>CAJJDO010000131.1:312548-330100 GCA_905183005.1 Paramecium pentaurelia
AATTAAATTAATTTGTATATTAAGAGTCAGATGATGATGAAAAAAAATTACATTGTATTATAAAAAATATTATATTATATAATTAATCATGTTTAAGAATATTTCTTTTTACTATTTATTAAATTTCTTATCTTCCAAGAAAGATTGAGATTTACACTACGTATTTTAAAACTAAATCATTTATTAAGAATAATTGAATTTATCATTTTAATATATTTTAAAATTATTACATGCAATTAATTGTTAAAATTTAGATAATATTAGATTACTTTGAAAATTAAGATAAATCATTTGTTATAATAAAAATTATTGATCCAAATTCTTTAACTATATTTTGTTCCAGTCATAATATTGATATTTTTAATATCTATAGCTTTTTTTTTGAGAAGTAATATTTCTCAATACTAAATCCCAAAGACATGTACATACAGAATTATTTAAATATTCTAATTATTTCGTAATATTCCTTTTATTTTTGCGATCTATTATTGTTTTAGTATAAATGACTTTTCTTTGCAGGCATTTGCGAAATGATGAATGGATCATTACACACAATTTTTCATCAAATTATGGTTTGTTTAATTCAATAAGAATGGTGATCCTTGACATAATCTGATAACAGAATTCCATCAAATAATTGTGATTTTTTAGATTCACATAATTGGTTAAGCTCTATATTCATTATTTGTTGAAAATCTTTTTTCTACTTAATTCTATTCAGGTTTACAAATGCCACAAAATTGTGAAACAATTCTATTAATTATCTAACAATTTTGCTTTAGTTTATGTGTTATATGAAAATGTTAAACACTTTCAATCATAATTTCTAGTATTAGGGTTATCAACATAGTTGAATTCTATCTTTGAAATATCACCAAAATTTTATTTTTGATTATTAATTTATGGTTAATGGAACATCATTTTTTTTGTTCATAATAAATGTCTGTCGACAAAAGAAGAAGCAGTTAGCATTTATCATTTATAACAAAATTACACTTACAATTATTAAAAATAAATCCAAATAGAATAGAAATAGATAATCCTAATTTTGGGATCTGAAATAGATATCTTCCATTTAGTTATACCTCTCAAATTGGAAATATCAGAATTCTTGTTAACAATTTGCATTATTCTTCTGAAAGCAAAAGAATAGAAAAAAAAAGGAGATACTTTTTAATTATGTGTGTCTTTATGGGAGTAAAATAATATAAAAATAATCATAATTTATTGGCATCACCTGTTTAGATTATTTATTACTGATGAATTTCATGAGTCTATTGAAAGAAGTTTCAATACTTTTAAATAATTATAATTTTTAAGTTGTAAGATTAAAAATATTTAAAACTTCGACTCTTCTTTCATGATAGAAAGAGAATAACATTAGTTACAATTGTACCGGATTATCAATTTTCAATTAGTGAATTTTCACAAATGCCAAAAATAATATTGTTTATTGTTAATTATTGATTATAATATAATTTTATTTTCAATTTTTCTATTCAATTTCTACTGCTCTAACTTATTTTAATTAAGTAAATCTAACATAATTTGATCGTTATAAAAAAGATTTCATTTACACCATATATTGTTATTTAACATTATAATCACAAAAAATATCAATTTAATAATTTCTTTAAAAAGGCAAGTTCTTAAGTTATATCATTTCATTATTTTAAACTATTAATTCAAAATAAACATTTTTTTCAAGTAAAAGGTTGCTTTCTGGGGCAAAAAGAAAAGTTGTTGTGAGTAATAATTGTTATAAATACTTTTGATTTATTAGATTAACATTTTAAAATAAGTTTCCACATATTTTTAAATATCAAATAATAAAATTAAAAAAATAAATAGTGATTGACATTAAGTGAGTTCTGTAAATTTATTTTTTGTTCAATTTAATGATAATCAAAAAAAGAGGTTCCAACTCATTGTTGTCTGTAGATATATTAGAATGATATAAATTATATTAACTATCAAAAAATTTTTAAATCATCACTATGATTCATATCTCATAGCTTGCGAGTTATAATTGTCTTCAACAATATCGTTTTAATTAATTTGTTCATTTAACTACGTTTAAAAAAAGTGAGAATATTTCAACTCACATTACAAGATTGCATTTTTAGCAATAACAACTAAATTCTATTGCTTATCAAATTTTGGGTCTATTGTAACATCTGGCCAAAAAAATTTCCAAAACCTATTTCTTATTTTACTCTTCAATAATTAATGTCTTATTTTTTTGGATATAACATTAGAATATTTAGTTCTACTCTCTTAATTAAATTAATTAATCCTTTTTTAGTCTTTCCTTAAATGAAAAAAACTTAAATTTACCGTATGATGTCAAAAATAAACTTTTTATTTTAATTAATGGAAAATCATTAAAAAATGCAGAAAATTTTAGATAATGAAAATGCATGTAAGCATTTAATAGAGAATATGAATATGCATTCAATTCTTTTATTTATAATTAAAAAATGAATCTAAAATTTTCATTTCAATAAATTTACTGAAATAATCTTACAATTTTGTCCTTTAAATATCCAGGAATTACTTTAACAACATATTTTAATATTTTTAAAAGTTTTATGAAAAGTTATGGTATTCTCATAACAATATCAATTATTGGTTAAATGATATAACCCCCAACAAATCTGTTAATTAAATTCCAAATTCCTCTTTAGTTTCTGTTTATTAAATCGAATAATTATTGAGTTGTTACAGAGGCTACTGTTTAGCAGTTATTATTAACTAAATGATAATTTCCCTGATAATTGGCATTCATTGTCATCAAATTCTTAATGTGACTAACTAAAATATTGCCATTAACTTAAAATTTTTTCTTACTATCCCACCAACTATTTTGCATCACTTTCCAATTATATTGTTCATCTTGAAATTCTCTCAAATCTTCCAAATATCTAGGATTGTTTTTTATATTTATATTAATCTAATAACAACGCACTTCACTCTACCCTTTATCAAGCTTCATGTATTCAACAATATGATATTTCATATTATTATCAATAGAAGTTGTATCTGTATTTGAAGTAACCACCAATATAGCTTAATGAAACAGCGGTCCAATATTTATCATATTATCTAGATCCCTTTTAACATTTGCAATAAATATGACTTTATCATTAGAGACTTCCAATTACACCTATTAATTTTCATTTGGTCTGCCAATTCTAATCCCACTGCTTACATATTGCTAATTGTTTGTAATTGGAAGAGTTAAAGACATTTTCTTATAATTTTAAAGGAAAATAAATTTCCAATTAAAGGAAATATCGTAATTCTATTAAATTGTTTAATAGAAATTAAATTAAGAAATAAATATTAAAAATAAATATTTTATTCATTTTCATAGATTCACACACACATGATGTCAATAATGATAGTGTAGCTCAAAGATAAAAAGCTAAGAAAAATAGGGTTGGTAATACCGTTTTTTTTTCACTATCAAATGTTCTTTATGTTGCTCTCTGATACATATTTAGGATGGCAAAGTTTCCCAAAGATTGAGTCGGGTGTAAACCCAATTTTGGTGACATAAGTCAATTAGAACATGAATTTAAATAGAACTATGTTGCAAAAATGTTTTAAGGGTTAATGATACTCATTAGCTCAAAGGGCAAATTAGACATAATTAGTTTTTGGGTTTGTTTTTATGACGATAAAGAAAAACAGAGGTTAGTAGAAAAAAAAATTATTCTATTATGTAAATATCTAAAATCAATATAAAAATTTTTTAATTGCTTTAGAAAAAATCTTTTTTTATATAGAAAAAACGGTTGGTTTTTACTTAAGTAGTATTAGTAAGCAATTATCTAGTGATAGTATTAGTTTTTATGTAAGTAGTAATAGTAACCGCTTATCTAGTGATAGTATTATAAAGCAGTTTTAATAAATTTTAGAAATCAATAATATTAAAATAATTAAATTTAACTCATTAGTGTGATTTAAATTTAAATCAAATCAACTTTTAATTGGTTCTATAAAATATGGATGAGACCCATTAGGAATTAAAAATTACTATTTCAGAGTTAAGTTGTTCAGTGTCACATATACGATACTTTATAATTAAGTAAAAGAAGAGCTTAAATTATATGAAATATATATACAAAATTGATGCTTAGATTAACATCTAAATTTTCTTTTCATGATTGAAATAATTTGGAAAGTCTTTAATTAAAATTCAACATATTTTTTTTAATGAAAAATAGATAAATAAATTTGAATATTATGACATCTCTTATAGACATCATTAATTAATACTTAACTAAAATTTGTAGATGTAGGGGTTTTATAACTTTTCATTGATATATAAATATATTTTGATGTTATCTTCAAACAAACAGAAATAAAATATAGATGATCATATAGATAGGTTAATGAAATTATTAATCTAAATTTGAACCCTTATTTGATTTAAACTTGATGAATAAGTAATAAAAAATGGTGTTAGTTTTTTCTAGAAATATTATTTGGATTTTTATTGCTTTTTCCTGCTCAATACAAGTTTTGAGAAAAAGAGATTTCCTAAATGTATAATGTAATTTAATAATATCAAATCTTTTAATCATTTTTTTTTAAATAATCTTTTTATTGATTTTTTTTAATTTTACAAATTTAAACTTCTAACTAAACCTAAGTTAGATTTTTATTACAAAATTTAATTATTTTATACCAAATGATAAATGAAAATATCACAAAGAAAATAAGCCAGTAAAAAAAATAATTCATATGATTTCATCCTATTTCTTCATTTGATTCCCAAATTTATTTGAATCTTCAATTGCCTTAATGCAATTCAACGAGAATTTTATTAAAAAATTTTGAAAATGTAACTTTTTAACTTATGTCCCAAAATTTATGCATGCAAACTAATTAGACTTTATTATAGAACTTAATTTTCGAAATTAGGGCTTTAAAGGTGACACTAGGCCTTTATATAAGAAATAAAACCCTCTGCTTAAATAGTTGGACATTTTTATCTCCTTTTTAATAAGTATCAAATGTTTCCTACTTTGGTTAGTTGTTTATATTTCCCCCATTTTCTTTTTTTCAAAATAGAGGATCTTACTCTTTATTTTCTCTGCTTTACTAAAGATCTCTATGTCTCTTGGGAGAATTAATGATAACCCTTGGTAGTGTATTTAATATCTTACTAAAAATATTGCCTTCAATATTTTGGTCACTAAAAAGAATATGCGGCATAATTAATTACTAATCTATTTTNAAAGCAGTTTTAATAAATTTTAGAAATCAATAATATTAAAATAATTAAATTTAACTCATTAGTGTGATTTAAATTTAAATCAAATCAACTTTTAATTGGTTCTATAAAATATGGATGAGACCCATTAGGAATTAAAAATTACTATTTCAGAGTTAAGTTGTTCAGTGTCACATATACTTTATAATTAAGTAAAAGAAGAGCTTAAATTATATGAAATATATATACAAAATTGATGCTTAGATTAACATCTAAATTTTCTTTTCATGATTGAAATAATTTGGAAAGTCTTTAATTAAAATTCAACATATTTTTTTTAATGAAAAATAGATAAATAAATTTGAATATTATGACATCTCTTATAGACATCATTAATTAATACTTAACTAAAATTTGTAGATGTAGGGGTTTTATAACTTTTCATTGATATATAAATATATTTTGATGTTATCTTCAAACAAACAGAAATAAAATATAGATGATCATATAGATAGGTTAATGAAATTATTAATCTAAATTTGAACCCTTATTTGATTTAAACTTGATGAATAAGTAATAAAAAATGGTGTTAGTTTTTTCTAGAAATATTATTTGGATTTTTATTGCTTTTTCCTGCTCAATACAAGTTTTGAGAAAAAGAGATTTCCTAAATGTATAATGTAATTTAATAATATCAAATCTTTTAATCATTTTTTTTTAAATAATCTTTTTATTGATTTTTTTTAATTTTACAAATTTAAACTTCTAACTAAACCTAAGTTAGATTTTTATTACAAAATTTAATTATTTTATACCAAATGATAAATGAAAATATCACAAAGAAAATAAGCCAGTAAAAAAAATAATTCATATGATTTCATCCTATTTCTTCATTTGATTCCCAAATTTATTTGAATCTTCAATTGCCTTAATGCAATTCAACGAGAATTTTATTAAAAAATTTTGAAAATGTAACTTTTTAACTTATGTCCCAAAATTTATGCATGCAAACTAATTAGACTTTATTATAGAACTTAATTTTCGAAATTAGGGCTTTAAAGGTGACACTAGGCCTTTATATAAGAAATAAAACCCTCTGCTTAAATAGTTGGACATTTTTATCTCCTTTTTAATAAGTATCAAATGTTTCCTACTTTGGTTAGTTGTTTATATTTCCCCCATTTTCTTTTTTTCAAAATAGAGGATCTTACTCTTTATTTTCTCTGCTTTACTAAAGATCTCTATGTCTCTTGGGAGAATTAATGATAACCCTTGGTAGTGTATTTAATATCTTACTAAAAATATTGCCTTCAATATTTTGGTCACTAAAAAGAATATGCGGCATAATTAATTACTAATCTATTTTTAAGTTTCCTTATAAAGTCTTAAATAATCAAGTATTTCAACTTAGTTTAACAACTTAATATTTTGTCTTATATTTTAAATAATTCTATAACAAATGTAAAACTTCAAATTATTCATTTAGTACAAAATATCATTCCTCGAATGATTTAATCACATAACTATTGACCAAGTTGAAATTGATATAATAATAATTTTTATAACAATTTTGTAATTTGAAGTTAATCGAATTATGAAATCTTTCTTTAAACCTACTTAATATTTCAATATAGTTATAGAATTATCGAATTTTCTTAGAGATATGTATACTAGTGAAATTATGTGTTAAGGGCAATTGTTATGTTGCATGACTATTTCTTTAGCCAGACCATAAACTAAAATGAGAGTTGATCCTATTCATTTTTTATATTCGACAATATCAATAATTGATTTTTTACTACTTTATTAATATATTTGATTCATCTATTTGATAATTTTCAAGATATAAATGATTAAATTGTTGAATAAATTAATTTTAAATGCCTAGCTTGAAACTATAATTATATAATTAATATCATTGATTCTTAAGCAAGTGAAATGATATTCTTTGTAATTAATTTATAAAAATATATGAATATAAAAAAGATTAATTTAATTTAATATATATTTAATTAATTAATAATTTTTAATAGAAAATGGAATAGTAGGATATGAAAATGTGTTAAAAACATAAATTAGAAATAATTTTAGTTGATTTGAATAAAAAGAAAATGAATTAAATTGATGAAACAAAGAATATGATTAAAGAAATGAAAATATATGAATAAAATCAAATAATTAAAGATAATAAAAAGAGATTAGATAATTTTAATAGAATTGAATAAATATTAAGAGAACTTAAATAAAATATAGATAGTATATTTGATAAAATGTTTAATAATATAAAATGTTAATTGAATTAGATATAAAAAAAAATAGGAAATTTAGAATAATATTAAATTATATATAATTTTGAAAATGATATTGAAAGATTATCTTAATGTTAAGAATAACAAATTAATGAATAATAAATTAATTGAAAATGATCATAAATTTATTGAAGAAATTAAAAAATAATTAGAATCTATTATAAATTCTGAAAAATATAATAAATTAATGAATAATCAAAAATTAAGAATGAATTCATAATTAGAATAAGATTTAATAAATAATGAATAAAATTATGAAATAATTAAAACATAAGATTATTATGTATATTATTGATTGATTGATTAACCATATGAAGGGGATTAACATATAAAATAAAAATAATCATATNATAAATAATATATAAAATAATGAAATAATTAAAATATAAGATTATGTATATATATTATTATATATAAATAGAAAACACCTGCATTAAAATTTATTTGTTAAGAACACACAAAAGAAATAATAATGTTTAATTTAAATTCAAATTGTAATTAATAACCAAGAATGGCATGTGTTAAATGTATTTAATAATATCCAGCATAATATACACCTTTAGAAGATGTAAATATTTAATGGGATTAATATTAAAAGAGAAATTAAACTAATTTAAATGAAATCTAAAATACAAGAAATTCAATTTAATAGAAAATATTTAAAATGATTTAAGATATTAAATAATAAAATAATTAAATATTTGATGATTTAATATAATCTTTAAATAATTAATAATAATCAATAGAATAAATGAATGAAAATCAAATTGATAATAAATCAATGAATTAATTAACATTATATTAAATAAATGAAATAATTAATTAATTAAGTTAAAAAGATAAATGTAAAACATTTAAAGAAATATTGATAAAATTGATAAAATATTTTATTCAGATTTTAAATCTAGATTCAAACATCTAATACAATATTAATTAATAAATATTTAATAATTTAATTAAATAATTATTAAAGATAATAAAGTAATTAATTAATTAAAAAATAGAATGAATCAGATAATTTATGTATAAATCAATTAATTTTGACTTTTCATAAAGAATATTCATTGAAAATATAGATTAATATATAAAACTTAAAGAAGAGATAAAAGTCTTAAGAATTATAAATGAATTTAATAATTATATAAATAAATTCAATTAAGATTACATCTAATTTTAATAATTTTTAGAAATCAATTAAAAATTGAATGTGTTCTAAGATAATCAAATATTTAAATAAGAGTTGATTGAATAAGTTATTGAATCATGGGATGAAGCTATTAAAAAAAAATAAAAATAACAAGAATATTATGTTGAAAAAAGTATTTTAAATAGAACTATTTTTAGTTAATGAAAGAGAATTATAAAATTGGAAAAGTATCAAATAATCTAAGTCTAATTAGTGAATATCTTAGAGAAATAAAGTAATTTTAGAGAAGCTCTAAAGATATCTAGAATGAACGAAGCAATAAAAAAAATATATTACAAAAAAATTTGTGGTCTTTAGAAACTTCTGTCATTTTATTAAAGTGTCTTAAATAAATATTTTTAAGGTTTTAAATAATAGATTATTTATAAAATTATAAGGATTCTTAGATTTACTTCTCTTTAAATTATTATTTATATATTTAATATGATAATTAAAATTATATTAATTATCTCTTTGCATTGATTTTTTCTTAAGAGTGTTGATAATAGTTTCCCTACTAGGATCATGGCAGCGAAAAATTATTAAACTATCATGATGAATAAAAATTTTATGGGAGAATTAGCATTTTTTCCTTTCATTATTGATTAATTAAATTTATGCATAGAACATAGATATTGTAAGCTTTCTTTAATGATTCTATTCTAACCTTAACTTTTTTATAAAACTAAGGAATTCTTGTAGAATGAGATTGAAATTTTGATGAAAAAAGGTTTGAGAATTTCCATTAATAAAATCTTTTCTGGAATTAATTTAAAAATATATTTCATTATTAATTTAAGCATCATGTAATGTATTTTTCAATTCCTAAGTATCAACAAACTTCATTTAATCACTATTTTATATTATTGTAAGAATAAATTAACTAAATTTCTATTATCTCAAAAAAATATAATTTATGGAGCAATTAAATGATAATTACAGTTACTATTGTTCTTTGAGATTACTAGAAATTTTAGTGTTATTGTTTGTAAATCAATACGAATATTAATCATATGAATAGAATAAAATAAAATACTTCTAAGGGCTTCCAAAAAGCTATTTTTAATGCATTTTTGCAATCATTATGTATTCTTAATATTTAAATAATTGTATTAATTTTAAATTTATCATTATAATTATTTAGAATGTAAATTATATTACAAAAAATTAAATGATTTTTCATTTTTTAGAGTTCATTCTCTTACTATTCCATGCCATATGTTTTGTTGCCAACTGGAGACTGGTCGATTCTAGATTTACAGAGACATAAATATTGGAAGTTAACAGTTGGATATCAAAAGATTCTTGCACAACCTCAACGGTTTCAGACATGCTGAGCAATGGAAATTGTTAGACAAATCAATTATAGAAATATGTTATATATATATCAATACTTGCTTTTCTACTTCTTTAACTTGTAATGGTCCTTTAGAAACAAATTTTTTAATATGTTATAATAGTTAAAGTGTAATCGGCCGAAAATGCAAATGCATTTCGGATTAATAATTTTCAGAAACTTTTAAGGTGTATTTAAGAATGTTTTCGAGATTACTCAATAGTTAGATATGATAAAATTTGTGTTTAAGACAACCGAATTAAATCAATCATTAAATTATTTAATGATATTATCATTCAAAAATCCAATTAATTTAGATATTATTCTTTTATTTTTCTTTTTGACAAATTTTATCCAAAAAATACAGATTTAATTAAAGAGAATTGTAATGGAATTAGTTTTATAGGAAATTTATAATTTAGTGAAAGAATGCTATATTAACTGAATTTACAAGAGTCAATCAAATTCTTAAGGATACATATTACTTTTTATTTGTTTAATTTTCAAGATTCAAGTAAAATTGAAATTTTACATAATAATCAAACACTCTCTAGGATCATCAAAGATCCATTAGGTTTTTAACATGAAAACTTGATAACAATATTTGAAAAAATTGATAATTGCTTTAGTAGTTGTTATACTTTATTGAGAGTTGAAATCATTTTTTAATTATTAAATCAAAATCCAATAATTATACTTTAAGGATTACTATAATAAAAAAAATGTATTCTGGGGTTTTAGAAATGTGACAATTGATTCTGGATTTGTTAGAACAATTGTAAGATTTTTTCTGATAATTCTAAATGTATATAACGTGAAACCGGGTATTAATTATATAAAAGTAAATGTGAAATTTCATTTCTTATTCATTCATCGAATTGTGATGATTATAAAGATATCATTCAATTTAGAATTAAAACTATATTTTAGATTCAAGTTACATTGCAAAAGGGTTCTACGATTTGAATATGACAATTGAGAATATAAATTTATTTTATGATACAGTAACAATTTCATCCAACAATTATGCAACTTGTTAAAAATTTTCATTTCTAAACAATAAGATAGTATTATGAGGTTTATTGGTTTGGTACTTCTAAATCTAATTGTCTTTATTGTGTTCAAGAATTTCATAGAAGCATCTAAAGAAATTAATGTTTATGTTAGCCAGGTGATTATGATGATGGAATTAATCTACCATGTCTACCAATTTGTGGAGATTAAATCATAGTTGATGAAGATGATTGTGATGATGGTAATAATGATCCATATGATGGATGTCATTAATGTTAATTTACATTTTAAGATGAATGTTAAATTTGTTTCAAAGGTAAATGTTATCATTGCAAAGATAATTATTCATTAATTGAGGCTATTAATACTTTCATATCAATTTGTGGTGATTTAGTAATAATTAAAATGAATAATGCGATGATGGTAATAATATTAAATTTGATAGATGTCATTCTTGTTAATTCTAATGGTATAATCATTGTATCCATTGTAGTTAAAGAATTTGTTAGAAATGGGATGAAATAAATGGATGGTATTTAACAGGTGCGAAATGTGAATTTATATGTGGAGATGGAATAGTTGCTAAAGGATAAGCAATATTGTGAAGATTCAAATTTATATCCTTTCGATTTATGCAATTTTTGCGAATAAGAATGTTCAGAACATTGTTTGCTTTGCTCAAATGGAAAGTGTCTTAAATGTGGGAAAGGATTTTAATATGATGAATAAAATAAATTATGTTTTCAAATTTGTAGTGACATTTTAATTGTAGGGAATGAATAATGTTTAGATTAGATAACATATTATTTATAAATTTGTGAGAATTGCTAGTTAAGTGTCATCATAATTTTTAACTATGTAATTATGGCTAATGTAATTAATGTTAATTTGGTTATAATTTAATTAATAATGGTTGTTAACAAGATTATGGAGATGGATAAATTGTAGGTACTGAAATTTTTGACTCATCTATTTAATATATCAATTCTAATTGATTTAACTGTAATTATAATTGTGGATATGGCTGTTTTATTTGCAATTAGGGAATCTGTGAAGATGGGATATTTATTAGATAATTATGCATGTTATCCAATTTATGGAGATTTAATAATAGTTGAACCTGAGTTATGTGATGATGGAAATTTAATACCTTTTAATGGATGCCATAATTACTATTCTTGTGATTTAGGCTGCATTATATGCTAATCTGGATAATGTACAGAAATCAGTAAGCCAAATGAAGATAATAATAATGATTAGACTACTTCTGATTGTATTCCAGATTGTAATCTTTATAGTAATGAGAATTATTGTTTAGCTTGTAATGAGTACTTTTAATTAATTAATAATTTATGTGCACCTATTTGTGGGGATAGTATTGTGATGGTTTAGAGGGATATGATGATGGAAATGACCAACCATAAGATGGATGCTATAATTGCTAATTTTTATGTTTTTAAGGTTGTGTTGAATGTTAATAAAATTAATGTACAAAGTGTAATGATAAATTTTACATTTTCGATATCTTAACTTAAAAATGTTTGTAAATAAACTCTTATCAAAATGATTAAAATATTGATTATCCAACTACAGAGTTTCAGTAATATAATGCTTTAAGATGTGGAGAAAATCAATTGCTAATTAATAATTTATGTATCAATAAATGTGGGAATGGATTTCTAGCCAATAAATACGAAGAGTGTGATGATGGAAATATTTTTGGAGGAGATGGATGTTCTTCATTTTGTAATACGGAGGATTCATTAAATTAGGAAGATTCATTAAGTTTATGCACATATATTGAAGCTCCTGACTTCAATCTCAATATTTTATCTGATAAAGGCAGTTCAATATAATTATTAGAATTAACTTTCACATAATAAGTTAAAATATAAACAGGACTAGTTATTAAACATATTATGTTGTTCACAATATCTCCAGAAACTCAATATTACTTAACAATCAATAGCATTGATAATAAAACAATTTACTTGGGCTATCCAAAATATTAAATTTAAATCGAGCATATTCAACCAATTTAAAATCCCATACTAAAAGCAGAGATAGAGAAGTCCATAATACATAATGCATTTCATTATGAGTTATAAATATACTAAAAGAAGATCATTCTTGGAACTACTATTGTGTTGCCTGAGACCACAAAATAATAATAACTTCTGTTATATAAATTAATGATGTATTCTATTATAAGTATATCAAGTTTAGCTTAGCTATCAAGTAATGCAATTATGTTCTTTAACATATTAGATTTATTATTGTCCTTACCATATATTAAGTTTATGTAAAATAAATTTCTACCTAATTTAATTGAATTTTTGAACACTTATCCTAAAGTATCATTGCAATCAATCATGAATTATTTTAAAGTAGATTAATTATTGGCAAAATTAAATGGTGGTACTTTTCCAAATCACTTCACCAATAAATCCAATAATTAAATTTAAGCGAAAAGGTATTTTAAGTTCGAATATCAAAGCTGACAGATTACTGGTTTTAGAAATAAAAAAGGAAGCAAAATAATATTTTTATGAAGGCATTAAGAGTAGGAAATCTAACTTCAGAGGAGGAATATATTCTATGATTTGTATGTTATCGTAAATGCGAATGAATAGTATTTGAATGCCTATTGAGTTTCATTCATAAATCTTTTTATCAAGTAACATTTTCATCATTAATAGCATTCACCTTAGATTAATTAAATTTTATTATCTTTTTATAGAGAATAAAATAATGGAATACTTCTACATTTTGTAATAGCATTTATAATTGCAATAATTTTAATTAAACAAATATGAGAAGCCAAAATAAGTGGAACCTTCCATCTGAGAACATAATAGCAACATAGAAAAAAATATGATAATTAATTAATTATAAGTTATAAAACAAAATTTATTATTATGAATTGATAAAAGATTATTTTAGATTAATAATATTAAGTTTATATAACTTTAAATTAAATAAATTAAAAAAAAAATATTCACTCATTTGAGATTGAACTAAAGATTTTTTTTATTTTATCATTTGTTAAAATAGCCAAGTTTATAAGCATTTTTATACCGGCGTTGATTTATTATTTAAATTTTATTAAAATGTCAGGCCGATTGAATAAGATAACATCCTCATTACGTGGAGGTGGTTGTGGCTCTATTAAAACAATACCCAACACAGAAATAGTCTTAAAGT
Organism: Paramecium pentaurelia; assembly: GCA_905183005.1. NCBI lineage: Eukaryota > Ciliophora > Oligohymenophorea > Peniculida > Parameciidae > Paramecium > Paramecium pentaurelia. The sequence continues at coordinate 326,822 of CAJJDO010000131.1, forward strand.
CTGATATTTAAGACATAGAAAATTTCATTACTAGATTTGATTCTTTTGTCTAAACGATTTACGCTAAAGCAGCTGTTGCTGCTAATCAATCAGAAGCTTAAGAAATAATGATAGCCATATAATGGCTTATTTTTTAAGAGGAAAACATTTATAAACTCATCAAGAATGCCTAAAAGGTCTTGAAATCATACAACTTAATTATAGATGGAATCCTAAAATTATTGAAAAGTTGTTTGATCTATGTCAGAACGGATTCATTTAAATTTTTATTCATCTTAAGGACGACAGCTTCTCTATCTAAAGTGATATTTAGCTTCCATATAAGAAAGGATTAGAGATTTATGAACTGTGATACATAAAAGCAATTTGTGGATATTTGTGATGAATTAAGACAATAAATGGAAATAGAGAAGAATGATTTAATTCATACTTAATTGGAACTTTACGTTTTCTTAACAAAAACTTCTTTTCAAATAGCCCCAAATGATGGTAAAGATAGGGATGATATATTAAATGGTTGCCTAAATGGTATCGTTAACTCAATATTTGATATGAAACCTAATACTGAATTGTTTATGTAATTGTATCATGGAGCCTGCCTACTTTACAATAAGTATACAGTTTAAAAAAATAGAGAATAATTTGAAGTTTATTTTTAAATTGATACGTTGTAATGGGAGATCATAAATAATTAAAAAATGACAGCTAACAGAATTTGGAAGAAATAATTATATAAATTGAGAAAACAAATTAAAAACTTGTGAAAAATTCAAGTAATTGGCAAAATCATTTTTTGTGGATCTAAATGATTGGAAAAATCTTAATCTATAATCCTCTAATAACCAAAAAAAAAACTAAAGCTGGCTAGCTCTTTTAATCTTGAAGCCAAATGGAAGGAATATATGAACAAAGGATTTCTGATTTAAATGAATCATAGCAATGACCAAGCTTTAATTTTGCTTAATTAATTTAAAAGTAAAGAAACAACTTAAATTGATAAAATAATACTAGAAGACGTCTTCAAAGAATGGGAAAACCTTATGTTGCTAAAAGACTTCTTAATGAATGAAAATAAAAATAATATCTATTTCAAATTTTGTTCTTATTTAAAATTAGAATCAGGAAGTATAGAAAACTAAGAAAATGAAGATATTTAGGCAATTTACAAAATTTAACAATTTGTTGATTTCATCATTTCGAAAAAATTACTAGCTTTATTTGGGAGTAATAGTTAAAAATTATAAAAATTTTATCCAAAAAAATTAGTACTATAATATAGCAATTGAAAAAGCTTCATATACTTCATTATTAAAAAACATGATTCTCAATTTCAAAGAGTATTTTCAAAACACTCAAAAAATCATTAAAATGATGAGACTTAATTAAAGGAAGGAAGATTTTGAGATTGATTAACTTGAATAGAAAAAGATGAATGAATTATAAATGTTTTCAAAGCTTAGAAATATTATGAGACTCTTAGAATAAATATTATCATCAAAAATTTAAGATATAAATGATCAGGGAAATGAACCAGATGAAAGCATAATGCTTTAGTAAGAGATAGAGCTGATTTAGAAGGAATTATAAAATTTAAATCTAAAAGATAAAAATTTTCTTTTGCCAGTAAGTTTAAGTAAAAGCTACTTGCCCTACCTAATGCTACCCTAAATTAGAAAAGTTTTTTGTAAGAAGCTCAATTTATGTTAAAACTTATTTAACAAACTGAAAAATCAATCTAGGAGCTAGAAATTTTGTTAATGAACAAGGGTAACGTAATTAAATACTTTTAAAGGTTATTGAATACCCTAAATTGTTATTATGAACACCAGATCTAAGAACTTCAAAAAGACTTTAATGAATTACTTTTAAGTTTTAAGACAATTCTAATTTTACAATATGAAATAGAGTTTGTTTCTCTACCCGAAAAATTAAAAGATATTAAATAATAATAGTTTTGCAGGCTTTCCTTTTAATTTCTTCAAAAATAAAGATTGAATACTTTAAAGATTAAACTACAATTAATTGCTTTCAGAGAATGTTTTTTACATACATTAAAAATACCATTAGAATTGTAATAGTTAAAAAATTTTATTATTTTGGATCACTTTCTACTTGATGTACTTTTCAAGAATATCAAACAGCATATTGAATGGTGAAAATAAAACAGAAAAAATAATAGTTTGCCAGAGAATATTGTTGATTTTTACAAGAAGTTAATGGTTGAAACAAAAGAAAAGTTAAAAATATCTAAGTGGGAATTAGAGGAAATTTAATTTAATCAAGATTATTTAGTTCAATTAACTAAAAAAATCTACCTACTAGAAATTGATAAGGAATATGAGGTCAAATCAAATCAATAGGATTAATTCTCTATTGATTAATAAAAAAATGATGAATGGAAAATTAAATAGGGTTTAATATTAACTATAATATAGATTTCATTGAATAGCTTCACAGAAACAATTACTCAATTTTGTTAAAAAACTCTCATTTAATTATGGGTCTTAGAAAAAGATTAAAGAGTTAGAAATTTATTGAAAAATTAACACTTAATAAGGTTATAGATGTAAATTTTGTAGAAAGATTGGTAGAGTTAACATGATAGAATTGCAGGAGAGATGTAAAAAATGCTGAAGAGGATTGATGAATTGTAAGAATCAATTACCCAGGAGGCAAATCTTAACAAAAGAGAACTATAATTGAAAGAAATGGATGAAACAACTCAGCAATTAGATGAATACATTTAAAATATCAGCGCTGATTTTGTAAATCATATCAGAAAAGGTTTGTTAAGAGTTGAGGGGAAAATAAATCAAATAAAAGAGTAGCTAACAATTTGGGGAATGATCTTAAATATTGAGAGGAAAATCAGTTATATAATTGCTTGAAATTAGAAAATGGAAAGTGTTAAAGGAAGCAGCAGAAAAAAATGTTAAGTCCATCTATGTATCATTAAAAACTAAAGAGAAAGGTAAAAATGAAAGCAGTAATTTGATGAATTTAGATTAATTTGATGATAAAGATGGAGAAATGAATGAGTTTTTATATGAAGGGAAAACAGTATTGCTAATTCATGGATTAGCTGGATCAGGAAAAAGTACTACAGCCAAAAAAATTGAAGAATTTATTTGGAAATTACATGAAAGTAATAAAAAAATTGGGAATTATGTACTAATACCTGTTTATATTTCATTACCCTCTTTAAAAAACCCTGTGTTTTAAGCAGTAGAGGAATCACTTCATTAAGATGATTACGGGTTTGATGATCTCTAATTGTAA
>CAJJDO010000132.1:0-329335 GCA_905183005.1 Paramecium pentaurelia
AATCTCCGGTAATTAGCTCGTATAACCGGATTACCAAAGAATCGAGACTCTTTAAGGTCATTGTGGAGTGTGTGGCCTTTATCCAAATTAGGAATTCCATTCTTGTAATGGAATTTTGGTTAGGAAATGAGTATTATTAAACATTTAAACATTTAAACTAAAAAAATGATGCTATTTTAATATAAATTAAAAGAAGAATTTGGAAATTAATGAACTATGTTTCTAATTAATTTTTTTTAAGTATATTAATTTCCACTTCCATTCCACGTACTAGCTTTATGCTTATTTTTCATTTAATTTTTCGTTTCTAAGAATTCTTTACGTGTTTATCTAGTTTTAACTGTAGCCAATATAATTTATAATTATTCTTCTATATTTTGATCTTCTGCAGAATTCAATTCAATTTCTATTAGTTAATGAGTATTTCTTTTTTATTTACTTTAAGTTTCATGCTCTGATTTCGATCCTTCCAAAGTATCAAGTTTTTATTGTTATTCAAAAGATTTATCCTTACTTAAATTATATTGGTAATCTTTATTCTATTCAAAGTGATTAGCAATTTTTCATTTTAGATTCTTATGGAATTTAAAGTTGGAATAAATTCAGGAAGAATATATTAATTTTAATTTTTAATTTAGATCTCTCTTTCTGAATCATCTTTATAGAAAACTTAGAAGTTTGATAAAAACTCAAAAACTAATGGAATTTTAGTATGCAAAATATTAATCTCTATGAATATAGGTAGCTATTTTCTTTGTTTAAAGTAACTTACATTTGTTATTATTAGTTTTTTTTAATCTTGATTGAACTGATATTAACAATATACAGAAAACCCTAAATGTTTCATCATCAATCACAATCTATAAATTGCTAATTCCATAGTTTTATTTGCAATTATGATTGCTAAAGAAGCTATTAATCTATAGGATATCGAATAATGATTTTTTCAGAAATTTTAAGTCAACCCTAATTAAAGAGATTCTTTATGAGATATATATTTTGATTTTTTTTGATTTTTAATGTCATTCTTAATCTCAAGTAATAATGTGACTTTATTTAAATGGTTGCTTTTAAATACATTATTCCTTTATATATTTCAGGTGTTTCATATATCATTGATAATTAGTTAAAAAATAGAATATCCACACAGTTTCTTTAAATATAATCACCTCTAAAGTACTCAACAAAGAATGAACTTTAGAAAAATTATCACAAGTGACAAAATAAAAATCCTTCCTTCTTCTTTTAATAGGGCTTATCTACTAATAAATATTTATTATTTTAAATACATTTATTAATGAAATTTTAACCTGATAATTACTAGGTGTTTGAAATTATACAGAAGGAAGTTTTGATTTCAGTTCGTGTGGTAGAATTAATACAATGGCCGTTAATAATTCAAATTTTATTTCAAGGAAATTGATTTTTTGAAAAAAAAATCATACTTTAGATTTGTTAAATCAATAAGTATGAATGTAAATTTGGCATGTTCTAAATTTGGTTAAATTGTAGCAATTCCAATTCAATTCATAATGGATTGATACCATTATATTTGGTTTATTTCTTCTTGATTCAACCATTATTCCTATTTTTTTTAGATTTAATAGTAAGCGCATTATAATAAAAATGAATGAAATTTATAATAAATTTTCTACAATTCCTCTATTAATAAATATGTTTAAAAGAAATGTATTTAATATAACAAATATAAAGTTTATAATAAGTTGGAATTGCTAACAAATGAAAATTCATAATTTTTATTTAAGATCAAGAAGTATTGAGTTTAAGAAATAAAAATATTCGAAATTCTAACTTTTAGAATATATTGTAAATTTTATATTGTATAATTATACTATATCTCAATTCTCTTATTTTATTTCCTCTCTTATAATTTTCTTTATTAGATCAAGCTTTGAATCCGATAGGGCTAAGAATTCAAAATCACATCCATTCATTCCTGCGCTCATCATCGTAATTATACCAAATTAAGATTGATCAGATTCATCAAATTAAAATTAATCAGGTTCATCAAATTAAAATTAATCAGGTTCATCAGGTATCGACAGCTTAATTAATTTCCACAATTTCATATGTCTCTTAGGCTTCATAAGTTTCTTATGTTTCTTAATTTTCTTAATTTTCATAGGTTCATTTAGTTCCTTCTTTATCTGTTGCTCAATCACGGGTTATTGTATTTGTTTTTATTATTATTTTTAGTTAGTATTTTATTCTTGATCTACTTGTTATTCAAAGTTTTACATAAAAATTTTAATAAACTTATGTATTAATGAATTAGAATTTATAATAAAAAATATTCTACTCATTACCTTTTCTTATATCAGTTTCATTTTTATTATTAATTTTAATTCATTTTGACTTTGAAGTATTTGAAAAGAAAATTATGAAAAATATATTTGAATCATATTGAATGTGAAAATCTATTTTGAGAATAATCATAAAAAAACCTAACAAATATTTAATAATATTGATTGAAATAATTTTTTTCAAATATGAGAAAACAATATAATAATTATATTATAATTTAATTATTAAAAATCAAGATCTAATTCTCTAAGAAAGATTTTGATTATCTTTGGGTATATTTCTTTGAAATTTTCTCATGTATTTTTTAATTACAATTTTTGTTTATTCTTGATTATTTCTATTTGGATATCGATTAGGTTTAAGAAAATTTATTTGTATTTGCCATCTATCATTCATCCATTTTTTATTTAATAATAATAATAATCATAATACACACACACCCATCATTTATTCTGTTCATTAATCCATTACTAAATGTTTTTTCTTTTTTTTAAATCTATATTAATCTGCTTCTTCTAAAATTCTTATCATATTATTTTAAAACCAATTTAGACTCTATATATTTTATTTTTCACTTATTATTGACTCAAATCCCCCTTTTAAATCAAAATTATGTTCGCTTTTAATATGTTAATCATTCATTAACTATTAATGTTATTTAAAATTTCTGATAGGTAAAAGAAACAATATACTTATTTCATTTAGTAAATTCATAATTCCTTAAAACTTAATTTTTTGATATTAAATTTTATTTTAAAACTCTTCAGTTCTTTACTTATAATAATTTGACCTTTAATTTAACTAAATTTCAGTTTTTTTATAAGATTAATCTATAATTTCAGTAAATTATCCAATAATCAATTCGAAAAAAAAATAATCTGGAGTAATTTTAGGTTTGAAAGCCACTCCTTAATGCTTCTTTTTCATAACTGTTTTATTTAAATTTAAATTGTCTTCTTTTATAATTAAAAAATAGATAATATATATTAAAAGTAAATTCTCATATACAAAGACCAAAGAAGAATTCTATTACCAATTCTCATATCTTTTAATAATTTAAGAAAACCTTTTCTAAAATAATTAATCTTTTTTTCTATAGTTAAAATGTGATTTGTTATTTCTCCTTAAGAGTTTATTTCAACTCTTAAATATTTTTTAAGATTTGACTATTTATATTCCCATAATATCCTTATTTACTTAAAAATCTTTTTCTTTTTACTTTATTTACATAATGGCACATATATTAATATTTAAAATCAATTCTAATCTTTAACTTACTTTCTTGAATCGTAAAATTATTTTTTCTATATTCTTGTTTTGATAAATAATAGTTAAATCATCATCATAAAAAAATACCTTAAGAAAAGCTATATTTCTTTCCATGATTAACTATATATTGATGTGATATAAGTGCTTTTTAAAAGTTAATATCAATTTATGGTAATATTTATTTCTTTTATATATATTTAAATAACAATTCTAAATTTGCCATATTATATGCTGATTGAAAAGTACAAACAATATTTATTTATTTTGATTTTGCTTGCATACAATTAAAGATTTAAATAAATTTAATATTTAAACTTATGTGTTCATTCCTTTTATAAATCCTACTTATTATCTGAATAATATTAGCAATAATTACTCAATTAATTTAAAAATCGAAATTTTAGCCATTTATATAAAGGGCTTTGAATTGTAAGCATTACTAATTACTTTCTAATAAAAAAAAAAATCTTAAAAATTCTAACTTATGCTAAACTACCTATTTAATTGATAGACTACTCCTTTATTTATTTTAAACTCAAATTTTTTTTTAAATATATTATTTATACGGAATAGTTCATTTGCTAATAATCATAAGATGGTCTGATAAATTGTAAATAAATTCTTGGTTAATTATATAATATCTTTCTATCATAGAAATATCAGTTATAGATTTTATAATTTAATTACCTCTTTTTCTAATAAAAGTGTATTAATTTTAAGATATAATATCTTATAATTCTTAAATACTATTTGCTTTGTTATTTATATCTCCTACTATAATAACTATTACATTAGATTTCCTTTATTTTCATCAAATATAAAACTATTATATCATTATTACATTTTATCTGTATCCTGATGATAAAGGTGAATAGAGATTAAGTAATATTAATTCTAAATTTCATTAAATAAGTTAATATTATAGATTTACTAGTTCTAAACAATTAGATATATCTCTAATTATAAATTATTTATGAACACCTACAGCTAATTCTCCTCCTTAACTATTTGATTTTCTTAAATTATTTATAAAATTATACTAGGGGCTAGAATTAACATAAACTCGAATTACTTATAAAAATATAATATGGGGACAATATTATTTTATAGCAACTAATGTATTTAATTTTAATGAACTAAAATTTCAGTTAATAATTATTAATTATTCACTAGATTAATGAGAATTTATATTTGCAATTTATTAAAACTGTTTGTTATTTGTTTTTGTGTATTTAGTTTATTATTATTGTTTTAATGGGTATTTAAATAAGCATTCATTTTCAATTCCTCGCATTAATAAGACCAGATTTAGTATATTTATTTTATTTTGGTGTATTTCCTTTATGTTTTTGGTAAATAAGTTATATATAGGACTATATATTTTATTAGTTCTATCAAATGCAAATAATATATTTTAATTAAAAGAGGAAATTGTATTAAATAGTACATATTTTTGAATATCTTAATTCTTGTGGTATGAATCAAAAATTATGCTCTAAAAATAACATTTAACTAATTTTTTAGAATTAACAATAATAATAATAGGTATAAATGAGACTAAAGAACTATAGATATAATATTCTATTGAAGAACATGATTGTATCATGTAATTTACATGCTTTAATCAAGCATGCAAATAAAATAGAATTTATTGTTTCAATTTTCTTCGAAATGGATATCATGTTTCTCATCCAAAAGATCAATATGATTTAAATAAATTTATTGAATTTTCTGATCAAATCAGGAAAGATTGTGAAGATTTAATATAAAGATTATGTTTGGAAATAGGAAATATTAAAAAAATATTAATTTAACTTAATTAAGGATTGAGGATTAAATATCAATTATAAAAAGAAAGAATTTTTAAATTGGATGCAAAGTAATTGAATTAAACTTTTGACGAAATGTTTAAATATAATGAAATTACTTAAATTTTACTAGATGATGTAAAATAATGTTCGAATGTCATGATAATTTAATTAAAAAAATAAACTATAGAATTGAAACTTTACTTTAATAGAATTGATAGATCCATTTTAAATTATTTATTAACTATAGAGGATTTATTATAATTAATTAACCTAGAAAGAATCAGAACAAGCAGAATAATTATTTTAAACAGGTATTACAAATATTTAATTAGGATTTCAATTATATTAGTATGATGAAAAATATGAAGAAGCAATACAATTAATTGATAATGCATTACTAATTAATCCTAGTCATTAATAATCATTACATACGAAAGGTATAAAAGCTATAGATAAATATATTAGCTGACAGTCTAAGTTTAATTATTTTTAAACTTTTAAATGTAAGAATGCTTAATCAGTATAGTATAGTGTTTACTTAAAAGATATTCCCAAAAAGGATAAATAAATCAAATTTTAAACTTATAAAGAAAAACTGGGTTACAATATAATTTTATTAATTGATCTACTACAAATAATTAATAAATATTTTAGCTGATAGTTCAAAGTATTTTAATCATAAACTATTTGATTATAAAAATGCTTGATGATTATAAAGCAGCAATTATATGGGCAGATAAAGCTTTGTCAATAGATTCTAAAAATGTTTACTCATTACACACAAAAGGTGATTATTGATTCCTTTCTATAGGTAAATCATTATGTTCTTTTAGCATTAGTCAATTATTAGAATGTTAGGAAATTTTGCTAAAGCACTTGAGATTCTAGACAAAAATTGAACATATATCCAAATTCTGAGTTATCCTTAGCCACTAAAGGTTTACCATATATTTATTATATAGGAGCTTGGTTAAATTCACATTTTTTTATTTTTTTCTACAAGATTGTCAAAATATAAGGAAGCTCTTATTTATTATAATAAAGCTATTGGATTAAATCCAAATTATTTATGGGCTAGATATTTTCAGTTTTATAGTAAGTTGAATGAGAAAAAATACTAAATCCCTGATAGAAAAATGATTATTGAATAATAAAATTGCTTAATTTTCATTACTATTGAATTAAATAATAATATCTATTTTTATTTTTATTATTATTTCAACTGACCACTAATTTTAGACAAAGAAAAAGAAATAATAATTTATATGTTTGAGATTATTTGATATATAAGTTAATTTTAAAAAGTGTGACATAGTTGCTTTATGAAAGCGATTTACATCTTAATAAGAATTTATATAACTCATGAAATCATATTTACAATTCAAACTTAAATTCCTTCTTAGTAAAAATAATTTTTAATGAACTTATTTTCTAAAATAGATCTAAAAAAGAAATTTATGAAATTAATAATTTTGTTGAAAATGAGATACGAAAACTTAAACGATTGTATCGAATCATTTGAATGATATCATTAATAGCTATATTCTTTGGTTATGATGAAGACTTTTCTTCATTTTTTAAATCTTAATCATTTATTTTAGTATTTTAACTTGGCATACATCTAGACCTACCTATGTGGCTGTCCAATATTAAAGAGATCACATTATCATAATATTGCTATTCAGATAATCAATCGTTTTGAAAAAATAAGAACAATCACTAATCTAATAATAAAAAGAGAAAATCAAGTATTTACTTTAAAAAAAAAAATAGATTAACTTGGTCTTAAATTCTTCTGTGGCAACCGATTAATATATAGTTTTTCAAGAAAATCATAATATATGAATTTGATTTAATATTAACAAAGAAATAACAAGAACTATCCTTCGAGAATTTATAATTTAGACCCAATTTGAAATTTCTATAGGACTTTATGCAAACCTATAAATTTAGTTTATTGATTAATCTACCTATATTTATCATCACTCTAGAGTCTCAAAATTTGCTGAACAAATCATCATAATAAGCAAAAATTACTATGATTGATTCTTTGGTTATTTTAATATGAAATGATAGGCTAAATTAAATATTTTCAATGAATATATATATTATCATAATCAAGTGTCAATTTGTTTGATATCTATGAGTTTGACTTAACTCTTCTCTTAATTGTATAGTACTTAAAATACTTAACAATCAATATTTGATATTATAATTATCAATTCTTAATGAGCCAAAATNAGAATGTTAGGAAATTTTGCTAAAGCACTTGAGATTCTAGACAAAAATTGAACATATATCCAAATTCTGAGTTATCCTTAGCCACTAAAGGTTTACCATATATTTATTATATAGGAGCTTGGTTAAATTCACATTTTTTTATTTTTTTCTACAAGATTGTCAAAATATAAGGAAGCTCTTATTTATTATAATAAAGCTATTGGATTAAATCCAAATTATTTATGGGCTAGATATTTTCAGTTTTATAGTAAGTTGAATGAGAAAAAATACTAAATCCCTGATAGAAAAATGATTATTGAATAATAAAATTGCTTAATTTTCATTACTATTGAATTAAATAATAATATCTATTTTTATTTTTATTATTATTTCAACTGACCACTAATTTTAGACAAAGAAAAAGAAATAATAATTTATATGTTTGAGATTATTTGATATATAAGTTAATTTTAAAAAGTGTGACATAGTTGCTTTATGAAAGCGATTTACATCTTAATAAGAATTTATATAACTCATGAAATCATATTTACAATTCAAACTTAAATTCCTTCTTAGTAAAAATAATTTTTAATGAACTTATTTTCTAAAATAGATCTAAAAAAGAAATTTATGAAATTAATAATTTTGTTGAAAATGAGATACGAAAACTTAAACGATTGTATCGAATCATTTGAATGATATCATTAATAGCTATATTCTTTGGTTATGATGAAGACTTTTCTTCATTTTTTAAATCTTAATCATTTATTTTAGTATTTTAACTTGGCATACATCTAGACCTACCTATGTGGCTGTCCAATATTAAAGAGATCACATTATCATAATATTGCTATTCAGATAATCAATCGTTTTGAAAAAATAAGAACAATCACTAATCTAATAATAAAAAGAGAAAATCAAGTATTTACTTTAAAAAAAAAAATAGATTAACTTGGTCTTAAATTCTTCTGTGGCAACCGATTAATATATAGTTTTTCAAGAAAATCATAATATATGAATTTGATTTAATATTAACAAAGAAATAACAAGAACTATCCTTCGAGAATTTATAATTTAGACCCAATTTGAAATTTCTATAGGACTTTATGCAAACCTATAAATTTAGTTTATTGATTAATCTACCTATATTTATCATCACTCTAGAGTCTCAAAATTTGCTGAACAAATCATCATAATAAGCAAAAATTACTATGATTGATTCTTTGGTTATTTTAATATGAAATGATAGGCTAAATTAAATATTTTCAATGAATATATATATTATCATAATCAAGTGTCAATTTGTTTGATATCTATGAGTTTGACTTAACTCTTCTCTTAATTGTATAGTACTTAAAATACTTAACAATCAATATTTGATATTATAATTATCAATTCTTAATGAGCCAAAATTGTTGGGAATAATTTAATTGAGAAGTTAATTGTATTGATAGCCCCGTAGCAATTATGCTAAAACTAGTGTTATTAATTTTGTAAGCATCCATTGCATTTATTTAAGTAACTTTTAATAGATTTATTTGTAAAGCATTTTGCATAAATCTTTATGTTTATTAACTAATAACTTTTATCAAGAATTATTTAAAATGTATCTTAATTATTGAATAATTAGGAAGTTTCCAAAATTTCAATCTCAAAAGAATTTCTGAAAACTGCTTGCTTTTCTTTTATTTATGTAATTCTTAATGTTCTACATTCTAATGCTGTGTATATGGTTGTAAATGAATACTTGAGCCATGCTGGCTAATGGTTTTGTGGAGTATAATAGCTCCAAAACTTCCCATCTAAAATCATATGAATCAATTGTACTTAAAAATGTATTTAGCTGATACCATATTGCCTATTCATCTTTATAATAAGTTATATTTAGTCTAACGTTATCATTTACATTATAAGAAAACCCTATGAAAGGTGTAATCAACCAAGAAGAATCTTTAAAATTATAATGAGGACTTGTATAGGCAGCAGTTGTTTAGATCGAACTAAATTGTGAAATGGCTTCTTTGACTCCTAAAATTACTTAATAACCCAAAACAAGTAGATTTTTTAAGCCATCATTTGGATTCGTTATTACAACAGATACATTTGTCGTCGTTAATTCCTCGATCTAAGTTTATTTCTCTAAATAAATACCAGGATATTGAACTAAATAGAACCTTTATAGGAAAAATTAATCAAAGAGATAACAGCCTCTTCGAAATTAGGGTTAATGTGAGGATAAGTTTTATTCTAGAATGAAATCATGTTAAACTCATTTATAACTTAAATTCTTTCATCATCTATTGCTTACCATCTAATTACAATAGCATAGACGACTGAATAATCGCATTTTTATTGCAGTATAAAATCTAATACTTGATAATTAATACAATCTGTTGTAACAGTCATAATCTAAAGGGTGAAATAAACTTATGGATGATCTAAGTCGAACACTTCTGTTAATAAAATTATTTTTGGAGGTTTTGCAAATATGTCAGAAAAATAGACTGTTACTTATCGTTCTAAAGGTGAAATGCATCTACTTCCTCCACTAAACTAATAAGCAAAATTTTTAATAGTATTGGAATCATATGTAATGATTCCGTACACAATGTGAAATATTAAATATACCTTCATAAAATTAAAATATCATTTTTNGTGTATATGGTTGTAAATGAATACTTGAGCCATGCTGGCTAATGGTTTTGTGGAGTATAATAGCTCCAAAACTTCCCATCTAAAATCATATGAATCAATTGTACTTAAAAATGTATTTAGCTGATACCATATTGCCTATTCATCTTTATAATAAGTTATATTTAGTCTAACGTTATCATTTACATTATAAGAAAACCCTATGAAAGGTGTAATCAACCAAGAAGAATCTTTAAAATTATAATGAGGACTTGTATAGGCAGCAGTTGTTTAGATCGAACTAAATTGTGAAATGGCTTCTTTGACTCCTAAAATTACTTAATAACCCAAAACAAGTAGATTTTTTAAGCCATCATTTGGATTCGTTATTACAACAGATACATTTGTCGTCGTTAATTCCTCGATCTAAGTTTATTTCTCTAAATAAATACCAGGATATTGAACTAAATAGAACCTTTATAGGAAAAATTAATCAAAGAGATAACAGCCTCTTCGAAATTAGGGTTAATGTGAGGATAAGTTTTATTCTAGAATGAAATCATGTTAAACTCATTTATAACTTAAATTCTTTCATCATCTATTGCTTACCATCTAATTACAATAGCATAGACGACTGAATAATCGCATTTTTATTGCAGTATAAAATCTAATACTTGATAATTAATACAATCTGTTGTAACAGTCATAATCTAAAGGGTGAAATAAACTTATGGATGATCTAAGTCGAACACTTCTGTTAATAAAATTATTTTTGGAGGTTTTGCAAATATGTCAGAAAAATAGACTGTTACTTATCGTTCTAAAGGTGAAATGCATCTACTTCCTCCACTAAACTAATAAGCAAAATTTTTAATAGTATTGGAATCATATGTAATGATTCCGTACACAATGTGAAATATTAAATATACCTTCATAAAATTAAAATATCATTTTTAGTATTAAATTGGATGCATATTCCTAAAAATACCAAAAGTGGGTAGATGGTTTTTATAAAAATCAATAAATGATTTGCTAATAAAAAAAATTGGCTACCTAACTTTAATATGGTGATATCCTTACAGAAAATCAGCATTTCTTCTATCAGACATTTAATGTTACAGAAAATTCAAATATGAATGAAATCTTTGAGTTTTCTAAAAATTTCGATTATATTAATATAAATGATGGCAAAATTATACGAGTAATTGTAGTTTTCTGACTCTACTTCAGGTGAACGGTTGAAAATAACATTTTAAATTTTTTAAATAAAAAAAAATAATTAAAAAGTTTGACTGAATTATGAAGTATAAGTCAATCTTCAAAATTTTTGTTATAAATAAAAAGAAATAAATAAGATGATATCATTATTGCAAATCAATAACGACGTTTGCATTAGAGATTATTTTTATTAGTCAATATTTGTAGTGTTACTAAAAAAATAGAGATATGTTTTCCAAAATTATTTTATTTTTGAAAATATAGTTGTATTAAAAAGTAATCCATAGAATAGTGAATTGTTCTATTGTTATTTAAACCATTCAAATCTAAGCATAAGCATAAGCATAAACAAATCTTTATTTGAAATACTGTCTAAATTATTATAACCTTTCAATTATTGGACTTAGGGATTAAACTAAATTGGGAAATATCCTTAAAATCTAAATTTTTGTAAGATGAAAGGAAGAAATTATCGTTTTTTCAATAAAAAATTATCATAGAAAATCAACGTCTTAAATTGATTATACTAAGGTTATGAGTCAGTTACGTATGGAACATAATCGGTTTATTCTGAGGGTGGTTGGTTTTATCTCACCAGGATTAAGCTTATTTTTTTTGTATATTTTTCTGTTCTTGTACAATATGATTGGATCAAATAGTTATAACTTTAGAATTGTAATTCTTTGTTAAATTAGGAGACTTCATATTTCAAAAAAGTAATTAAATATTTAATATAAATAAAAAGTAAATCAATAGTTAAATCTATAGAGGAAATAAATACTGAGATAAAATATTGGTAAATTGTATTCTTATTTTTTGTAGAAAATTCTAAAAAACTAAATTTAAACTTAAAGCTTATATTGAAGCTAATTATTTTTATTAGGATCATTCCATGTGGTTTGAAAGTTAGAATTTAACAATGTTTATTTTTCAAATAATAATTTCTTAGTAATTAATTTATTTTATAGAAGTTTCATTGAAATTTTATGTTTTCTATTATAAAATAACAATGATCATAGTCAGAGCATTAAATAATTATAAAAATAAAAAATTATACTAAGAGTTGTTTTAAACTACAAAATTATTCTACTCAAAAAAACCACCAATATTCGGTTAATTACTAATCATTTAATACAAAAAAGATAGCAAATTCTAAATCCATAAAAGTAGATTGTATCACATTAAACTGTTAGAGATATTCATAGAAATTTGTTATAATAAAAATATAATAGAATTGTATTTAATATAATTCCAAAATATTCCAGATAATTCTTTCTTTCTTTATCATAATTATGTTTATTTAGTTGATATCTCATAGATAGAAAATCCTTCATTTTATCATCAAAAAATAACAAATATTTTCCATTATTAGTAACAATTCCACAAATTAAATATGTGTCACAGTTCAATTAACTAAGTATTTTAAACTTTTCATCTTTCATTTCACTTATTGAATATAGATAAGTTTGATGTTTTAAAAATATTAAATTTTTTCTTTATTTTACACTATTGGAAAATGATATTGTTCATTTAATTGATCATTAAATAATAAATAAATAGTCTTTTCTGAATTCTCTTTAAATATTCAATCATTTTATTCAAATACATAAACTCTGTTTATATCTTAATTACTAGGGATCCAAATAAATTAATTCTCTTTTATAAATTAAACTCTGAATCCATCACTCTATAATGTAAATTTATAGTTGAGTTAATTAAATAATAATTTATTATTTACAAAAATTGATATTTTTTTTAATTAATATTGTTATCCATATTAACAAAATGTTTCGATTAAAATTAATCTACTTAATTTTTTCCCAAATGATGATTTGGTCATATTACTATGCACAAGATACTAAGATATTTTCTGACTAATTCAAACTTAATCAAATTACATCACTATTGTGTTTGTTTAATCAATGAAGATAAGCTTAATTAAGAAAAAAATCAACTTTCCAGGCTTTGATTGATTTATCTTTGCTTCAGAAAAGATTAGATTGTCATTTTTCATTTAGAATCATGCTTAATACAACATCTGTATGTGATTCATAAGATTTTGAAAAAAGAGTTTGTCTTTTACCTATATATTAAATACTGAATTATATCATTATGACCATGCAAAGTTTGTAGTAGTGTAATTCTTCCTAAAATTAAACTCCATATTTTTATATTTTAATTATAAGTAGATACGACAATAGATTGAGAAGAATCAAAAACTATAACATTACACACCATTTAATTATATCTATAACAGTATTTCTTAACAATTAGTATAATATTCAAATTATTAAATTATTCTAATTTTCTATTAACTTTTGAATACCAGCAACTATTTATTTTAATTGTATATTCAGTAAGTAGTTCCATATGGAATTCATCTTAAAGTTGTAAATCAATAATTAAATTTAATTCATTATAAAAGCTATAAAGAGATTATCTATATTATTCTAAATTTGCCATTCATACAAATAAAATAGTATCTAATTGTTCTAATTATTAAATTAATTAAAGTTTAAAATGTATAATTTGATTTATAATAATTTTGATATTTTCAATATTTATTGTTATTATTTGATCGACTTTTTCCATCTTATTTGATAATTTTTCTTCAATAATTAAAAACTTCAAAAAATTAATATATAACAGATTTGTATTATTTAAGCAGAAAGAACACAATAATCTTTAACTCATAGATAGCTTTGAATCAATAACAATAGTTATGATTGGAATTTAATTTTCTTGTAAGCAATAAAATATTTTCTCATCTTCTTCAATCATTTTTGTCAA
Source organism: Paramecium pentaurelia (assembly GCA_905183005.1). Taxonomy (NCBI): domain Eukaryota; phylum Ciliophora; class Oligohymenophorea; order Peniculida; family Parameciidae; genus Paramecium; species Paramecium pentaurelia. The sequence continues at coordinate 14,265 of CAJJDO010000132.1, forward strand.
TTAATTTTTAATAGTGTCAAATTTTATAACTTGTATTTATGTTGTTTTAAATTTAGAATTCTTGGACTTAAATTTCAACTCATAACTTTTCAAACATCAAAGTATATTAAATAATATGATAATAAGAATAAACAATTATTCTTTATTTTCTATACAATTCTTTGATATTTCCTTTGATTTAAGAAAAAGTGTTAGAGGTTTCAAAAAATTTTTTGCACTATTTTAATTATTAAATTTTAGAAGATAATTATTTGAATACGAAAATATAAAATTATAATTGAAAGAATATAATAATTTAATATTTTATAATTTAAATATTATTATTGAATACAATATAATCCTTCTTAATAAAATTTATATTCATAAAAATTGATATCTTTTTCATAATAATTTGAGATCTATCAAGACAAATAATAGAATCATTGCAAAATTTCTTATATTAATTATTCATATAATATTAAAATAATAGTGTCTTAAAAAAATTCAAATTCTAACTTAACTAGTATTAATATATATAATTATTTATGATAATTGAATATCTAAGTATTATTATTAAGAGATAAGAAAAATAAAATTCATTATTTTAATATAAAATGTAGTCAATCACAAAAATCCATCAAAAATAGATTGGATTCATTATCTTACAAATTAGCGAAAAATGCTTCATCTTTACTTTGTTTATCATCAGTTTGATTAGTTTAGATATGTGGGGAACTTTATTTATTTTTTGAATCTGAATTACACTTAGAACCATGACAATATGAGTAATGGATATTTGTGATTAATTGTAATCTTTTAATCTCATTCAAGATAGAATAATTTTCATCGAACATGTTATTTATATCTTTGAATTTTCTCTATGCCATAGCCATTGTCTCTTCTCCATCAATATCTCTATATTACCTTTTCATTTAAGTAATTGCCTTTAAGGTTTCTTGAATCAAACCAGCTTATCCTTAAAAATGACTTTTATCGTTATAATTTAATGATTAAGCCTTAAGCTTGAGTTTTTGTATTCTGACAAACAAAAATTAACTAAAAGCCCTCATAACTTTGCTTACACTTGCTTTTTCAAGCAAAGCCCATACTAATTCTTCACTAGTTTCTGCTTGCAACATTGAGTAAAGCATAGCAGTGAAGAGAGAAGTATTGGAAACACCCCAGAAAACACAAACGGCCATTGATAATCTACCTAAATCTGTTGTGGGATAAAAATCACCATAACCAACAGTGGCAATTGTAATTAGAGTAACCCAAAGAGAATTACACACATTGTAATTACTATATGAAGATTCATCACGAAGAAGGGCTCTTTCAGCAATTTCCATACTATAACCAAATAGAAGCATTCCAGCTCCAAATAAACCCATCAATGTAAAGCCAGGAATATCCTTCATACATATTTTGAATACTAAATGTGTATCAAATTCAGTAGAATAGAGTCGGCTAAAAATAGAATTAAATACTTAACCACAATCTGCCTATTTGACTATTGTAAAATCCTTAAAATTTGAGGGCAATATTAATTAAAAGTACAACTCTACATGTAAGTATGTAAGTTAGAATTTCATTTAAATAATAATAGCGTAAAGTATTTGTGTAACGTTCGGAAAATGTAATTTTGATCCTTTGAGTGAAAGGAGTAGGAGAGGGTATCATCAACAAAACTTCTATTATAAGACCTTATATTAGATTGGAATCTAATAGACTAGCCTAAGGTGTAATCATCTTAGCCTTCTTTTGATAAGCTAAAAGGACTTAATAGGAAATTAAGGTAAGAGTAACTAAATTTAAATATGCGATATACTTGCAGCAAGGGTTTAAATGAAAATAAGGTAAAGGAGTAGAGTTGTTTCATCGTCGAAATTTCTATCGAATTGATCTTGAAATGAACTTTCATACTAATAAGTGATAAGAATCAATAAGTACCTATAGGATTGCTAAGATTTAGCATGCAAGTATAACGCTAAATCTGGTTATCTCTACAATTCGATATTTTTCAAATAGTAATAAAGTTACTCGGCTATCTTCAAAAGAACTTTTTTTTTCAGATAAAATGGTTTCTGTTCTTTTTAATGCTTTTAAGTTTGATTTTGTTGATTTAGGTCCATATTTTAGTATTTCCATTTCTGGTTTTTGTTTAAACATTTTATTAATTTTTTAATGAAAAAAATAACCTAAAGTACTGCTTCCACACTCCTTCCAAAGAGAAGTTTGGCTAAAGCAAAAAGTTAAAATTAATTTGAGGAAACTGATCCAGCCTAAAGAGGTAAAGAATGATATCAGTATGAAGACAGGAAAATCATTCGTATGAGGAATGTCGTCGATTTAGGTGATGTATAAGATGATCAAAAAAGGAATCAAAAAAAGAATGGTATTTGATATATATAATAATATATTAGAGAATGAAATAGATCCATTACTTGAATAACTGGATCAGTGGCATGAAAATATCATCTCAAAAAAGAAGGCATATGCATTTGAATAAGTAAAATAAAATGACAACCATAAAGTAATTGAACATGAATTTAATATTGATAATGGTCCATAAATCAATTAAAATATCATTAACTAAATCATGAAACCAATTGAGAAATAATATCAAAAAAATCAAGAGACTAATGAGGATGTTCAAGTTAAATTCTAAATGTTAAGACCAAGCAAAGAACCAGGCAATAATGTACTTAAGACTTTAGATTAAGTTAGAATTGAGATGAATAAGCAAATTCTAAATAGTTTACTATTATAAAAAGTAACAAAAAAACTTGATATGTTATAAATCAATCGAAAGCATAAAACCAATTGGAACATACAAAAAATGGATGAAGAAACAACTCAAGTATTTAGAGATCAATCTCATGCTCTAAAATAAAAGACTTTAAATAATTTTAAAGGAATAACAGAATACTTTAGTAATCCTGCATAATATATTGATTATGATATTGTATTGACTAAAGCTAAACACTATTCAAATAGACCACCAACTTCTTTTCCAACAACTCAAATACCTTAATAATAATAAACTTCTTCATCTGCAAAACAATTAATGGAGAGTTATTAATTATTCTAAACTCAAATAAAGGAACATAAAACTATTCAATTTTAAATGAGAATAGATAATAATTAATTAGTGTAGGAATAAAATCGTTTGGAAGAAGAAGTATCAGATATTAGAAGAAAGTTTTTTTTGAAGGAAGAAAAGGCAAGATAAGGATGTATTTCTGAATAAACATAATAGTAATAATAATAATAATAATAATAATAAGTGGAAGGAATTCCAACAAAAAAGAGAACTCTGTTAGATACAATTGAAAAAATAAGATTATAAAGAGATTAAGAAATAAGATAGAGATTAAAAGAAATATAATAATTGAGAATATAAATGCAATAGAATAGTGAGAAATAATAATAAATATAAAAAGAATTAGATGATATGAGATAGAAAAAGAGACGTTGTAAGATGCTTTTAAAAGATATATTTTTAAAATAATTTTAAGAATCAAATAATTAATTAGTTCCTGAAGGTTTGATAAGTATAATTAAAAATATGAGAAAAATAAATGAGAGTGCTAAATTAGAATATTTTCCAAAATATTTAGATGAAAAATCAAAATAATATCTACTTTTAGCTGCACAATTAGAAATAGATATTGAAGAAACAAGAGTTTTATCTTAGAAATATAATTCATAATAGATATTATTACATTCTAATTTAGCAAAATAAAGTATTTCATCATAACGTTAATAAATGAATGTATCATAAATAAAGAATCAAGTAAAATTGATGTTGAAGAAGAGTAAAGTTTCTATTAAAAAACCTGTATTTGTTTAAGGTATTGATCCTTTAAATCCATCATCATTTGCTCATGTAATAAAGTGGGAACATCAAGAATTGGAACCTCAATAAATAATTGAAACTAATGAGAACAATTTTAAATCTTAAAATATGTCTTCAGAAAGAAATTGTGTAATTAAAGATTACAATTAAAAATTAGTTTAATTGTAATAATAATTGGAAAGTGCTACAAATGAGGAATGTCAACGGATCCTGAAGTCATATTAGAATAAGAAATTGTTGTCAGATGTTTAAGAATTAAAGATGGTATTGTATGCTTTATTTGGGTAAGCGTAAGGTGATTAATGTTGGATTCCCTTTGTAGTGGATTGGACAGAATAGAAATAATTGAATCCATAATAAATATTCAAATAGGATGAATAACAAAGATAGAGTAGTTCTCAAAGAGATTAACATACTCTACCAGACATAATGAAAACAAAAGTATCAGAAACATTCAGAAAATTGACAGAAGTAGCAAATATAGATTATAATTTTGAATTATATTATTGATATATGTCTTAGAAATTCTACACTCTTATTGCTTTTGCATGTGTGAATGTTGTTTGCAGTTCTTTCATTGTTTTTACTTATTTGGCATGGAAAGCTGGTCGTAAATCTCCAGGAGATATTGTATTTGCTTTAGGATTATGCCAATTGAGTACTTCAATCTATTGGATGATGTCAAGTCCTGATGTAAATACACCCAGCAATCCAGATAATAACTTAAATGATTCATCCTATTGCAAATGGGTTGATTTCACATAGAACTTAGGATTCTTAGGTTAATTTATATACAATTTTGCATATTGTTTTACGATGAGGTAATCATTAAGATTATTTTAGGTAAGAGATTACAAATGTATTGAAAACAAATGCAAAATTTAAACTATTGCTTCATTCCTTCTGTTTGGTGTTTACATTATGCATATCGTTGATTCTGTTTGCATTTCAACCTCAAATATAACAAAGAGCAAGTCAAACAATAATGAATAAATGTGTCAACACAATCATATTGGAGAGGAACTATTTACCTTTGGCTCTTTATGTATTTGAATTTGTGTACATCATATCAGCACTATACACAATATGGTACTTCTATTAGAACTTACCAAATGATGTGACATTTAGAACTAATAAAAAGTCTTCGCTCATTAGATACGTCATGTATATCATTTCCACTATTTTTCTGTCTTGTTTCACTTTGCTTAGCACATTTATTTAAACAAGTGAACATCCGTCATATTAACCTGCTAATTTGGACACAGTGATGATGATATCGACATGTTCCTTTTATACATTGGGTTCTGGAATTCTTTGTTATTAGAGAGTTAAGAACCCTGCTTTATTGAGAAAAATAGTTAATATGGTACATAAAGCATTCTATCCTCAACCTAAAAAGGAAGTGGAAATTGTTGATGTGGATACACAATTCATTGAAGTTTAGAAATTCATAAGAATGTTTTAGATTAGAAGTGTTTTAGCTGGGATAATCTAGTATTTCAATAATATTGAAGAATATTTAGACAATGCATAATTGGAGGAAAATGTAGAAAAATCTGAATTTGATGTTGATAGAACTTCTTAATTATTGATATAAGCTAGGGCTACATAAAATTATGATGTCACATTAAATGATAATCTTATTAGAGAGACTTTGAGTGAAGAATAATTAGCCATAGCAAAGACTCTAGAGAAATATAAATTAAATAATTAAGCATTGAATAAAGAGTTTAATTTTTATGTTAAAGAAACTTAATATACAAAAGGTAAGAATCCAATGATGTTTGCCTTGGCTCCAAAATATTTTTACTATGTAATTTTATTTATATAATATTTTAGCTATTTAAATTTGATAATTTAGATATTGATGCTCACGATTCCTTTTCATTAGAGAAAAATGCAGAATTAATTGAAAATATGATTAATGTAGATGGAGGTAAATCTGGAGAGTTCTTTTTTTTCAGTTATGATAATAAATGGATTCTTAAAACTATTACTGATAGAGAATTGAATAGTTTTAGACAGAGAATGCCAGAATATTTTCATCATATGAGTGAATATAGGAAATCTCTAATTAATAAGATTTATGGGATCTTTTCCTATGATATGAATTATATTTCATCTAGTTGTGGTATCATTTATCACATGGTCTTAATGAGAAATATATCTCAAGTACCTCGTCCTTTTGTTAAGAGAACCTTTGATATGAAGGGTAGTGAAGTTGCAAGAGAAGCACTGAAGGGAAAACCTAAAGATATTGATCTCTCCAAAATCACTTTGAAGGATGTGGATTTTGATAATCTTGAAAAATGGATCAAAATAGAATAATCTCAAAGTGATTTTGTCAAATTTCAACTCATTAAAGATGCTGAATTTTTCAAAAATACTTATTTGCTTGATTATTCTCTCTTAATAATGAAAATAGATTGGGGAGAGTATTAAGGAAATGTAGACAGATTAGTGGATCTACCTTAAAATGCCTATCCATCTCAAGAAGAACCAAATATTTACTATCATATTGCTATAATTGATTATCTTTAGGAATGGAATTTATCAAAAATGGCAGAGAAGGCATCCAAATAATTATTGGCTATGAATCCTAATTTAAATGTTTCTGCTTAAACTCCAGAAATTTATGCTTACAGATTTATAAATAATTTAGTCAACAAGATTTTTAGATGAATATATATATTATTTTTTTATAATTTAAAATGGGTAGTTAATGTTCATAGTGTTAGACTTGTTAAAAAAGAGAAGAGTAGGTTGTAGTTATATCTGAAATCAGATAGCAAAGTTCCCAGAATATGAATCAATATTCTTAGTAACCACCTGAAGAAGAAAATGACGAAAGTTCATGTAATTTATGAGAATAGTTAGTGAGTAAAGGAATAGATTTAATGAAGAATGAAAAGCTTGAATAAAAGTATTAACCAGAAGCTCCAACTCCTATTCCTATAGCCACTCCAGGATCAGCACCAACCTAATTAGTTTCTTTCAATGTTCAAATACAATAACCTTAACAGACTCAAGAGTCTTAGAATGATCCCAGTATTATCAAGAAAGATGGAATGAATAAAAGAAATTAAGAAGATTTAAATCATGATGAAATTAATAAGTAAGGTCCAAGAGAGAAGAGACCTAAATATGTATTTAAGAGTGGAGCAATTTATGATGGTGAATGGGTTGGAAATATGAGAGATGGTTATGGTATTCAAATATGGTCTGATGGTGCAAAGTATGAAGGTGAATGGAAAGCAAATTAAGCAAATGGAAGAGGTAAGTTTTGGCATGTAGATGGAGATTTTTATGAAGGTGAATGGAAAAATGATAGAGCAAATGGAGTAGGAAAATATATTCATACTGATGGAGCTTAATATGAGGGGGAATGGTTGGAAGATTTATAACATGGATAAGGAAAAGAATTTTGGGCAGACAATTCTAAATATGAAGGATAATATAGGTATGGAAAGAAATAAGGACTTGGATGGTATTAATGGACTGATGGTTCTACGTATAAAGGAATGTGGAGTGATAATAAATTGAATGGATTTGGAGTCTATAATTGGCCAGATGGGAGGGTAAGATGATTGTTTCATACAAAGCGCTATGAAGGATTTTGGTAACATAATCAGATGAATGGAAGAGGAATTTACTATTGGCCAGATGGAAGATATTATGATGGAGAGTATTTAAATGATAAGAAACATGGATTTGGAGTTTATAAGTGGAATGATGGTCGTTGTTATGAAGGATATTGGCTATCAGGAAAACAACATGGTATAGGAAGGTATATATTAAACGATGGACAGAGTCAAGTTGGAGTTTGGGAAAATGGATAAAGAAAAAGATGGTTAGAAGGAGAAAGTAAGATAGAGAGACCTAGAGACTGGGATAAATATGTACATCCAAAAATAGATGACTTTTAATGAAATATCATAATGTTATTATTATCACTCTGTTTTTGTTTTAGTTGTCTATTTAGTACAACAATTGGATGTAGCCCAAATTAATAATCCTCCAATCAATGCTGTGAGCTTAAGACATTCAATTTATGTGACTTGATCATTACTAAATAAGGGATTGCTTTGGATGGCAATTTGTAATAACAAACCAAGAACAGGAAATACGACGAAACTTAAAAAATTAAATTGTGTTTAATACCCTCCACATATAAAAAGCAAGACAGAACTTGCTAAAAGGCCTCCAACAATTTATTTGGCTAAAAGTGCTGGAACATGTTTGAAAACATCAGCTGGAATGTACTTGAATATATAGATTGAATTTGAATACTTGCTTGATCAATGCTTATTGTTAGAAATTAGCATATTTGGTATCAAATTGTTTTCCTAAGGTAACATCTGTTAAGAGGAGGTAACTGTAACCAGCAAGGGCTGTGAGAAGGAAGACTTTTCCAAAAAATGACATAATTATTTTATTTATTCAAACACATGTCGTGTTTCTAAATTATATTTTCTAGAATAGTAATTCACAACTTCAATTTTAAATTTCTAGTTAACATATCAACTTCTTTCATTTTAGCTAAATTTCTTCTTTGTTTTTCCATTTCTTGTTTTTTTGGACTTTCATTTTACTTAAATTATTCAGGTTGAACTACTTAAAAAAATAAATACATACATAATTTCATCATTAACCTATCTTAATTATAATGTTCTTTATTGTCAGCCAAATGATAATTAAATCTACCTTTGGAAGTGATTTACTTAATCTCTTTTGTTTAAGGTAAAGTGAAACTTTAAATTTCTTTTTTAAAAATATCCAATCTTTCATTAAAATGAGGTATATTGTATAATTAAACATTTTAGTCTATTACATTCTGATTTCGTTTTGATTGAGATGTTTACATATAAGTTCTACTTTAAAATAAAGTCTTTGATTCTGTATTTTATAATTCTTGATTCAATGTCCCATACGATTGTATTGATTTCAATTTTTATTCTTCTAAAGGTACAATAATTCTAGATTATTGACTAGTTTATGCTCTCGTTTCAATTGTATTTGGAATAGTATCACACTTCATTCTGGAAGCTGATTTGGCTCTTTTCTCTGGAGGATTATGCAAAACTTGCGGTTGAGTCAATTCATGACCATTAATGATTTTAACAGATCCTCCTGATACAAATTCCTACATTTTAGTTTCAGTTCTCATTTTTAAGATTTCTATTTTACCCTATTACTTAGCCTTAAAGTAATCATGAATAGTTCCAGTTATATGTTCCAATTATTTTCCAATTTAATACTTTTTATTTTTATCTTTTCCTTCAAGCAAGTACTTTGTGGCTTCAATTGTAGTTTTTGGTCTTTTGCGAGTGTTATTTATGTAGGGTTCTTGTAATGTTCGTGGTAGTTGTGCATAACCATCAAATTTGTCTGTTTAAGGAGTATATAGATTAGGCTTAGTTTATAATACTTCGGTAGTGTATGGCATATAAGCTTAATCCTAGTTTAATGAATGATAATTTACTCCTTAAGCTTTAGTAACTCTCTCACTATAATTTGCTTTACCAGTTAGTTCAATGTTAAACTTTTTAATATAGTCACCGTTTTTATTGATTTGTTTAACTTCTGCAGTTACATTATCTATTAAGAAGTATTTGTCAGTGTCCATGTCTTTGCTTTTAAGTATCACTGCATTACATACCTAATTGTATGACTTGCCATTTTTAGTATGTGAAAATAATGATATGTGTATAAATTATTAATACAAATTTTGTATATGATAACATTTACTTCTTCAAAAAGTAGATTCTCATTATATTATTTGGAGGAGAGTGAGAAGTATTTATAGGATTTATCAGCAAAGGTTAGATAAATAAATATGTTAAAAGGAGAGGAAAGGTATATAATTATATTGCTAATATTTAGATTGGAAAGAGGAAAGGTTCACATATGTTCTAGGACTTTGATTTTTGAGCCAGAGAAATAAGAATTACCTATTTAGAAATTATTCTATCGAATGATTACAACACCAATTAAGCAAACTAACTTTATTAGTTTTAGGATTAAGAGGATTGTTGAGATTTTTACTTAAGGTCCTCCTTCACCTTATATCTATTAAGATGATGTGGATTTTGAAATTCAAATAGAACCATTATTTGATAATGTCAAAGTTGTTAATGATTTGATAGAGAAAATATAATAGATTAATCAATAGAAACATGATGTGGAAAGTGAAGTAGAGAAATTGGATTCTGAGAAATTGCAAAAAGCACGATTTAATATGAGTTTTGTAGAATCTGTTAGTGAGAAACCTTTAATCTAGAAGGAGATGCTTGTAAGAAGAATTATGCCATTAATATAAACTAAAGGTATTGGATATATATATATATAATTAGGAATTATGTATATCACTAATAAGATTATTTATTTTCAACCGTTCTTTAAGATCACTTTAAAACCATGTAAGAAGATTTCGATTGAATAAATCAAGGTTTTATATAAGCGAAGATTTGAATTACTTGATATTGGATTGGAGATCATTATGAAGAGTGGAAAGACCATTTATTATGCATTTGAGAATCAAGAAAGGATGGAGGAAGTGTACAAAGTGCTTATTGGTATATGTGTTTATTGATTTAGTTTAGGAAAGGTGACTATAGAGGCAGAAACTAGTTTAGAGAAGATCCAATATCTATGGTAAAGTGGATAAATATCAAATTTTGAGTATTTAATGCGTTTGAATTAAGCTGGCAATCGAAGCTCTAGTGATTTAACTCAATATCCAGTATTTCCCTTAATCATTGTTGATTATGAGTCATGTGAATTAAATCTTAATGATTCTGCAACTTTTAGGGATTTAAAGAAACCAATAGGAGCATTGAATGAGAAAAGATTGTAAGAATTCAAAAAGAGATATGAAGAAATGCCACCTCCAAAGTTTCTTTATGGTACACATTATTCAACTCCAGGATATGTGATAGGATATTTAGTGAGATAGAAACCATAATATATGTTAAAATTATAATCAGGTAAATTTGATAAACCTGATCGATTATTCAAAAGTATTAAAGGTGATTTTAAGAATGTAATTAATAATCCAACATCATTGAAAGAATTGATACCTGAATTCTTTATAGAAGATGACTCATTTTTAGTTAATAAATTGAATTTGGATCTTGGAGTAAGATAAAATTAAAAGAAAGTTGGTGATGTGAAATTACCAAAATGGGCTAAAAGTGCTAAGGATTATCTTAGATTAAATAGAATGGCATTAGAAAGTGATTATGTTAGTAATGAATTGCATCATTGGATAGATTTAATATTTGGGTACAAACAAAAGGGACCTCATTCTGTTGAAGCCAATAATGGTAATGTAAATTATGATTAATTCTTATTTAGTTTTCCATTATTTAACTTATGAAGGTACAGTTCAATTGAGTTAAATGTAAGATCCCATTGAGAGATAAGCAAGTATATGTTAAATCAATGAATTTGGATAATGTCCTAAATAATTATTCAAAATCTAACATCCTCCTAAATGTGCATTAAGAGCTGGTTAGATTATGTATAAGTTTGTTGAGTAGATACCAAAATAAAAGTAAGAGGAAATTCCAATAAATGTTGATGGTTTAATGTGGGAACATTTAGATAAGAAGGATTAATTTAGACATAAAATGATATAGAAAGTTCATAAGACGTAATAGATATATTATAAATATAATAGAAATATAACAGATTTGATAGTATTGGAGAGAAAGAATTTATTAGTTACAATAGGTTAAGATGGATTTCTTAAGGTGATTGATTTAAAGGAATTGATTGTATTGAAATCATTTAAAGTTGATGAATTTTGTTTAAGTTGTATTGTTACTTTAAAGCAGGATGAAATATTTGCTATAGGTAGTTGGGGTTCTTAGATACATGTTTTCAATATAAATTATGGAAGCAAAGTATAAATGGTTTAGAGATTCAATAATTCTGTTAGTTCTTTGGTATATTTAATGAAGAAGAAAACATTAATTACAGGATCATGGGATTGTTCTTTAAAGAGATTTGAGTGTTCTGAAAATCAAATAAAATAAGATAGTGAAGAAATGATTGATGATTGGGAAGCATAAATTACACATATATCAGCTACAGAAGATGAATCTATGATTGCTGTTGGTGATATTGATGGTAGAGTAATTACAATTAATACTAATAATTGGACATAACATAATCATTATGAAATTAATGGAGAGAAAATAGTCAAATCATTATTCTTTAGAAAAAGTTTATTAGTTGTTGGAGATACATAAATAAAAATGTTTAGTAATGGGAGTTAATTATTGGATTTTAAAATAGATAAAAATAATGGATTAATAACAGATATCATTATAGATCATGATAAATATTTAATAGCATGTAAATTATATTTTATTACAAATTATGTAGGTACAAAAAAAGGATATGTGGCTGTATTTTCAATGGTATTAGAAAGTAAACTTGGATATTTATTTACTGATTTCTCTAATTAGAATGATTTGATTGGAAATTAAGATTAATAATTTACAAAGATGATAATTAAAAATAAGACACTTATTTTAACTAGTTAGAATGGAAGTATTAATGTATTATAATATTGAAAATATATTTATTAAGAATATTACATAATTAATTATTATTATTATTATTATTATTATTATTATTATTATTATTATTATTATTATTATTATTATTATTATTATTATTATTATTATTATTATTATTATTATTATTATTATTATATACTATGTAAGTGGAAACTTATGAAAAAGGAAGAGAAGAATATTAAAGGAGATATGGAAAATTGAAGGATTATTTTTCATCTTTGAAAATCAAAGACAATTCAGAAATAACAAAATTTGATAGTTCTGATTTTGATTTAACAAAGTTGTAAAATAGATTAACTGATTAAGCAGAGAAAGAGAAATTAGATGAAAATATCATTGGATCAAAAGATATTGTTCAATAAATCAATCATGATTTCAATGTATTAATTTATGGGATTGGAAGTAAGATTGAATTACTAGAAAAAGTAATGAGAAAATTAATGGAGTATTTACATTTTTGATGTGTTTTATAGGAATAATCCATAATCGTATTTTTTTGTTATGAAAGGATTCAAACCATTAATTAATATGAAAATGTTCCTATAAAAAATGGGTGATGTTTTGAAAATAGACTCACATATAAGAAATTCAGAATAAATTATTAAATGTATTGAAAACACTCCTCATTCAATCATTATTATTGTACATAGTATAGATGGTCGTCATTTATTGAATGAATAATCATAAAAATTATTTGGGTAATTAAGTAATTGTCCAAATGTTCGTATGGCTTGTAGTTTTGATAATTATCGTTATCCAATGATATGTAAGATTCAAAGAGCATTCTACTAATGTGTGCATACTAATCAACCATATAGTTAGGAAATATTATAAATCTTTGAAGATTAGGTAGGAAAATAGAAATAAGAGGAAGGATTATGGTATGTCTTATCAAGTATGACTTAAAAATAGAAAAACATTGTATTTTATTTTGCAGGAAAAGTATTAGAAAGCAGAGATGTATATATATTATTTATAAAATTTGAGGGATTGAATATTTAAGATTTGTATGATGTTCTCTCAGATGAGATGATTGTATCAAGCAAAATATAATTGAAAGATAATCTTAAAGAATTGATGGATCATAAGATAATAATTGAGAAAGGTGGGAAGTACACAATGCAATATTCAAATACAATCCTATAAGAATTATCTTCAAAGTTTGATGAAGTTATAAAATAATGATATTTTGTTTTGTTTAAATGTATTTCTATCATTTATATGCATCTTGTATACTTCTAAAAGAATCTACCATATGATTTGTACATTTCTCTATTCATATTATAACTTATAATATACCCAAACATTGATGATTGTCTTTAGTAAGTGTATCATCTTTGGAATTTAAGATTCCACAACGAATTTAACAGACACTGGTGAATCTTAAAAATAAGCCTAAAGTTTCTCTTTATTAAATATTGTCCATAATAATATAATTCACACGTGTGAATGATGTGAAATAAAAAGACAAATGACCAGGTTTCAATAATAATTTTAATGCCTAGCAAAACCAAGATTCTGAATTATATGAGACCAGCAATGGCCATAATTCCAGATGTGGCTGAACCTGAAAGAAGAGTATATAATTATTCATATATAAAATTAGATTTTGTTCAAATATAGAGCTTTGTGGACTGCTATTGCAACTCTATTGTATTTAATTTGTTCATAAATTCCACTTTATGGTATTTACAAAGCATCTGCTGGAGATCCCTTTTATTGGTTAAGAGTCATATTGGCATCAAATAGAGGAACATTGATGGAATTAGGTATTTCACCAATGGTTACAGCATCTATGATTATGTAATTATTAGCAGGTGCAAAATTAATTGATGTTGATTAGAATGTAAAGGAAGATAAGCAACTTTATTCAGGAGCATAAAAATTATTAGGAATCTTAATTGCTTTTGGTGAAGCATTTGCATATGTTTGGTCTGGAATGTATGGTGATTTAGATAAATTGGGAGCAGGCAATGCTATTTTGATAATCATTCAATTAGTCTTCTCAGCTATTGTTATGATCATGATAGATGAATTATTATCTAAAGGATATGGTATTGGAAATTCAGGAACATCATTATTTATTGCTATTAATATTTGCGAGAATATTATGTGGAAAGCATTCTCTCCAATAACACATAGAACTGAAATTGGTTTGGAATATGAGGGAGCAATTATTGCACTCTTTCATGGATTATTTATTAGAGATGATAAGATAACTGCTATCTAATCAGCTATCATGAGAGATTCATTGCCTAATCTTACTAATTTATTAGCAACTGTCTTAGTTTTCATGATTGTTATCTATTTCTAAGGATTTAAAGTGGATATTCCAATCAAAAATAATAAAGTCAGAGGAGGATTAACATCTTATCCAATTAAATTGTTCTATACATCTAATATTCCAATTATACTCTAAACTGCTTTAGTTTCTAATCTTTACTTCCTTTCATAAATCTTATATAGAAATTTCAGAGGTAATTTCTTAATTAGATTACTTGGTTATTGGTAAGAATTAGAAAATGGATAAACTGTTCCTATTGGTGGATTAGTTTATTATGTCTCACCTCCAAGATCAATTTCAGAAGCCATCTTTGATCCTATTCATACTGTTTTATATACTGCATTCATTCTAGGAACTTGTGCAGTTTTCTCTAAGACTTGGATTGATGTGTCTGGATCATCACCAAAAGATGTATTAAAAATCTATCTAATTATTTATAGGTTGCCAAATAACTCAAAGAATAAGATATGTAAATAGTTGGATACAGAGATTCTTCAATGAAAGATGTACTTAAAAGATATATTCCTATTGCTGCTTCTTTTGGTGGAATGTGTATTGGTGCTTTGACTATATTGGCTGATTTCTTGGGTGCAATTGGTTCAGGTATTCTTTCTTTTTAACATTTTTAGGAACTGGAATACTTTTATCAGTAACTATTATTTATGGCTATTTTGAAACTCTCAAAAAGGAAAAGGAGTAAGGTACCCTAGAATTGTTTTGATATTTATCATTATATTAAATTTTATGACGTAGTATTAATAATTAAATTAAAAGTCATTATTATTTTGGGTTCAAAACCAATATATTATATAGCCTTCTAACAGATACCAAGTTATTATTGACACTTTGCTACAATAAAAAGTGTCTAGGAAACCATTTCAAAGCACTAACTCCAGCAGTCCGTATGTTATATACTGCAGATTCAGTTTCACTTTAAGTATTCATAGATTTTCTCTTTTATTCGTTATATGCTATTTTGGCCTCATGATAAGTGAGATTTAATTTTTTTGCTGCCTCTTTTAATTGCACTCCTTGGCTCAACATATCAACTAATTCCTTTTTTTATTCAGAAGGTATCGTCTTATTAGATGCTGGTACCTTCTTGATCTTTTTCATTTCTATTTCCACCTATTTCTTGATTTCATTTAAAATGTTCATGTTAATTTATTTAACTTTTCCCTCCTGTAATTTTGCCTAATCTACCCTCAAATTATGAAATCGAATAGTGCGAAAGTGAATAATTATGATGTAAATCATTATAAAAAAAAGAAGTACATACTACGTCATTCCATCGTTGTTTCCAACTAAATCTTAAATATATAATAATTTATTATATAATAATATTAATTTATTATATAATAATTATATTAATTTATTATTTAACAATAAATACTGTAATCAAATATTTCCAGCTATCTCTCTCTTTATGTTCATTTTGAAACACGATATCGTTGGATTAGGCCTACTCTTATTACCCAAATCTGAAGGCCTATCATTTGATATTCTGTTCTTACTTAAAACTATCTCTTTCCTTCTTCAAACTATATTACCTCTTAATTTCCCTCATAGGATCAGGCTTGTACTCAAAATGACCAAACAATCCATTAAATCCTTTCTTTAATCCATTAGCTGGACGAAAAGCTGACTCATGTTTTGCTTACTTAAGATCAGGAGATTTCCTTTAACTCTAAGGTGGCATTTTAGTTTCTCCTAATATATTTTTGTCTTTTTCAAATGTATGACCTCCATTCACAGTACTTCGAAATGGTTATTCCTTCTCTTTACTCTTGCTTTCCCTTCTTGCTTTCTTTTTATTAATAATTTTAAATACTCTTTCGAAATCACTATATCTATTGTAATCATCCATCAAATATGGAATTGATTTATCCAAAACTTGACATCTTGGATTGGTTGTAACATTTCTAGGTGCAGAATATACTCTCCCATCTGATTGTTTCCTACTCTCTACCTTTTTGTAATCATAATCCTTCATATGCTAATAAGCACTGCCCATTAATTCTTTATATCCCGATGAAGGCTTAAATGGAGCCTCTTTGTTACATAGTTTCTTTTGCTCTTTCTCATAATGAGTTAACACTTTATCAGGATCTATGTACGGATCTCCGACGGTTGTAAAACTCAAGGGTCCAAAATAGGATGATCTAATTCTTCCAGTACGAGTAGCACATACCTTCATATTTGTAGGTTCTGTTATTGGTTTACCATTCTCTCCTCTTTATGCTAATCATATTTATATTTAAGCATTACGTTTCTTTCTCATCTCCATACTATTGTCACCCAATCCTAAAGGTACAGGTGAAGAGAATAGACCAAATCGTTATTTTTGTGCATTCAGTTCGGCATCTTTAAGCATTTCCTTGCGAATCAACTTAAGTTCTTGTTCTCTTTCTTAACTATTAGACATTATATAATAATTTATTATAAGATTAATTATATTGTACAATAATAATAGTGATTATTCTATTGTTTTTAAGTGCAGCTTTTGGTTTTTATAAAGGTTTCAAGACTTTTATTAAGCAGGTTAACCCAAATTAAAACAACTTATTTCAAATAATTTTTTGGTAACCAGTCCATTAATCATTTATACAAAATTATAAAAAAATAAGATTGTAAATAAATGGAATTACAATGTTTCGTTAAAATATACATAAATAGATACCTAATAATGAAAGAAACATAAAAATTGAGATCAATTCTTTATGTAAGTTATTTTGTAAATAATAATTGATGATCCATTTCTAATAGACAATTAAAGATAATTTAGAGGTTGAAATTAATATAAACCATAAGATGATTTTCAGGATGGGAGAAGAACTTTTACTTTTTGGTGAATTTATATATATAATTCTAAAAGTTAAGTCTTAAGATGTAACAGACTTAGAGGTTTATCTATGATCAAGTATAAGTATTTTAATAAAATTAATACAAAATTTTATTAAAAATATTATGCTAATACTATTATAAATTGGATTTATTAATAAGTGTTTATATACCATGTTCAAAATTGAAAAATAATCTATAATTATTGAGTGTGATTTATAAATAAATGGCGTTTTAATATCCAAATAAACTTATTAGAATGATAATTTTTATTTTTAAATAAATATTTTTGAAAGATACTTTTTTAGTAAGAAAATTGAAATTATTTCAATTTATTTTTAATATAACATTATATCAATAAATAAAGTTTAAATTTTGTAATATTCATAATTCGAATATAATTGCATTATTTATTAAAATTTTGTATCGAAATATTTTGACTAGTTTTCAGTGATCAATTTTAGTAGTAAGAATTGGAAAGAGTTTAAAACAATAAACAAGTGTTTATTAGAAATTGCAAATTATTTAAAAAGAACCACTATTAATAGTTTATAAGGTAAATAACCAAATAATCATTGACCTAAAAAGTAAAGATAATCAATCCAAACAAATTATAATTGCAACTATACTCTCAATCATAAAATAAAGTTGAGTAGAAAAAGTACTTCTATGTTAATTTAATGAATTATGTATTATGAATATATAGAGAAATTAAGAGTTGGCATTTATATAATCTTTAGATTAATCATAAAAATATCAATCTTAACTTACACTCCTACTAAGAATATCTTCAATGTAACATCTAACAGCATCAAATTCATTCAATAAAACATCTCTAGCCTTCCTTAATAATTTCAACTATTCCTTTCTCTCCTTTGATCTTACTCCATAATTCACCTAAATATATAATTCCTCCTTATACTTTTGAATCTTCTTTGCATTTTTATAAATCCTAATATGATTATTTAAGATTGGCCAATCTTTATTCACCATCCTTCTAATCCATTTATGCTGCAATAATGTGTGCTTCTACACCATCTTATTCATCATAGAGTATGGAGAGCTAAGAGAATAATGGATATAAATTATACATACTTATAAATGTAAATAATCCAATTCTCCATTGATTTAATCCTTCACTCGTTAATGAAGGTTTTCTCTATCATCTTCAGCAGTTAATTAAACTCTACTAGTACTATCTACTTAATCATATAATTGTTATAATAAATTAATGATAGCATTTGCTCTAACAGTGTCAATAACAGCTTCAGTTTGAGTAGAAACAGTTACAAATTCATCTTTTAATTAATTGATATTAAAAACTTATGATCTTCAAAAATGGTTCATTATTTTATAATGTCTCTTAAGCTTCAACTTAAAGATCTTTCATTTATTATAAGACATCTGTAGTAGAGAATTGATGAGAATTATCTTCATAAGTATATTATTGAACAAATGCAACATTTCTTGGACTTCTAGGTAATAATTCTCTAATCAAATATCTAGCTCTTTTTATTAAACTACATATAGCAAATGAATCATCTCTTGTAATTTCAAAATAAGCATTCTATTTTATACTCTACATTATTATATACTTCATGTTATCTGATTTCTTCCAATTAAATTAGAGTAGATTCATATTCATTAACAATATTTTCTTTCTCATTTATTTGAGTATCATATCTATTGGATTCATCTTCCAATAATCTAATTGTTGCATCAATACTACTATAATCATATTATGCTTCAGCTATTTTCTCTTTCAAACTCTCTAGTTATTAATTATCTAATATAAAATTCGTTTTTTTTTAATACATAGTTCTTAATCCTTGGTTAATTATTCTAGATCATCCTATTCATCTTAGGCTATCTATTTTTCAATAGTATTCAATAAACTTTCGATTCTTAATAATTAGTCCTTAGTTTCTCAAAATACAAATTATATTATTACCAGAATCTTTTCTGTATTCACTTTGTATATCATTTAATACATTCATTCCGAATTTATCTTTAAACATACTATCCAAGAGAGTTTAGTCTTCTTAGGATAATTCTGTATTTTCTTTTTATGAGACAACAGCACAAATTACCAAAAATACTATATAAAGTTTCATATTAATTATAAATGAATAATTAAGAAAATAAAACACATATTCATTATAATTTTTGATTTAAAAATTTAAAGAGAAATAAAACTATATATATATATATATATATATATTAGAATAACAACAAAAAAAGTACAAAATTAGTCATTTTATTTCTTTATCAATATCTAGAGCTTTAGTCACTTTTTCCATTTTAGATGACTATTTAAAATCAATAACATTCTGAAATGGATTAGATAGTTATTATGATTTTGATTTCAATATTTATTTTGATTGATTTCTATTCATCTAATATAATTTATATATTAAATAGATACCGAAAATAACAATGCATCAAAGATATCTAAATTACTTTATGGTTATTAATCTTTCTTAAGGTTTTCAACATTTTTCTTTCCAAATGATATTACATCATTCAAATATTATTGTAATATACTTATTATATCTGTAAAATCTGTAATTGATTTATTGGATTGTTGAATTGATTCAGGTAATTTTTTAATATTTATTTCTAATTTATCAGATAATGAAAATTCAAATTCAGATTTGATTGGTGTTAAATAAACACTTTATTCAATGAAATAAGATATTAAATTTATTATTTAACTACATTTTTTATTATTCTATTTAATTCTAGGTTAAAAAAAATGTTTGAGTGTTTTTTTGAATAACCAATATGTACTTTAGTAATTAAGATCTTTAATTAGTAATGATGCCAAATATACTACAGAATTTAACATAATAATAAACTAGGTCAAATCCTAATCTTAACATAATTTCATTATTTACATTATAATAATGCTAATTAAAATTACTTGATTAAATGTTTAGCAAACTTTTTAGTTTTAAGTGATCTTCCACAAACTCCTAAATAAATTAGAATTTAATATCTAACACCTATTTTAAATATATTTTCAGCTATAAATTAAAGAATTGGAATTTGTATTTAATGTATTTCCTATCCTAAGAATACTTTAATTATAAGATTAAAATGATCAATATTATCTGGTTCATGCAATATCAATTTTAATAATTTATATGTTCCACCTTAAATCATTAATTAATCCTTCATTTCAAAATATATCTTTTAACAAAGATTTGAATCCAATTTATCTAAATTATTAAATATAATTCTATATAAAGAATTCTTTTAATTATTGCTTTTCAATTCACTAACAAGAAAGAACAATTTCTATATACGTATCTATTTTGTTTGAAGAGATTTCTAATTTAAAATAACTGCTAATATTAGTGTTGTAGTGATTGAAATTGTTTAATCTAAATGTATTAATACATTATTCATCAATTTCTATTGAGTTAATTCCAACCATTTCTCAGAACTCTATTCATTTAATTATTCTATAATAAGATAGATTTCATTCCAAATATCTATAATAAAATCATCAGTCACATATGGATGAGTCAATATTCTTCTTAAACTTGTTATCAATCCTTCAACTTCAAATTCATACCTATTAATTCTTTAAATTAAAAGATTTAATAATTATAAATAGATTAAAATTTAAAATTATTATTTAAGTTGAGGAATACTTCTAATGTATTATTATTCAACTGCAATTGATTTCTATTCAATAATTGATTAATAATATTATCCATCTTGACTATAATTCATAATAATAATAAAATACTCTTTTTCATCAAAATCTGAAAACTTCTAACATTATTACTCTACTTTCTCTTAATTTATGTATCCATTACTTAAAAATAGATTGTCAAATTGTTGTAGTAGATTATTCACTTATTTCTCATAATATTATTAAGATAATTTGTTATTGACTTTCAATAAACATATCAAAAAACATCTTGAAGTTGAAGTATCAATACTAATATTATAATTAACCTTTTTTATAAATAATATATCTTACTTAAAAATTAGTTAATATTATATCTTATATTGATTTTAACTCTTTACATCTGACATCAGATAAGGGTTAAAAAAGTTGTAATAATTATTATAAATTATTTTTAAGATTTTAACTTTAAGTTACATTGATTTGTTGAGACAATTCATTTTTACCTTAAAAGATTTCAGATATTATAAAACTATGAGATTTATTGAGTAAATCCAAACAATAATCAGAGAGTGATGATTACTAATACTTTTTGTGTATTTTTTAATAATAAGAGAGTATTCTGAATGTATTCTCTTTAGAATTTGTATTAAGTTATTTATAGATTTCAGTCAAATAATCTTATAGTACATTTTTTGTATTTTAAAAAGTATCCAAAATTTCAGAGAATAAATAATAAAGTTAAGTATTTTAATTTTATTTTAGATTTGATTTATCAGGAAATTAAAATTCTATTTATTAATATAATGGTTCATAAATTAAATTGGTGAAGAAATTAAATATTTGTTTTTCTGATAAAAATAATTTATAGAATTTTTTATATACCATGATTATTAAATTCTAACTATTAATAATTCTATTAAATTATAAAATCAAATAAATACAATTATTAAAAATAAGGAACTAAATTTCTAGCATTCTTCTTTTGAATACCAATTTTTGTTGTTAATTTTGTATTTCCATTCTCATCAACAAACATACCCTAAAAATCAAAAACATTCGTTATATCCTATTCATATAATTATATAAAGAAAAATGAGTATATTTTTGAAACTAAAGACCAAAAAGGTTAATATAGATCTGGTTTATCCTCATATCGATATTAAAGGAGGAATTGAATAAATGAATAACTAAAACAATAAGGTTCTCTCTTAAATGCTTACTTGATAAATTATAAATAAACAATCTAATGATCACTTTCTTATATAGTCTATATAATTAAAAATAATTAAATACCTTTTTAATATTTTGTTCTAAATCTTAGGCTAATCTAAATGAATCTACTTTTTATCCAGAGAGTCCATTAAATCCCATTCTATAACTAGAATCAACATCACGATGATTATTGATTCTAAGAAGTTTAAGTACTCTATAAAAGCGGAATTCATAATCAGCAGTTTTCCATTATAATTTAATTGTTTTAGTAAGATATGAGCAATTAATCCAAAGATGGGATTATTGAGAAGTCATGATATAGAAAATCAATTTTAATACATTTACATCATTATTCTTATCTTAATTCATTATATAATGATCCAATTTGATGGCTATAAATTTATAATTAAGACTATCCCATTTGATTAGTCTTTTAAATGCCAATATAATATCTTGAAATGTTAAATTAGTAATTTTTAATTATTATTCAGAATTTCCTATGAAAGAATCAAATAATTTTTCAGCATAAGTTCTAAAGGATTACTTTTAAGTTAGATCAATTTAAATTAAATCAATTAGAAATTAATGATGAAAGGATTTCAATTACTTTTATCCTAATAATTAGATTATTTTATTCAATAAAATTTGATCTTCTTATATGATTGCTTTTGAAAAGATGTTTAACATAATTTTAGGATGCTTTTCCAATAATTTTTTATTTGATAATAATGCAAAGCAAAATTGATTGGTGTTAAAATTTAAAAAATAATCTTGAAGTAAATTTATTCCATCCACAAAATCTTCATCTCTACCTTAATATAAGGAGATTGATTTAATTGTAATTCGAAGAAAGTTATCAAATTGAGATTACGATAATTGTTGACAAAAATAACGATCACTATAAAGGTTCTTAATTTATTCAAGGAGATCAGAAGACTTTAATAATTTCATAAACCCTAAACAATTGCTATAAGCTATCTAATCAGGAGAATTTGTATTGTTAAATGCTTCCAGAACAGTCTCAACATCTAACACTTTTTGATTACCAATCTAGCGCCAAACATCCATTAATTTTTGAATTATTTTATTATATAAATTGAAAAATACTAACAATAATATATTTATAATATTGTTTATTATTTAATATTAAACTTATTATAGAGATTTGAACAATTTCTAGAATTGAAGTTGAAATGTATATTAGATCTGAATATTATAGATTAACATCATTAATAATTGAAATTTTTTAAAATATATTATTGTTATTAACTAATAATATAATATTATTATTCAATTATTAAATGGATAACAACTAATAAGTTAACTTTCTAGAAGACTAAGAATAATTTTATGAAGATAATGAATATGAATAAACTATGGGAAGATAATTTGAATCAGTTGTTGTAATTAAAGATGAAAAAGGTGAAGTACAAAAGAAATATACATTGACTATCCAAATTATTAAAGCAAGTTATTTATTCAAATATATTTATTTAGATTATCAAAAACCATATTTAGGAGGTTTAAAAAATAAGAAGTCTGGTGCTTTGTTACATCATGCATTTGCTTAGACTAATTAATATCGTAGAGAACATAAAGAGAAAAATCATAGAGATACATAAACTCATTTTGAATCTACTAAATCAACTATTATGATGAAAGAATTTGGTACATAAATGGAAAAAGAAGATCTATTCATTGATTTGCGTAATGACAGAATTTTTGATCCAAAATTGTAACAGTTGTTTATAATGTTTTAGATATTTTACAAGTGAAATGTGGGAAGAAAGAAGAGAAGAAGCTGCTTTATTTATTTAAAGATTAATTAGAGGTTGGTTTGCTAGAAGAAGAACTAATGCTTTGAGATAAAAAAAATAATAATTATAAAATGAGTAATTGGAAAAAGAAGAAGATTTTAGAAGATAAGAAGAAGTAAGACATAAAAAAGAAATAGAAAGAAGAACTAATCCAAGAACTAAAGAAGATTTCTAAATTTTATATGAAGAATTAGAAGTATTATTTTTTATTGATCTCTATTAATTAGTTATGGAGAACAACTGAAATTGCTAGAATTAAATCTTCTGCTATGACTGAAGAAGAAAAAAGGGCTGCTCTTAAATAAGTATTAAATAAAGAAACAGATTTATTATAAACTATTGACAGATTAAAGATTATTGCTAATCAAAAAAATAAAGATGAGAAAATTAATAAATTTTTGAAATCTATTTCAGATCCTAAAAAATGGTTAAGAAAATCTGATGGTAGATTGACTGAAGTTCATACTCTATATACTACTAGAGCAAGAGAATTAATGGATATCTATAATGGTATATAATATTATTTTATTATAGGTTTAAAATAAAGAAAATTAAGTTTAGATGAAAGACTTGATATACTTGTTAATACAAAATGGACAGTAAAAGAATGGGATTGTAATTTAACAAGGGAAATAGTTGATTTAATAGATAGAGAAGCAGATATGTTAAATAGAGGTAGACCAGAACCTTCTTTGGAAGGTTTAAGATAAAGATTATAGAATTTATTTTTATAATTCATAGAAACACCAGAATTCAATCCAGAAGCAGCAAGATTTTAGAAAATCCCATATGAAATTTTAAAATCCACTTCTTGATGATAAAATATTAAACACAAAAAGATCTTAATTAATATATTAACATGTAATCTATTATTTTCATAAATTCTCTTTAGATTTATTTTAATAATCTTTATAAGAAAAATATATAATATTCTTATTAAATTATAATCGAATATTAATAAAGATGTAAAAATTATATAATAGATTATCAATCTAAGAATCAAATATCTATATGACTATTAACTTTTGGGATTTCAAAATTTTGAATTTATGCCTAAATTAATTCATTTTCATATAATAGTTATTCAATAGATTGTTATTTATTATTACTACCATTTCTCTATTAAGAATTTTAAGACTATGATAAATAAAATATATTTACACTAATACTTCTTGAAAATTGATTACTTTGTTTATCAGTTGAATATGTACAAAACTATATTGCGCTATCTAAAAATAATTGTTTAGTTTCTTACTCTGCTTTTTTTGGCTTGACAATTCATCATATTCTAAGCAACTTAATTTAATAATACATATACATTGATTAAACTTAATTGTTAAATTCTTCTAATTTATTATTTACAAGATAATCTTTATAAGCCTTATTAAAGTTCTCAATGAATTATTTCTAATTTTCATTTACATGCTTAATTTCTATATTTTTATTAATGTTATTACATTTTAATTCTTCATTGATTTCATGTAATTTTATGTTATTATACTAATACTTCTCAATAGTCTATTTGAGTTGATCAAAATATTGTTCATTTAACATTAATGATTGCTTTCTATAAAGAGTACCATTTCTTGAACTTTCTTTGACAGTTAGATAGTATTCCTTTACTTTCTAAGCATTAAAGTAATGTAATTTTGGGAACTACACACCTTAGTCAATTAATCTTTAATAACTACAATTAGAAAACATTTAATTACACTTAAGTGATAGCTAAATTATTTGGATGCCATAGATTCCATACAAAAATACTTTCAAGTGCTAAACGTATTAATGTATTACCAAGTAATATAAGAGATTAATCTAAGTAATATTTAATTGTACCTGGTTAATCACTAAAATAAAATTTGCCTCTCTCATTTTTCTTCTAATCTATCATGATAATATCCTCTATCAAATAAATAATGTTATTGGTCACAGAATAAACAACACAATCATAATGAAGATCCATTAGTTCTTTTGTCAACTGCTCAGCTAAACATACCAACAGACTTACTC
Organism: Paramecium pentaurelia; assembly: GCA_905183005.1. Taxonomy (NCBI): domain Eukaryota; phylum Ciliophora; class Oligohymenophorea; order Peniculida; family Parameciidae; genus Paramecium; species Paramecium pentaurelia. Next base: position 40,498 of record CAJJDO010000132.1, read on the forward strand.
TCATTGCAAGTACTTATTATATAGGATGTGATTTTGGACTTTGAAAAATATCCTCCAAGGTTTCAATTACATAGTTCAACGTATCCCTAAGTTGATATTACATCAATATACTCATTCTAAATATTTTCTTTAAATTATTTTGTGCTTTTATAACTTCCTTCAGAAGATAAACATTCTTTTAAATTTTTCATAATTTTTTATATATATAAAACAAATATATTTCCTTATATATATGTATATCAAAACAATAGATATTTATCATATCATACATCAATTAAATAATTATTAATCAGTATAAAAAGCAAATCATAATTAATAAAAAACTCAAATAATGTCTAAGAATTCCTTGATATCTTTTTCATATTTCTTATCAATTATTCCATTTTTAAATTCAATTCCTAATTAAGAATAATCTTCATATGCTTTTTATTCATTCACATAACACCAATGTCCTTCCTCCAACCCATTCTCATTAAACATTCCAAATACTCTAATAATAATTGAAATTATTTAAAATTACCTAATAGAATATTGGTTCTTTAAAGTATTTTCAAGTCTATATGGTTCATTTGGTAGATATCTTTTTATTTTACGTGACTCCCAAAATCCATATTTATTTCCTTCTTTATAATCTCCAATTTAAACTCTCCAAAACCTAAATTATGAATATCTACTTACAAATCATTTTATTGTTCGAATTCCTTCCATTTTCCTACTTTCTTTCCATTCTAATATTTACCACCACCTCTATTTAAATATGTATAGAATTCAACCTTTTGAAATTTACACCATCTATCATAAAGATGATTTCCCAATAACCATCTTTCACATCATCCAAATACCATCCTTTTGAATAAAGAAAAGAGTTTCCAAAAGTTCTTGTAAATTTAGAAATTTCAATCCATACTCCTTATTTCTTCCCATTTTTATCATAAAACATTTTAGGGCTAAAATAAATATCAATACTAATACAATTGTAATATATTGCTTAGAAAATAACCTGGTACTCTTTTTTGTTAGATTGTCCAATAACCTTTTTTTACTCCTTTATCATAATTACCTTCTTCAAGGTATTATACACGACTAAAAATTCTATTAACAACTTTTACACTTACTTATCGAAATAGTCAGAAAGATCTATCCAATGTCCATGTTTAACACCATTTTCATATGTCCCTCCACCTCTAAACTATATAAAATTAAATTACATGATTGTGTATTTATTTTCAGAAAAATACTTAAATTTTGTACTCCAATAACCATTTTTAACATTTTCAACATAATCTCCTTCAAACACAAGTAAGAAATCTCTTAGTATAAAGATTATGAATACTTAGAAAATTGAGGATGTAAATCAACCCATTTTCCTACTTTTCTTCCTTAATCATCATACATTCCTTCACCTCTAAATATAATATTTATTTTTACATTGGCATTTTTCCATATTAAGTTTGACAAATATAAAGTAATTTACTTGTAACCCATTTTCCAACTCTTAAACCTTCCTAATATATACCAGATTCAATAAGTTAATCAATTCTATTTTATATTAAAAAATTAATGATTACTCTGAATAATTGCAAAATAATTCATTCCAAGGTCCTTCTTTGTGTCCATTATCATTATATCTGCCTCCTGCTAGAATTGGTTTATTATCCCAAAGAGCCTTCCATTCTCCAATTTATTAGTTTAAATTCCCATATTAACCTAACCATTTTAAATGGTTGATTTATTTAAGATTTTTTGGTATGTAATCACCTAAATTGTTCTGTCTTTTATATCTATATATATAATTACATCATTAATTGTATGCCAAATATTTCATAAATTAATTAATCTTTATTTACGTAAATGAGATAGAGAGTAGCAATTTAATGTTAATTACTTATTTGTATTTCAATTACTTTTTCACAAGAGGGTTTAGTATATAACTTTTATATCATTATTTTAACTATTAAATTTTACAATTAATGATAAAAATTATTATTACATTTATTAATACATGAATGATAAAACAAATAATTTTAATTTTTTTGCAATATATATTAATATATTAATACACAGAATGAAAAAAAAAAGATCCATAAAATATATTAGATAATATTTAGTAAATAATTGAATTTTATGATGAAATATTAAATAAATGTATAATAATCATATTGAACTTATAGGAGACGATCAGTTTGTTAACTTTTTAATGGATTAGAATTAGTATTAATATATTAATAAAGATTCAATTTTCCATATGTTAATAGTAGCTCAATTATGTAATGTCAAAATTCTGATGAAGATGATCCAAATAAGTTATTTTCTATATATCAATTACCTAAATAAACTTAAAGAAAGAAATAATAAAAAAAGAAAAAATCAGAAGAAACAATTTTGACTAACAAATCAAATATTAAAAACACTTACATTAACAAAATCTCAACCCTTATTTAAGAATCTAAATAAATTATAACTCCTAAATTAGAGAAGAAAGTATCTACTTAAACAGATGATTCTATTTAAGCAAAACTTATTAGAAATAGAGAATGTGCTAAAAATTCAAGATAGAGAAAGAAGATTTATTTAGAATTGTTAGAAAATAGAGTAAATATATTAAAAGAAGAGTTAGAAAATTGTAAGAGATTTATTAAAGGTCACAGTAATTGTATATAATAAATTGGATCTAATACATAAGTATTTATTTTAAAAATATTTTAGTTATAAAAATATTATGTAGGTAAATCATAATTATTTGAAAAATTGGAATCAGCAGTGTAAAACAATTATGATAATAATGAGATTAATTTATTACTTGACTCAGTAGGTAAGGAAAAGATGGATGCTTCAAAATATTTTTTGTAATAAATAATGGAAATCTCTTGTCCAATTTATGTGAAATATTTACTATGGGCTTCAGGTTCAAACTTAACTGAACCAACCTGGTTTAGTGATATATATAGAGAAGTAAATATATCAGACAATTAAATGAAATCTTTAAAAAAATTATATAAGAATATTTAATCAGATAAGGAGAAATTACAAGAGTAAAATTATATTTTATAATAGTATTATCATTTAATTGTAAAATGTTACAGAAAATCTCTAATAATAAACTAATTCTATAGGAAATTTCATTGATGAAATGAGAAATATCCTCACTCCTACTTAAGTAGCTAAGCTTTTGTTAGGTATAGAGAAGGTAAAAGAGTGTCATTTATTTTTAAGAATAAATTTCAAAAGGAATTTAGATTATCAAATTTTTGTAAATAATTTGAAGATGAATTTGATACAGATATAAAACAAGAAGAATTGTAATTTGATGATATAATGTAAAAAAAGATTCACATTTGATATATTTTTTAATTAAAATCATTATTTTTATAAAATTTAATCTCTAATTTGATTTCCAATTAAATGTCTATAATTTGGATCTCTTTTAATCTTTCTTATTGATCTAAAACCTTCAACTGATTACAATAGTTGATTCTCTCTATCTTTTACTTATGAATACATAGTCTAAGGCATTGTAGATAGCATTCTTTCAAATTAATCTATTTCTAACATTGCATTATCTTTAAAATCATTATCCAAATTCATTTCATCTACTTGAATTGTATTTTAAAATTTCTCTAATTTTTAATCAGATGTTTCAAATTTATTTCTAAGTTTCTCTTTATTTACAGATTTAGGTAATAGATTGGAACTCATAAAATGATTAATTAGAATTGGATTTTTATGTTTATCAACATAGGTAAGATTCTTTATTGGTAATCCTCTAAAATCAGGTAGATCATAAGTGGATTATTAAATGAAAGATTGTTTAGGTTTGCTCAATCTTTGAAATAAAGGTTCCTCTGTAAATTAAGTGGCAGGAGCAGATTGATAAGTTTTTTTCAAACCTATTTTTGCATAAATTTATTCATTTTTGAGTTTTCTCTATTCAAATTAATGATGTTTCTCTTAGTTCTTTTAAATCCTTTCAGCTTCTTATTATTCTCTTCTAACCATCTCAGCATTATATTTTTTCTTCACTACACAATACACATTTTGCATTCCAGCAATCGTTTAAGGTAGAAATACTAAATCTATTTGTTTCTTTGGCATATTCTCAAGATGATTCCAAACAAAATCTGTTCCATTGATTACATGTTACACATTCACATTATTATATAATTCAATGTCATCAGAAGGCAAAGCCTATTAAGCTTTGGTTATAGGTTGATGACTATTGACTTAAAGCATAGCTTATTCTAATTTTCTTTTTTATGATCTGGTAGCACTTTCAACTCTATGCTTATTAATAACTTCTCTTTTAGAAGACATTATTATATATTATTATCCAAACTGTTTTGATTAAATTATTACAAACAAACAATAATTATTTTTAATGAGACTTGACAGATTAATCAAAAACACAGTATCAATATATTATATATCATAATTTTACACTTTGGTTATGAATTGCATTGATACCCTTTCTATTCAATACTACTATTTATTCCTTCAAAACATTTGAAAGCATCATTGTTTCTAAAAGTACTTTCTTTAATTCTTATTATCTTTCTTTTTTATTTGCAGCTTTGGCATCACCTTCATTTTATTTTATATCTTCTTTTTGAGAAGATCCAAAATGCTATAAACTTTTTTAATTTTTTTTCTAATCATTAAGTACTTCCCAAATCTTTAATTTTTTTTTCTCATTATATTTACTCCTTAAAATATTATATTCTCTTTAAAATTCCTCTAATGTTAGATCTCTTTAAAAATGTTCTAATTCATATACATGAACCTTTAAATGTCCTTATGCAGTTTTATAGGCTCTATAAGTAATTTTGCTATCTAATTCTTATGATAATTCATTTGCTTCTCCCATTTTAATGAGCATTTCATATTCATATTCATTCTTGCCTTAATTTATAGTTAATTATAGAAGTCTATCCTCTTCTTATTATTTTTGCTTAGCTAATTATAAATAATGTTTGGATCTATTTTATAATGGTTTATCATTAATATTAGATCTATTTAGATATATATATTGTATAATTTACATTTTCAAATCACTGAAATTAGATTGATACTTTTTTGAAATACCACTAATTGGTCTGGAATCAACTTTATTAAAACCAGTTCTTTTGGAGCTAGCAGATTAGGGTTTTGGTTTCTTTTGGGCAGAAAACTTTCTCTTTGATTCTTATGCTAATTTGAGTGCTTTTTCCCTTATAAATTCTAACATAGCATCTAAAATAATAATATTGTTAGAATTATACTCTCATTTTAATGCCATGCAGGTATTTTCTTACAAAGACTTTCAATAGTGATTACACCATTATCATTAGATAGATCTGTAAGTATTTAATTGATTTCATGTTGATCAAATTGAAATCCTTATTTATTAATGATATATTACCTGATTCTAATAGAAAACCAATAAATTCAGTTTATGAAGCCATGATTGTATGATTCTTCCAGAATTATTCAATTAATATTTTATGAAAGGATACTAATTAGTTAAATTTCTTGAGAGCAGGAGAAGTAGGTATAGCTTCTAAAATTTTAGGTTATTATTCTATGGTTTGCTATTCTTATTTTTTATACTAAAATTTGGAACTTTCAGGTCTTCCATGTTTAGATTCAGGTCTTTTATTAGTAACTTTAGGGTATAACTTAAATAATGTAAATAGAAATACAGCATATTATTTTTCAAGATTCTCTTCAAATTTATCATCTTCACTATTGTCATCTTGAAGAAAATGCTAAAGTAATAATGAATATAAAAGTAATACTTAATCATCTTCACTCATATTATTAAAAATGATTATATAAATGATTATAAAATATATAATAATGTCTCAAAAATATGATGCTGTTTTAGGTGTTGTTTAAGATTACTTAATTATCATAGTACTTTAATTTAGTTTGTTAAATTGCTATAATATAATTCTTAGAATACATTATTTGTTTCATCGAGTTTGATCAATAGATAAGCTTCTTATTTTTTGAGTTCTTCAATCTATTATAATTTTTAATCTGCTTCAATAGAGTGTTGAGATTTAGTAATTTAATGTTCTTGTATAAATCGAAGGTATTTTTGTTTACGAAAGTTTTGAATAGTTTATTGAGCAACTTATACTTGAGACTATACTTATTATTTTTATTCTGCTTTTTATTATTTTATTTCATCTATTTTCTATCTAATAATATGTTCATTTCTTTATGATTATTCTTTAATATTCTTAACTTCTTGTTATTTCATCTATCTAAAGTTTTATTAAATTAGTTTTTTATCTTGAGATTGTTACATTTTCATATTCCTTGTTCTATGTACTAGATTTTGTAATTGCATATTCACTTATTCTTTATGAATTTATTTATATTCTTTAAATTATTCATGATCTTCTCTAATCTTATTTAATTGTTCTTATTTTTATTATTGAATTTATAATTTCTTCTCTCTTTACTTAAAATGTTATAATCATACCTCATTTCATTCTCCAATTTAAGAAGACTTATTCTTCTTCTTACAGCTTCTAATTGTTTTGTAGCATCATAATACTCTTTCTTAGGTGAAACACTCTATAATTGTGATGTATCCACATGAGGTGCTGATGTAGAGAGATATTATTTAGATTATATACTCATAAATTAATCAATTTCTAAATTTTTTAGATCTCACTACACTAATATTGTGATTAAACACATTCAATGCAGATCTTGGAGTCATTATATTATGACAACTACTATGTCTTTAACTTGTATTTCTACTTGTATTACTAATATAACTGATTCCTGTATTCTTGCCAAAATCCTCCAATAATAATATTAAATTTGATTCTAATAACTATTTCAATTCAAATAAAGAAAGTGCATTATTTAATTTCTCTTATGCTGTTTTTATTGAATTACTATATTATTTTAATGTATGATCATTCAAATAGCGGTTTTGTTTTGTATTCACATTCTAATTAAATTAATTAATAAAATCTAATTCATTCCTTATTAGTTATTATGCTCTCTCTTAATTTTATATTAAATATCTTTATTGAATACTATCAATCATTTCATTTAATTATAACTTCAATTATTCAAAGAAATTCAAAAATGGATTTTTCAATTTCATTATTAGTTCCTCACTCTCCTTCATTAAATTCTTTGCTTTCCTACTATTTTCATTAATAATTTAATCAAATTCTTCTATCTCCTTCATATCTTCTACATGTTTCCCATGTAATTTAATTACACAATGTGCACATGCCTTTTAATAACGATATGGGCATTCATGACAAGCACAAATAAATTGGATCAAGTTATTTTCATGTCCTTACAATTTACAACATTCCTATTATTCTAATCGAGAAGTTAAAGATTCCTTTACTTTTGGATTCCTTAGCATTTATTTTCGTTAAATTATATTAATAATATAATGGACACAAAAGTTCACGAAATATTTGAAAAGTTATTACAATTCAATTAAAGCGATGAATTATAAGCTCAATAAGCCTAATTGGAAGCACTACTAATATAGATAAAGGATGGTAATATTAATATTCAATTAGAAATGCAAATGCTTATTCAAGACACTCATTTTGGCAAAGATCAATATTACCTCTAGTAATTTGAAAGAATAGCTGATTCAAAGAAAAGATTGGATTAAGTCAATGCCAAGATGGTCAAAATCTAATAAAGAGTTGATGCCATAGAGAAAAGATTCATTAAATTATCCTAATGAATGATATATAATTAATATTGATAAAGAATATTACTCATCTAATATTATCACTCTAGAAAATCACTATATATAAATGATAATATACTTTAATTTACTATTAATATTAAAGTTGTTATTATTATTGATAAGTTCTAATAACAATATGAAAATAAAATAATAATATTATAATAAATTTATGTAAATTGAACAATAATACTTATAAGAATATAATAATATTAATATAGATGAATATAAAGATAAAAAGGAAATATAAATTATATATATATCTTAAAAGATTATACAATAATATTTATCTTCATTATCTCAATATCTCTTCTAAGATTTATTAATAATTAATGAATCATTATAATTTAGTTTTTAATAAAGAACTTATAAATTTTATTAGGTAGAATTTCAATTTTTAATCTATTCTTTCTTTCACTAATTCATAAGATTTTAAATTATCTCTCTTGTGTACTGATTTTTAATTTATTTTTAATTTTTTAATTTAATCTCACATTCTCCATATATAATACTCTGACATTTTATTAAACTTAATTTATCCATATCATTATTATGAAATGATTATTAAAAAATCATTTATAATTATGGATATTTATTTTAATTGCTTTTTTGCATACCAATTATCCCAAAACAAGTTCAACTATTTTTCTCTAATTATCAACCAAATATAAGTAGAATCTATTATTATTTATTATAATAAATAAAATTGATAACTCAAATTATGATCACTAAAATAATAGAGAGATTCTATTCATTACAAATTTTCCAAATTATTTTAAATAATACATACAAGAACTCTCTTTTAATAGATAATTGCATTCTCTAAAATATTTAATCTAATTAATTCTTTTGTTTTTACAATATAAATATTGATTAATAATTTAAATAAATGTGTATCAATATATTTTGTAAAGTATATCCAATTTAAAAAATGTATTTACCTTTTGTAAATGTACACTTAAATCACTCAAGTGCAGTTGAATACTTAAGGTGATTAAATAAGAGATTTCAAATTAGGAATTAATTATCTTAATGTTTATTATAAAAAACCCTACATTTATCTCCTCTTTACTTCTTTAGTTACCATTCTCTATAATATATTGTACTTATTAAATTATTTTTAATTTATATCTGTACTATAAATAAATAATTTTATATGATTCCTTCTATTACATAAGCACATAAATAAATGAGAGAAAGTGGTATCGCTTTTTAAACAAAGCTCTAAAAGTCACTCAAGTTGTCTGAATAATACCATGCAACTATCTATTTAAAAAGAGAAGATTAATAATTGACTAGAGTATTTAAGATGAGAAGTGCCTTCACGTCATTACAATCACTTTCAAAAGAGTAAAAAGAAAAAGGAGTAGTAACAGTAAGTGATGGTAATTTTGCTTAAGCATTTGCCTTCTTTTGTAATCACTTTAAGATTAAAGGTATTATAGTACGTCATTATATTAAGGTACGATTTTTGTACCTGAAGTTTGTTATGGTTGGAAAATTGATTTAATATAGAAAAATGGTAAGTAATATGTAGAAATCAAAACAGCTGGTGAAAATTTTGATGAATGTGAATAGGCAGCATAAAAATATATTAAAGAAAATGATAAAATACTTATACATCCAAGTGATAACCTCAAAGCCATACATGGTTGTGGTACAATTGTAATATAGTTATTCAACATAAGGGAATTGAAATACTTGATGAAATGCCAGGAGATGTAGATTACATATTTTTACCTGTTGGATAAGGAGCACTTGCTGCAGGAATTGCTACTTATATCAAAGCCATGAGTCCAAATACTAAGGTTATTGGAGTATAACCAGATGGTGCTGATTCAATGATCTAAGCATTCTAAGCAAAACAAGTTGTTAAATAAGAACATTTTTCTAGATTTTGTGAAGGATCTGCAGTTCCATCAGTACCTAAATTATGTTTAGATATATGTATGGAGAAATTAGATTAATTGGTGAAGGTAGAGGAAGGTAAAGTTAGTACTACAATCTTATAATTATATAATTAAGGAATAGCAGTAGAACCTGCTGGTGTAATAAAATGATATATATTAGGCATTATCTGTATCTGTACTTGATCAATTTGCTCATGAAATTAAAGGCAAAAATGTTGTATGTATTCTAAGTGGAGGTACAGTGGATTTATCTAGATTTGATGAATTTAAAGAGCATTCATAATTACATGAAGGATTAAAGTATTTTTTTTTGATTGAAATGCCTTTTAAATCTGGAATTCTTAAAAATTTTGTTAGTTTGTATTTGATATTAAGTATTTAAAAGTTGTCTTGGTCCTGATGATGATATAACTCATATCCAATTTTAAAAGAAAGCAAATAGAGAAAGAGGTCCATGTTTAGTAGCCATTGAAGTTGCAAAGAAGGAAAGTATCAAATAAGTAATGGAGAATATGAAGAAGATGCATTTATAATTTAAATTAGTGAATGATTCAAAGGAATTATATGATTTGCTTATTTGAATAATATTATTCATATAATAAATAATATAATAATTTAAATAAGAAATACATCATAACTAAAAGATTTCACATTCCATTATTTCTGTTAATTTAGGTCCTAAAATGAAAGTTTGTAAATTTTCTTTAGGATCTCTAAAATAATGTTATCCTATATTTATATTTCCTTCTTTAAATTCAGCAAATAATTGAAGATCATTTTTACCAAACTATGGACCCAAATTTTAATTAACAAAAATTGCCTCATGTTTGCAATCATTTTTAATTGGATAGATTTGCAATTACAAATTTGGAAATTAGATAAATAAAAATGATATAGCTTGATCATCTGACATAAATTATGGTTAAGGAGACTTTATCCATTAACAAGGTGAATATCCTCCAAAAGTACATTAACTATTTTTTGTTTTCATTATCATGAGTAGATTAGATTTATTTTATATTTTATTCCAAAATGTAGTAGTCTGAAATCCATCTTTTGATCCCTAATAAATAATTTAATTATTTGGATTCTACTATTATTTTATTCTAAAGAGAATATCCTAAAAGTTTGTATTTGTTAATAAATTAGAACATTTAATATAGAATGGATTAACTTGATGTGATTTTTCAGAAATAGCTTTTTAAAATCCTTCTATACCAGATTTTAATTAATCTAATATTTCTTTTGATGATGGAATTTTGAGACTTATATATATTAAAATTTAATATTATACTTGATTACTTTATTCTTATAATCCTTAATTTGTTCTTCAATATTCTTTTTGATTTCATCATTATTTCCCTTTATCATCTAATTAATATATTCTTAAATTTTTAATTCTATTTATGTATTGATTTCATGTCGAGTTTTTTAAATGATAGCTGATGTTTACTAATTGAAGTTTTCATTATTTATATTAGCCTAAATATATTATTCAAAAATCTCAAATTTGATAATCTATTATTTTATAATATTATATATACTTTTTTTAGTTCAATTCTATAACTGCTTAGTAAATTAGATAATATTTCAAAGTAATTATTTGTTTCATTTATCAATTTTTCTATAGAATCCTTTATATCTGACATTTACTTTATCCATTCTATTTTAAAATTATTCAAATCTTCATTTGTTATTTTAACAATATTAGAGAAAAAATTCTTGAAGGGCATATCAATATCAATCTTACTTAATAATACTTCTGGTAATTTTAGAACCTGATATCATACTATTAAAAATACTTTTTATATCAATATGAATTTTTCAAGTTGTAATCCTTATTCAAGTTTTTCATCTCTACATTCAGGACATGCCAATTTTACAGAATTTTATTCCAATATAATATATTTGATATCATCTTAATGCTTAGCACACTTTTCCATTATAATAAAAAATTTAATATCATTAAATTTATAGATCTATGTCCATATATAATTCTAATCTCCTTATATAATTATAAAATATTCTATCTAAAATCATTATTCCTTATTATTAGAATTATAATCTAATATTAGACTACTACATCATATCAGATTATAATAAAAAAATAATATATAGAATTTTAAATTAAATAATATAACTAGTTATTCCATAAATAAAAATTGAAATATTATGGTACACTTTTAAATCAATTTCTATATATTTTATGAAACTCATTTATCAAATTAATAATTTGAATTCAGTTTGATTTCTTAACTAAATATATTCAAGTAGATATTAATTTAATTTATGTTATATTATGAATACACAAAATAGTTTCTATAATTATTGGATTAGATTAAGAAAGTTTAAAATTATAAATATATTAAAAATATATACAAATAATATCAATATCCTTATTATTGACATATATATATATAAATAGATTTCATTTTTAAGTTAATTTATTACTTAATACTTTGATTTTTGCTCTATTACTAATTATCAAATCCAAAACTTTATTATGCTTTATTTGCAATTCCTAAAATATAAAATGATATTATATAATTTTAGTTAATTTTAATATTATATACTTTAATCTTGAGTAATTTTTAATTATTGCAATCTAGTAATGATAATGGAAACCAATTCCAACCAATAATTAGACTTTTTATTAATTTATGGTAGAGTTTATGTAAATCCTATTTTGATATCTTTATTTTCTCCTTAGATTTAGTTGATAATTTACTACACTTAATTCAAGTCTTGCATTATTGTTGAATTATATTGATAGGTCTTCTATCAAACAATGGTTTCCAAAAAATAAAATCATTTCTCTAATATTTAAAAGCTTATCAAATTATCAGATTATGGCAATACACATTTTAATGTGACACACGTTTCTGCTCCTGATCCCAATATTATCAAACATTGTATTTTCGATTAAAAATAGTAACCTTAAGGGATTCCAAATTATTTTCAAATGCATTCAAATAAGCAATAGTATTATCTACTTATAATTCCATAGATTATTTGAGAAGATCAGTTTATTGTTAAAGAAATTCAATTTATTCTTTAAGAGTAACTTTTTCTTTGGGTGTCATCCTATCATTATACTCTTCAGAAGTACATCAATAATGTCACTTTTATAATAATCACTTTACATAAATATTTTATTCTAAATATATGCATCTTGACTTATTCATACAGTATATTTGATTTTATATGTATATTTATTATTAAAAAAGGCATTTCAATAGATTAGTAAATTAATCAATTTATTTATTTAACAACTTTCAATCTATTAAATATCTTCATTTTAGTAATTAGCTATCATGATGATTTCTCTATTTTTAAGAACTTATATACCTTGACAAATAGGGATGTTAAATATTCCATTAACATCATATCCTTTGTAATGAATCAATTTAACAAAAGAATTTTGTCATATCTTTATTTATAATATATATATAATTAATTTTCATATAATTTTAGTTCTAAAGCTGTTTACAGATTGTTTCATCTTTTACTATATCTTACTTAATGATTTTAAATGAACAATTATTTTTAGCCTTGTTAATATAATAATTATATATGAACTTTCTATCTTAAATTTAGAACTAATTTAAAATCAATGAACATAGAATTTAATTAAAATAATAAGTAAGCTAGTTATATTTAGAATTGTAATAAAAATCTACTAATTTAATTTTCTTCATAATATTTTTAGTGATTATTAAAAGTAGATTAATTATTTTAATAATCACATTATTTTCAATTTCTATTATGAATTAGAAATGCAATAAGATTGGACATGATTAAAAACCTATAGAATATATATGTGTGCAATCAAAACCAATAGGATTAGGTTGTGAGAAATGTTACTAAGAGAATAAGTAAAAGTTAAATTTTTAATCAATAAAAAACTTTTAATTGTGTATGTAGGAAGCAAAATAAACTGTAATAAAATAGACAGAAAATGGAAGAATAGAATAAATGAAATATGAATTTGATATGTAGATTTAGAAAATAAAGGATATAATGGAATTTTATTTATCTGGAGTAGAACAATAGATAAATATTTAATACATAGAATTGAGTGGAATTATTAAATACATTGATAATTTCAATATAAGATCTCTAGACTCTCCAAATCCAGATCATTAATAATACCTAAAATTAATATAAGATTAGAGTGTTGTTAAGAAATTTGATTAATTATAGATGTAAATTAATTAATTCATGCAAAAACTACACTCAATATCAATCGATATTAATGAATAAGTTAAGTTCTTATCAGAATCCATATTTTTTAGTCATTTGAAATAACTTATATAAAAATATGATTTACCATATCTATTTTAGAAGTAGATTGAAGAATTCTAAATTCCAAAAGAATTTTATTAAAGTGAATCGTATCATTTGCCATTTGTATTCAAAGATAATATAGATGGAAACATATCATATATTGGATAATAAGAAAATGAAGAATTTCATGGTAAGGGATTGTTGTACTTAAATAAAAAAAATATAGTATATTATGGATCATTTATAAATGGATAATTCTGTTATGGAATAGCATTGAATTTAAACAAGAAGGAAATAATGATTGGAGAGTTTGAATTTATAGATATCTTTTGTTATAGAATTCTGAATTATGGAATCTGTATTAATTCTAATTGTGAAAGGTAATTATAAATTTTAATAAATAAGATATGAAGGAGATTTTAAGGATAATTTATTTGAAGGATATGGTTAATATGATTATAATAATGGTGATTTGTAATGATTTTTTATTTATTCAATTAGATATAAAGGATATTGGAAGGCTGGTAAAAGATTTGGTTAAGGAGAATTAATTAATTAAGAATTTGGAACGTACATATTTATATTGAAATTCTAAGGATTAAGGGAAATTTTGTAGATGGATATTTGAATGGTAAAGGAGAATTAGATTGTAAAACATAAAAGTATAATATATAATAAATTAGATATTGGGGAGATTTTAAAGATAATGAAATAGATGGAGAAGGTACTTTAGAAGATCTAATTAATAAAACAAAATATGTCGGTTAATTTTAGAAAGGATTGAAATGTGGAAAAGGAACTCTCATTTTTTAAGATAATAATAGAAGGTATTTTGTGGTATTTAATGTGTTTTTATAGAATTGATGGTAATTTTAAAAATAATGAACCATGTGGGAAATGTGTGGAAACAAATATTAGGAAATATATTGAGAATCTTAAATAATAAATAGAAACAACTGTAGAAGAANATACCTAAAATTAATATAAGATTAGAGTGTTGTTAAGAAATTTGATTAATTATAGATGTAAATTAATTAATTCATGCAAAAACTACACTCAATATCAATCGATATTAATGAATAAGTTAAGTTCTTATCAGAATCCATATTTTTTAGTCATTTGAAATAACTTATATAAAAATATGATTTACCATATCTATTTTAGAAGTAGATTGAAGAATTCTAAATTCCAAAAGAATTTTATTAAAGTGAATCGTATCATTTGCCATTTGTATTCAAAGATAATATAGATGGAAACATATCATATATTGGATAATAAGAAAATGAAGAATTTCATGGTAAGGGATTGTTGTACTTAAATAAAAAAAATATAGTATATTATGGATCATTTATAAATGGATAATTCTGTTATGGAATAGCATTGAATTTAAACAAGAAGGAAATAATGATTGGAGAGTTTGAATTTATAGATATCTTTTGTTATAGAATTCTGAATTATGGAATCTGTATTAATTCTAATTGTGAAAGGTAATTATAAATTTTAATAAATAAGATATGAAGGAGATTTTAAGGATAATTTATTTGAAGGATATGGTTAATATGATTATAATAATGGTGATTTGTAATGATTTTTTATTTATTCAATTAGATATAAAGGATATTGGAAGGCTGGTAAAAGATTTGGTTAAGGAGAATTAATTAATTAAGAATTTGGAACGTACATATTTATATTGAAATTCTAAGGATTAAGGGAAATTTTGTAGATGGATATTTGAATGGTAAAGGAGAATTAGATTGTAAAA
This sequence comes from Paramecium pentaurelia, assembly GCA_905183005.1. Classification (NCBI taxonomy): domain Eukaryota; phylum Ciliophora; class Oligohymenophorea; order Peniculida; family Parameciidae; genus Paramecium; species Paramecium pentaurelia. The sequence continues at coordinate 56,174 of CAJJDO010000132.1, forward strand.
CATAAAAGTATAATATATAATAAATTAGATATTGGGGAGATTTTAAAGATAATGAAATAGATGGAGAAGGTACTTTAGAAGATCTAATTAATAAAACAAAATATGTCGGTTAATTTTAGAAAGGATTGAAATGTGGAAAAGGAACTCTCATTTTTTAAGATAATAATAGAAGGTATTTTGTGGTATTTAATGTGTTTTTATAGAATTGATGGTAATTTTAAAAATAATGAACCATGTGGGAAATGTGTGGAAACAAATATTAGGAAATATATTGAGAATCTTAAATAATAAATAGAAACAACTGTAGAAGAAGGAGAATATGTAAATGGATTGAAAACTGGAGAATTTAATTGTCAAATTACATGTAACGGTTAGATAATAAAGTATGATATAAAAATAATAAATTTATAGAAAATTGAGATATTATGATTCTGGAGAGTTGATATTTGAAGACATTATCATTTGATTTTTAATTCATATTTCATCTAGTCAAAATATTCTCTTGAAAATAAATTTATTATTATGAATAGTTAGAAATTTTATTATGGAGAAGACATAATAGAAAAGACTAGAGATTACTAACTTCCTACTTAAATTACAAGCATTGCAAGATCTAAAAGTGAAAATAGAAGGTTGATAAAATAAATAACTAAAACTTCCAATTCTCCAAACTCTAAATCCTAATTAAGTGGTTACAATAACATTACAGAATATAATTAGAATACTATAGGTTAAGATCGTATAATGAAAAGAAGAACATTGATACTTTAAAAAGAACTTCCTAATCAAGATACATCTAATGGCTTGTTATCATCTCAAACAAAAATAAAAATATTTAAGGCACCCTTTAAAAAGATTTAAACATCAATCGACAAGACATAATCATTTAACAATAATAATAATCATAATTATAATAACAATAAAATGTAATCTCATCTTGAAAGTTTTGATAATGAATAACAATTTATTAATTCTTTACTATAAAAGGATCAAAAACCTGAAAGAATTGATAAATTAATTAAAATAAGGTTAGCTAAATCTTAAATGACTATCCATTCTCATTAAAGATCACAATAGACTGAAATTTCAATTGAAAAATAAAAATTACCTACATAATCTTCTATTCGTAGAGAGAGTTAAAGAGATTAGAGGGATAAAAAGTATAGTATCTATAAATATTAGATCAGTAGAATTAAAGCATCATATTTACAAGTTGTTATTGGCATTTGAAGATACATGTCAAATTTGGAAAGGAAAAAACAAATTAGAAAACTTTTTAGATAATGAATAGAAATTCGTTGGTTTTATGAATTTTACTTATAATCTAACCAATTTACCATTAAATATTGAAGTAAGTCTACATCCTATAAATGTAGGGATTGGAATAAATGTTTAAAGGTACAAAATATGTACTTAAAACTTTGAAACCTTATATACCATAAAGTTTAGAGAAACTTATATTTGAAGATTAGGAATGTTAAAAGTTTAGACAATTAACATTTTAATATTAAATATTTTATATCTTAAATAATCATTCTGAATTGATAGATACATTTACTAATTAATCAATTCGATTTATGGTGAGATAATCAAAAGAATGTATTGATTTGTAACATAATATTGAAAAGCAATTTCTCAATAAGAATTAAAATGATATGGAAAATATTTAAAGTATTTTTGAGAAATAATTTAATTAACCTTACTAAACATTATTGAATGAGGCAAGATCATTTTGTAATTTAGTGATTGAGTATGATTATGTGAAATAATTGTATTGTTTTTGTATAAAGGTACAGGATGCTTTGTCATAAAAGATATAATAGGAAGCAAATAAAAAATAAGTTTATGAGAAAGGATTCGATTTTAAGACTGCCTTATCAAAGATTAAAGCAAAAGATGTAAGAATTATTTTAAATTGATTAGATAAATCATGAAAAATTGTTTGCTTAATTAATACCTAAGAAACATGAGATTATTGATAAATTAGATAAATTCGAATCTAAATTTGGTAGAATTGAATCTATATCTAATATGTAAAGAGAACAAGCTAAATTAGCTGATATGAAACATAATCAACTATATGAAAAGATTCTCAAATTATAAAAATAAATGGAATGAATCTCAATATTAACTATAGTATTTATACAATTAATGCTGCTAATATTTGATTTTTATTTTAAAAATTTAAACACGTTTGTCAATGTCCTATCGAAATTGTGATACTATATTCACTGAGTCTTAAGAAACAAATAAGAACTTAAATTTATCTACTCCACCAATTAAGAAAATATTCTAGAGTAATGAGATAACATTTCCATAAACACTCAATAGAAGTAACTTTTAGTATGTGTTTATAACTTATTATTATAGAACTCCATAAACAAAAAATATATCCTTATGCAATTCAGAACATAAATCCTTTTTAAAGTTCTAATCACAGAATTCAATCGGAAATATTAATAACTTAGCATAAAATTTATTTTAAACCAATACTAGCAATTAAATATAAGAGTATGTATCATATATCACTTATAATCACAATATGATAAAGAATTATATTTTAAATTCAAATATCATATTCAAAATATAAACTTAATAAAATTTATTTTATTAATTAAATTTTATTATAGGATTGAAGAAACTAAACCTTGTAATTGTAAGAAGAGTAAATGTCTTAAATTATATTGTGATTGTTTTGCAGCTGGTAAATTATGTTCATCAAAATGTAATTGTTGTGGTTGTTTTAATAATACTTCAAATTTAGTAGAGAGAAATTAATTTATGGAAAAAATGGTAGAAAGGAATCCAGAAGCATTCAATTAAAAGGTTAAAGAAGTAGATTAAAAATTGGCACATTCTAAAGTATTATATACTTTATATCAATCTTAGGGATGTAATTGCAGAAAGAGTGGTTGCAAAAAGAAGTATTGTGAATGTTATTAAATGGGTATTGAATGTTCTGATCATTGTAAATGTGATGGATGCAAAAATTGTTCATCAAATAAATTAGTGAAAATCTTCACTTCATAAGACATTTCATAAATTTCTAGATAACTTAAATAGTTAAGTCAACCATTTTGAAACAATATTAATAAAAACTATAATTATATCTTAAGTATTTCATTAGAATAGAATTATTATAAGTGATAATAAATTTTCTATATGAAATTGATTATAATAAATAGATTATTTAATCAAATATTTAATGGAATAAGTTATTTAAGTCACTACATCCAATTATTCTGAAAAGGTCAATAAGGAAGGAAAGGCAGCCTTAATATTTGTTGGAGATGTTCTAGCTGAAACTGGTTAATCATGGTGCTCAGATACTGTTGAAGCAGAACCTACTATCAAGAATTATGCAATTCCACAATTGTTGTAGAAAGGATATACAGTATATTGGTGTTGGACAGGTGATAAGGAAACGTAATATAATACTAATTTTATTAGATGGAAAGATCCAAACAACCCAGCTAGAGTCTCTGAATGGATTTAGATCAAATCAATTCCAACTTTATTATTAGTCCATGAAAATAAAGAAGCAATAAGATTTGAAGAAGAATAATTATTCAATGAAAATGCATTGAAATAATTTTTAGAATAATGAAAATATGAACAAAAATATTACATATATCAGATTAATGCTTATTTCATTATCATAAATTTCTGATTTTCAAAATAATTAGTTGGATTTAATATATATAAAATCAATAATAATAATATGTAAATCGAATTAAAGTATCATCATTAAATTAAATAATATCAAAGATATTGGAATTTTTTAAAACTATTTTTATGTGTATATTTATTTATTAGATTTAAAGTATTGAAGATAAAAATCAATCTTCAGATTATATTCTAAATACCATAAATAAATTAAAAAAACACTAAGATCATTCAATATCAAATATTTCCTCCTCACTTCCTTTTACTTGGTTTTGAATCGGATATGATAGAACACTAAAACTATTATGTTTAATGGAATTCTTCTTTTTTGTTTAAATTCCAGTCATCACATTTTGTCTCTCTTTTTCAACATACATACACCATAAGGGAGTGCCTTCATTACTTATTTCTTAACTTTCACTCCAATCATAATTGTTCACTTATGAAGTATTAAGAGATGGAATATAATATGGATTTATTATTGAAGAGGAATTACCAACATTAGGAGTTGAAGGTGGTTACAAAAATTTAGCTGATTTAACTATGTATTGTACTTCATCATAAACTTATTCATATTATTGTTATTGGATTTATTTCTAAATAATATAAACATATAATACGTCTGGTTCAAGAACATTCACAATCACAGGTTTTTTAGTCCTCCCAGAGTTTTGCTTCTTTGAACTATTCATTTTATAATATTTTTTCTGATTCTATTGCAAAATCTATTCAAACCTTTCAAATTATTTATTATCAACACCTTTAGTTGAAATCTACAAATTCAATTTCTTATCTATATCACCTTCAACAATTTGATCCTAACCATAAGTGATAGTATTTTTATTTGATCCATTGCTATTTCCATTATTATTATGTAGATTATTTGGATTATTATTCTATTTTATTTGTTCCTTTTAATTTAATAATAATTAATACTGGAATAATATGCATTGTGTTACTCTTCTTTTTTGTTGAATTATCTCCTACTACTTCCCAATCATAATAGGGTTGACCTTAATGTTTTTCTAATTCATTTTGAAATAGTTTTTTATAAGCAACATAATCAGGAGTTGTGATAAAATCTAATTTACGAACAGCAGTTAGAAATTTAGTAAAACATATTGGTAGATTTTTACATACAATATCTGGAGCTGTTAATTTTTTTAAATGTAATATTTTAGCATATTTGAGATCTTTCTATTCAATTTATAAATTCATCCAAGGTAGTGTTCCAGTTGCTAAATAAACCAAGATATAAGCTATGCTTTCTAGATCATCTCTACGACTCTATTCAAATTCATTATGAGCATTAATGCTAGCATATCTCGCTGTTCCAATTAATCCTTTTTTACGTACTTATTTTATATGTTCACCTTTTGAATTTAAATAAAACTTAGACAATCCAAAATCAATGAGATGAACTATATTTTATTATTATCCAAATCCTAAAACAAAATTATCTGGTTTAATATCTCTATGAATGAGACGCATTGAATGCAACGTTTCGATTCGGCTAAGCATCTAAACTAAACAGTACAATACTCATATACCTGAATTGCTAATCTCAACATAGTTACAATAGAGAAAGACCCTCCACATTTCTTGCTAGTAATTTCAAGATTAGGTCCAAGCATATTCATAATGTAATAAACAAAATGATTCTCTTATCCATAGTACAATATCTATGGGAACCCAGGCTTTTTTCTAAACAGAATAGAGTGCTTAAGTGATATACTTCAATTCCATCATGATTTTGATTTCTCTTTCTAACATGCTTTCCTCCTCCTCCAATTCTTATTCTACTTTTATTGCCAAGACTTCATTATTATTTTTAGTATCATAAATCCTAAAGACAGATCCAAATGAACCTTCACCAAGAAGATCCCCAATACGAAATCGACCTTAAATTAAATCTCCAGTATTTAACATAGCTTCATTCCCTTCTGAATCTATTATTTATTTCATTTATTAATTATTTATTTATATAAAACTATCATATTCTTTACATTTTTCATCATAAGCACTCTCAATTTCATTGTTTTATTACACAATCTCTCTTAAATATTTAGTCAATTAATTCATTTGTGAAACGTATTCTTTTTAACTATATTCCATTGATTCTAACTTTTATAACATTTGCTAATAATTTTTTAGAGTTTCTTCATATTTCTCATTTTCATGACTTATTCGAATCTCCAATAGTTGTTTCTTTATTAATAATTTTGTATCTAACTTGATCATCCTTCTATTATTATTCAAATACTTCCATAACGTGGGTGTTCAGACTATCATTTGAAATGTTGTGTAATTATTCCACATTCTGTTACATCGCAGATACAACATAATTCAATGATGATTTGGCTCTTTTTCTTATACTTGATTTATTAAAATATGTCATTAACTATTTATTTGTTATCGTTATCCTAAAAATAAAATGATTAGATGATTAATAACCTTAATTTTTATTCAATAATCACAAATTCATTTATCTTTAATTCAATTATATCCTTAATATTAATTATTTTCAGAGGATTGATAATAGTATCAATATTTTACAATTTGATTATATGAATTTGAATAATTATTGAGGGTTTATCTTTTGCTAGTGCTCAATCTCATCATCAACAATATTAAAATATAAAATAATTATATAATTGGAAAATTATAATAAAAATAAACAATTGTTTATAAAAATTGACAATTAATTAACGATAAGCAAAAAATTATGATAGTTAATAAAAAGTTCTTACAGATTTAAATGTTTTTGATCCAATAAAAGGATTTAAATTAATAAAAGGAAATGCAATGATATTCAATATAATCCAAAAAATAATGATTTATATGATATTCCATAATTTTGTTATAATGTTAATGCAATAATCTACTAGGCTGAGTAACTTTCAAATAAAATTTGTTATTGAATACCATCATACTATATTGAGATTTATTAATAAATTTTTATTTAAATATTCTAATACTTAAAACAACTACTTTAATTATTAGTATAGATATCAATCTAATAAAAGGTTTTGTGTCTATTTGAGAATCTCTTTTTAGAAATGAAAATTATTATAAATATAATTAACATTAGATTAAATAAATTAAGATAAAAGGAATGACTTTTCTTTTAGTTGTCAAAAAATCTCCATTTATGCTTAATTTTATTATTTGCTATCACAATAATAAATTATTGATTAATATTTGTAATTTTGATATAAAATTATTATAATAAAAATGAAATAACTTCTATCTTATGGAAAAATATATATATAATTTATTTTGAAAATTAAGGATCCCAATTATTTTTTTATCATTATTATAATATGGATTAAATAGTATATATTCCTGAAATAAGATATAAACAAATCAACGAGATAACAATAGATTCTTAAGAGACAATTTAATTAAAATAACAAGAACTTGAAGAGCTGATTAAGGATATTTAAATTCCTGATGAGGTGGAGTTTGAACATATTTTCACTCTGATTCGACCAAATTGTTGTGGATGTGGTCCTTATTCATAAAAATCTGAATTTAATGTCTAAGGTCTAGGATAATTGGAATTTTATATTGATAAATATCATTGTTGCACTTTATGGTGTTTTCAATGTTTTTGGCAAAATTGTTATTGGTGTTTTTGTTGTTGTTTTTATGAATGTCTGATAAAATTGATTTGGTGTATTTTAAGACCATTTGTAAAATGTTTAATTGCAATTGTGAAATGTATCTTATGCGTAATTCAAATTCATCGATTGCCAAATTAATTATATGTTATGGAGAATTCTAATATTAAATTAGAATTTTGGTAAAGGGGATTAGGTACAATTAAAACTAAGAATGAAATTATTCTTAATTTTGTATAAACAGATCCAAATTTCTATGATAAATATTGCTCAGGTTTATATTCTTCTTATCCTTAACTGGTAATCACTTCTCCATTTGATTAAAATTATAAATTAATACTGAAACCAAATAAGAATGATTGCCCATAATCAATAAAGGGTTCAATGTCATTAATGGCTTGTTGTGATATGTTTACAACATCGAAGTATTATTAAGTGGATGGACTTACATAAGGAAAATGTGAAATCATTAATTATAGAACTGCACTTTAAGCTATAGCCAAAATATCTGAAATGTAAGGATAATGTTGCAAGTTCTGCCCTTTGATTGATTATCCACGTTTCGCTATTTAATTTTAAAGTGTCAGGTTAATTGATAAAATAGCAATTATATTGGGTTTAATTCACATCAGTATGTTTAATCAATGGGGAGAGGGAAATGCTTCATATCTTAGACTCAAGTTTTCTAAAGAAATATGTGAAAATAGAAATAGAGTCAAATCAGTTACAATTATTAAATGATAATATTGTATCAATTTAAAAATGTAATTATTATTATTATTACATTATTATTAGTTATATTATTTCAATCTTATCTTCAATGTTGTTTAATATATTTATCAAAAACAAATTTAATTAAAAATCTTCATTATAAAAACATCATCTATATCATGTATATAAAAATCGTCAATTTATAACTTTTTTTTAGAATCCAAATAATTGAATTGATAATAAGGTATGTCATTAAATAATTTAATTGGCTAATAAGGGACCTAGAAATATAAGATGAGGCTAGTATTTAAATTTAAGGATGCTCTAAAACATTGAAAATTCCAAAACATGAAAGTATATTGATATTCATAATATACAGTCTTTAGTTTAGATATATAAAATATAATTATAAAGTTATTTTTATAATATTTATTATAATCAGAATATTGAAGTGATAGTTAATTAGGTTTAAGATAAAATTCATGTTTTATGTGCCATATTGTTTAATCAATATAATTGAGGAATACATAGAAGTAATAGGCTAACTAAATTTTAGTTAATTCTTAAAGATTCAAAGTATTTGGTAGTATCAATTTTATAACAAATTTTGAAATTGTGTGTGAAATAAATCCAGAGTTAATTCTGTAATAGATTCTATCTAGAAGTGTGAATATAATAGATAACAAATTATAATTGGGTTAATACCTATAGGATTATTAAAGAACGATGAATATTATTATAATTTGGAAAGAATTAGATAAATAAATTTAATCATCTATTTTATTTTTACATGATGACCATTATAAATTTGATACACATAAATATCTACCATTAATAACTCTCTTTTAATTTCTCAATTTTTCTTTAATTTAAATAGACTCAATAATCATGGGAATCATATAAATCCTTGAAAATATTATCAGTTTAATTTAAAATAAACCATTGATAAATTAATATATCTTATTTATATCAATCAATCTAAATTATATTCGATAAGTTGATCTAACTTCAATCTTTGTGTGTTGAATTATCTGATATCCTCTTATTCAGCTGCTTCCATCAAATATGTAGCCAAGTATTTAAGTTCTTAATCATTTTAATCATTGTGCCATTCCAATATAGGTATTCCATTTTCTATTTAGAATCCAAAAGAATGAGCCAGATTATCAACAATCACCATATCTTTCAATTGTTTATTCCCTACAATTCTAAGATCTTTAATAAAAAAGCCATTCTTTGTCTCCATACAATTACCTCTTGAGAGAATCCCCATGATCCATTATTTTTTTGGATCCAAATAATTCACTATTGTATTTGCATATGCAGATGATGAGGCTGTAAATACATAAATTGTATACAACTAATTCATTTATTGTAAAAACCATGTACAAAATGGTCTAATGTTGAAATGAATCTATAATCTTTTAATAATAATACTTTAGCCTCTTCCCCATAATCTCCAAATGCTGTTACAGTTACTTAAGGATTCTCTCTCAATGAACAACTGTGAATCAAAGTTTCATCTAAATCCAGTAAAAGAGTCTTAGATTTAACAATTGGACATTCTTGTAATTAAACCATCTTTGATTTAATGAATTTCTCTGACGGTCCTTTTAAGCACTTTTTTGCATAAATTAACCCTCTTTGTGTTAATTGTAAAAACTTATTAAATGAATTCTCTCCTATACTTGGACCATAAATAAGGTGTCTAAAAGGATGATTCCTCAACTTTCCTTCTTAATTTTGTTTATTCTTCATCTATTCTACATCTGAATTCACGTCCATACTCTATTAAGTATTTGAATGTCTATTCATTATCATCTCTCTTACTTCACTTTTGTTGACTTTCCCACCTCACCCTTAGCATATTTCTGCTGCATTTTACTCGCCTACTGTTCTACATCATATTAATCTTCACTATGCTACTAAACATGTTGAATTTATTGTTAAATTGTTGTTGGCTAATCATCATCATCATCAAAATTTGGATCATCATTATCACCTTCAATCTTTTTAGAATTAACCAAATTTCTAAATTTTGACACTTTCTAACCTAAAATATTGAACCTTTTCTTTACTTGAAGGTCCTACCTTATTTTTCTTCGGAGTCTCTTTATCAGAATCATCTGTTTAATATCCAGTGGCGTTCTTGCTGAATTGAGACATCTTACTAGGAGGCTTGCTTTATTTCTTCAATTATTTCTCCTCTTCATCTTTCTTGCTGCTTTCTTCTTCAGAATAAAATTGTTTATCATTATTCAGACTTTTTAAATGCCCTACTGAACTACTTGCCTTAAACTTATATATATTGTCCATTTATAATAATTAATATTATAACACATTTATAATTTACAATTTGTTATTATATATAATCAACCTTTACTTAATCCTAAACAAACCATAAATGATGTCCAACAATTACTTGTTTTCTTAATCTTTAAATTTGTTTATCCTAATTCTAAAGGGTATTCTTTTTATTGGATTATTAATGTTGTTTTTCTTTATTAATTATTAAATTTGTTATTATTATTATTATTATTATTATTTTTATTAGTAATTATTTCTTCATCATAATTTTTAATCAAAACATTTAATAAGCTTGTTTAAACTTATTAAGCCTCTATCTTACTATTAAAAACATCTTCTTATTGTCTCTTTTCATTCATGATTCCATTCATCCACATATTCCTCTCCTCTTAAGTATCCACCTTGAATTCATAGATCTTACCACCTTTCATTTTCAATATAAATTTATTCTACTTATTCTATTTACCCTCAACCTCTAATATATCTTGCACATTCAACTTATTCTAGCATTTCCAGGATTTTTCATCAACATACCAATATATATATCCTTTTCTGATCCTAACATATCTATGATCCCACTTTTTTACTAATTTCTATTGCTTGGCCTTTTTCTTATATACATATCCTTCTGAAATACTCATATTATCTAATTAAACAGATTAAGCCTAAGATTTAGAAATCAATTCCTCGATGTTCACTTTGCTCTTACTCATACTCGTTCTCGATGTGCGACTTGAATTCGAATCCTATTTCTATAAAACTAAAGGCTCAAATTAATTTTATCCAAACTCCATTAATTGACTTTTAAGATCTTGTGTTGATTCACCATTTTCTTATTCATCATCAATGTTCTTAATTAATTAATCAAATTAATCTAAGCTATTCTAGTTAATTTCTGATTTCCTTGTCTTCAAATGTCCAATAATCACTTTTACTGTATTTACAGTGAAGCATCTCCCAAATTAATATTTCAACCCTCTAAAAGTTTGAACATATTCTGAATCCTTCTCACAATTTAAAAGTTGTATCATTAAATCAAAAGTCTCAAGCTTAGCATTAGAAACATGATATTTTTTAAGAAATTCACTTACAACCTATTTATCTTACTTAATCTTTGACTCTATTTACTTTCGCTTATAACTATTAACCTTGTCTAATTCATTCAAAAATATATTGAAATAATGATAATTCAATGTTTAAATCAACATTTCTACTAGAGTCTACTATGTTTATTCAGTTAATTTAATAAGTTACACATTTCCTTCAAATAATTCGAAAATTCTTGACCTTATTTCTATTTCAAGAAGAGATACTTAAAATTATTACGTTAACTCATTTAATGTTAAATTATAAATCTATTACTCCACGAATTCTAAAACTTCATTATATTTCTACAATATTTTTTATTTAATCTTCTCTTATTTCTTATTCTCTTACAACATCTCAGCTATTGACTCTATTTTATTAGCTATTTCCTTAACAATCTCCACATCATTACAAACACCAATCAAAAACTCCTAATTTTCAGTTTGTTCCTCAACACAATCATATAATTACTCTAAATAGTACCATAAAACACTCTTAATAATTTTAAATAATTCATTAATCTTAAGGTATGATTTTAATTTTAAGTTAATTAACCTTTCTATTTCTTACACTGTGTCAAATAATTCAAAAACGCAAGTAGTTTTTATTGTGTTTTTTGCTTTAATTGTTTAGCACTGTTCAAATTATGCAACTATCTTCTTTTCTGATTATGTTTTCCATCTACTTATACATATTTATAATAATGTATTGATTCCCTATTTAATACGATCATCCTTAATATAATTAATTATGAGTTATTGATAATCAAAAAGCCAAGTAACTAGTTCCTTTATCTCATTAAGACTAAGATATTTGTTATTAATATTCCAAAATTCACTTATATTTTAACATACTTTCTCATGGTGAATCTCAATATATTCTTGAATTATATCTTATCTTTATGGATCTTTTACTAAACAGCCTTCAATTGATTTTATCATATCTTAACTTATTAACTTTAAATAACAAAGCAAATCCTAAAGATTTAAGTATCTGTTCTAATTATTTATACTTTACTCCAACTCAATCCTTTCTATATCACTTTATAGTTTTTCTTTGATTTTTTGTCTTCTAATTGGCAAGCTTGATTCCATATCATATATTCTTATGATTGGATTGATATTCTTTAAAATATTAAGATTCAATTTATTATTAATCTCCTTACAAGTATTCATCGATTCATTTAATGCATGTTACCATCTCATTCTATCATTTTCACTATTCGCCATTAAACTATAAATTTAATCTCCCATATTCAATTTAAATATAAATCCATGATCAGAAGACTTTTACATATTTTTTATAATTATTTCCTTACAATTTTAAAGCTTTATATAAGCCTTTCTTTTAATCAATTTTTCATTCACTTTTTAATTAATGTAAATAAGTGTATCTAATTCAAGATTGATATCTTATTATTATAATATTTCCTCATCTTCTTAAATCTCTGGAAACTTATATTATTTAAATGTATATCATACAAGCGGTTTAGATGATATAAGTATGAACCATTTTTGCTTGTAGATCTTCATCTTTGTTTTACTTCTTTTACTCAAAGACCCAAATATAGTTCTAGATTTCAACTTTGAATTCTAATTTAGTTACTATAATCCTAGAAACTCCAAAATATAACTATCTTCTAACTAAGAGGATAGAATGATTGATTTTTTTTGGATCTCCTTATGACTTTGGAATCTTTAATTTTCAATTTTCTCTTTCTCTATTTAAACGATTTGAGTCGTTGATAAGTCCACTTTCTTATGTGTAGAACCTAAGATAATAAACTAAATAAATCACCTTTTGATTTTGAAAGATCATTGTCATTCAAATCAACGCTCAAATACTTTCTCTGTGAGTTCTTCCCTATACTTTTACAAAACTCTATAGTTTCTACCCATTTCTATCTTTCATCTCCACTTTTTGCTTTCAATTCTAAATTTCTACCTGGAAATCTAATAGTAAACTCTTCCTCTCCTGCTTATTCTATAAAAATATTATTTGATAATTCAAAAGCTCCTTTTGGCTTCGAATTAGTTTTCTAATAATGAATAAAAATGAACTCTTACATCATCGTCAAAATAAACTAACTTATATCCTTCATTTTCTATCAACATAAAAAATCTAAATATTTTATTCTTTTTACCTTTTCTACCATCCTTTTAAAATTGCTGGGCTTTTCTTTTTTAACCACCCTTGAAGTTTCAAGTTCTTATATTTTTCATTCAAATATACCTTGTTATTAAAAGATTCGGGTTGCGATAGCCTAAATTTAGTTCCATCGAATTGACTTTCTGACATAAAAATTAAGATTATTAATCAATTTAGAAATATTTTATAAGTGTATATTTATTAAAATATTTGAAGATCATCTAATTTAATATTCATTTTATAATTACAAAACCATAAATAAATAATCAAATACATGTCTATTTTTATTTTAAATCTCTTATATAGTTATTTATCAAAAAATATTCAAACAACTTCCTTATTATATAAGAAGCCTATTTAGATTCAGGATTGATGTTCAAAAATTTATCATATAATATATATATATATTTATTTATTAAATATATTTAATAATCTTAATAAATTTTTTTTCATTTCAGAATGATTAGGTTAAATATGAATATTCCAATGTGTTTTAAAATAAAGATTTAATTGAATTTTTTTTTTTTCCCCCTATTGAATCTATTTTTCCCAGTATTACAAAATAACTAAGATTATAATAAATAAATAAACTATAATAAATGATTTTATGAATGTGAAATAATGGATATTTTATAATTTTAATTATATATAAATATTATTATCACAATATAATAAACATTGTTATTAATTCAATAAATAAAATTAATTTTTTATGATATTTACCTATTTGTTGTTAACAATTTTATAAATTAACTTAAGTTAACTTTAAAGCAGATCTGAAAAATTTTTTTTTTTTCCATTTAGTAAATGAGAGAAAAAATTTCATATTGTCTCAGATTTTTCTATAAATATTTAAGAATGGATATTAATTATAGAAATATATCATGATTTGTATAAACTTTTAAAAATTAATTATTACAGGTATAAATAGTTTGTTTTGATTTTCAGCTTATAGAAATTTGATTTTAATCAATAAGAACTTTTTCAACTTTATAGATGAGCCTCTAAAAGTCGAAAGGAGATTTATTGTTTATACGGTAATCTGAAATAAAGATTTCTTGAAAGGTTTTGAAGCCTTATATTAATAAGTTAAATCTAATCTCAAAGTTTAGTATGATATCTAATGAATGAAGTAAATCAATTTTGACTTTTAAATAAATATTTATTTGCCTTATTGATTTAGATGAAAATAAAAATGTGTGTTAATTAATTTTTTAATAAATATGAATAGTCTAAATGATTATGAAATTTTAGAGAAATTAGGATCTGGTTCTTATGGAGATGTAATGCTTGCAAAATGCAAAGCAAATGGATAATTAGTAGCGATAAAATTAATGGAGAAGAGATTGTTGATAAAGGTTTATTATGCAACCATAAGCTAGGAAAAAAAACAATATCAAGTTTTTATAGAAAAGGAAGTGTTATCAAGGGTGAAACATCCTGGTTTAATAAATATGATAGCTAGTTTCCAAAGTTCAGCATAAATTTATTTAGTATTAGAGTTTATGGAAGGAGGAGATTTTGCTAATTTCCTAAAGATTAATAGTAATAGAAAATAGTGATTTTAGGAAATATGTCTTATCATACAGTTGTATTTTATACTGCGGAGATAGTGACAATATTAGAATAATTGCATTCTAATGGAATTGCACATAGAGATGTTAAAGTAATAAATTATTGATGATTTTAAAGCCAGAAAACATTATGGTGGCAAATAATTTACATATAAAAATGATAGATTTTGGAACAGCTAGCTTCTTTGATGAACATAATTTACCAGATAATGTAAGGGATAAATTGAATGAGTTAAGAGAAATTAGCAAATAAGATGAAAGATGTTTAGATGAAATAGAGTAATATCAATAGAAACATAAAGCTACATTTGTAGGAACAGCAGAATATGTATCACCTGAACTTTTGGAAGATGATATTTGTGGCCCATAAGCAGATTTATGGGCTTTGGGATGCATAATTTATAAAATGTTTACAGGGACAACTCCTTTTTGTGATTAGACAGAATATCTAGTGTTTTAGAAGGTTAGATCTTGTCAGTACTCTAAAAATAATAAAATCCCTTAGGATGGGATGGATTTAATAAGCAAATTGCTAGTTAGAGATCCTTTAAGCCGTTTAGGAGGAGGATTGCCCAGTAAAATTGATTTAATAATTTTAGATTCTCAAAATACATATAGAGAACTAAAAAGCCATCCATTCTTTAAGGATATAAATTGGTAGTAATTGTGGAATCAAAAAGGACCTGAGGATGTTTAAATTCATTTAAAAAAGATAACAACTTAAGAATTCACATAAAAAAAATAAAGTGCCACTTTAAAACCAGAAGTTGTAATTACTGGATTAGTTAATAAGAAAACAGGTTAGAGATTATTTATTAAATATTTAGGGTGGATGATATATAAATTAAGAAATATGATATTGTACGATTTTGAAATTCCTAAATTAGAATATTTCGATCCTAATACTGGATTAAAAAAGGTATAAAGAATCTGTTATAGCTTAACGAAAGGGTTAGATCATTTTAGACAAATCTGTAACAATAGAATTATAAAAAGGATAATTTAATATTGATGTGCCTACTAAAAAGAAATATTATTTTAAAGTAAGAAATTTATTTTTAGAAAATAAGGAATTTGAACATCCTGCTTAATTATGGGTTGACAAAATTAAGGATATTATGAAGAAAAGGCTGAATTGTGATTGATAATTTACATAGTTATGATTCATTCAAAGAAGTCTTTTGGAAATCTACTTCCTGCTCTTACTCTAATTTTTACAGGTATTTTCTCTTCTGATTCATTCCTTTCTAGTTGTTTATTTTTGAACTTGTTGTTAAGTTCTTAAGTTGAAAGTAACAATAATTCAAGAATATTTTCATTTTTGGGAGTATCCTTATCATATTTGAGATTAGTTAATGCATCTTGGAGATGTGTTTTACCTGAAGAACTGAATGCTACAGATTCATTATATTTTGGAGAATGAAAGAAAAGTTGATTTTTTTAAGTCCCTCCTTCATCCTTAAAGTGAGAGCATTTTTTATTATTTATTGAATTCTTTCTCATATATTACAGAATTTCTCTTGATTCATTTAATCTACTGGATATTGGAGGTTTACAGGATTGTTTATACAATGCGTTATTCTGTGGTTGATAATTTACATTATTTGTTGCTATTTTGGACTGATTTTGTAGATTATGTTTCTGTTATTGAAGTTGAACTTTTAAGTTTTCTTTTGTGGTAATGTAGGTGTTAGAAGTGGAGGGTTATTTATTTAACCTTGGACTTTAATTGAACACATCAAAAACTCTGATCTTTTCATTTGATGAACATTATTTTTCACTACTTTAACGCTTCAATTATAGCTTTTTTTAGTTTTATGATGCTGATCTAAATTTAAGGGTATCATCTCTTTATGTAATAAGAAGATCAAAGTCTTTTTTTGGGGAACCACTTATAGCAGGAGAATTATCATTTTCTAGATTGAATTTACTTAATTACTGAGTAAATATTGTTCAGAAGGCTTACTAGAAACGTTTGGCTCTGATGTTGGGTATTGTATATTTAAAGGACTATTTTCAATTGATCCTAGATTTAGTTAAGTTTTAGGAGTACCATAATCAATTGTTTTTTGAGTTAGATCTAAGTTTTTATGGAAATGTCTATACTTATTTTAGTTAATGTCTATTTTTACTAAATCTATTCATTAGATGAACAGGAAGAGAGATATTTTTTGAGCATTAATAATATATTTTAATATTACAGTAATAGTAACAATTTTGAAACGAGTAATTGATATAATAATTTATATAGAGATTGATATAATTACATTGAGAAAGTATAATTCATATTTAACGTTGAATTTTCTTCATGAGAGGCAATTAATAGTTTTTGATATCTTCATGTTATACAATAGTCTCTGAATCAACATTTTCCTAGAATAAAATATGGAGTTACAAATCCATATTCTGATTGGATTGTCTTCTTAGTAGTTTCATCACCCTGGAAATAAGGATGATGAAGTGCTGCTTATGCAGATAATCTTTCTTTTGGATTTTTTTTTAAAAGATTATTCAATAAATTCAATGTGATTGAATCCAATTTCTATAATTTAGGATTATTTTTATCTATATCTCCAATAAGTCTAAGATTATAATAAATAATACAGCCAATTAAAAATGATACCAACACTGTAGATATCAATTTATTCATCATATTTTATTTATCCTTCTTTGTAATGAGTGATTTCTGGTGCCATATAACCTTAAGTTCCACATATTGGATAGGAATATCTATAGAATAGAAGAGTTTTATTACTTTTCTACATTACTATAAGTTGCCAATCCAAAATCTGCTATAGTAAGGGTTTCAACATTATTTGGTTCAAGAAGTAAGAGATTGTCAGGTTTAAGATCTCTGTGGATTATCTAAGTTAGATGTATTAAATACTTGATGACAATGTAGAAGGGAAACACCTGAAAGAAGTCTCTTCATGATTGATTTAATAATATCTGGAGAGAAATACTTGGAGTCTGTTTGTTTCTAATTTCAAATAATTTAACCTTATTGCTTACTTTGTTTTTATTGTAGAAAGCTGTGAGTGACTTGCCCTTCATAAGATTCAAGATTAAGTAATATGATGTTTTGCTTTCAAATACTCTATATAAATGCACAAAATAATTTTGATGATTGTATTTAGTCAATTCTTATAAGATCTTTACCTCATTTTCAAATAATATCTACTATAAAATTGATTTGTACTTTTAATTTATCATTTTTTAAGAGGTATTATTTATTGATACTTTTGACAGCAAATTATTCCTATGAAAAAGTATCAATCACAATAGAAACACTCGATGAGCTACCTCTACCTATTATTTCAATTGCCTAATAAAACATAGTAATATTCAGAAAAGTTACTTAATTACTTATCATATCCATAAAACTAATAATAGAAAGTAAATTTACATAGCTATATCCTAGGATCTACAATTCATTATTTTAGTTGAGTCTTTATAATTAAACTAGAATCCACTGAAATTCTTATTATTTTTACTAACCTATCCTGTTATTTCTAAAACAGTCGACAATTTCAATGGCAGAATGTATTTTGGTGATTTAGATTTCTGAATATAAAATGATGCCTACAATTTCAGTCATTTCTATAGAATCTTGGTATAGTTAAATGTTATAAAAAACTTCCTTCCAAAAATGCTTACGAATTCCAATGAAAGAGAATGCTGCAGTCCTCATTGAAGAATAAATAATAATAATAATAAATCATATTTATATTCAGTAATTAATTCAATGTATATTTATTAATTATTTATTTCATAGATTCTTATAATTTAGACACCTTTTTAATTAAATATTAATAGGTATATAAGAAATATACATTCATCTTCTAAACATTCCTCATAAAGGATTTAGTTTAATTATACAGATCTAAATCATCATTATTTTTGGTAATAGTAAACAGACAATCAATTGAATAACAAAAGATTATTGTGTGAATTATAAATTAAAATTATAAACATTTTTGATCATCTAAAGGTAAACTGAAATAGATTTTTATTTCAATTATCCCAGATTTTCACTCAAACCTTTAATATACTGAATAAATTGTAAATTTATCAATAGAATAATTATTCCTAGTTATTCTATTAGGTATTATATAAATGCTTTGATTCAATAAATATAGTTTATTCTAACTTGTCCAATAATAAATATCTAATTATCATTCTTTTTAATCCTTTTGTTATTATTTTTGTCAATGTACTAAAATAAATATGGATTAAAAGTAATGATATTAATTTATTATAGATAAATTATTTTTAATGTTAAAAAACTGGTCTATTTTTGATGTATTAGTTATTTATAATCATTCTATACCTAATATATTGACATAATTTGAATAATTATCTGAGAAGTTAAAACTTATTAATATTAAATGCTAGGATTTCCAAATATTCTTTAATTACGAAGATATCAATTAGAAATTGAAGAAATTATAAAAGTATTTAATATTATTAATTAAATAATAATGTCTTTGAATAACATTTTTAAGCAAAAGTAAATTGAAAGAATAAAGGAACAATAATTAAATAGGTATAAAATAATTATAATCGTAGAGAATAAAGAGAGAAGAAATTGGAAGAAATAAGAAAAATTAAGTCAGTTTAATTCAAAGCCAGATAAGCAAATCGAGTAGAAATGTTTGAAGAGAATAAACTTAGCAAACTAAGAGAAACCTTAAAAGAGGGCAGCTACCCAATATTACCAATCACAAAGCATTCATTCAGAGATCGTTATAAGGAAAAGGAGTTAGATGGTAATATACTATTAAGAAGGTAAATGCACATAGTATAATAGTCAATTATCAGGGAAGGAGAGAGCTAGACAAACAATGTTAGACTTTAATTAAGGACATTTGGCAACAGGAGAATTTAATAAAGATTAACCACATAAGAACCATTATAAATGGTTGAAAGTGGATGATCAATCTAAATAAGGAAATCCTATGAGATTTGGTAAAGGAGAAAGAGTAGAGACTGAAAGAGTAAGAGGTGTGATTTAGAATACAACATAGAAAGTTGATTATGTGGTAATATGTTTCATATACAGAAAAAAGACTTGATGATGTTGACAAATCCTACATGGAAATAAGATGATAAATCTAAATGGATGGATAACAATACTTTTAATATTTATAATAAGAAAAGATTTGATCCATCATCTTGGGAGTAACTTCCAATAAATTACAAAAATTAAAGTAATGTATTTATTGAAGGATTCGAAGTTTTAGGTGATCCTTCAAGAAAGCGATACAAAGAATAAGAAGTACTTATTTATATTAATTAAAAAAAAGCATAAAAGAACTGAATATATACCAACAGTAAAAGAAGATTAAATAGGAACTACTCTACATATATCAAGATCTTTAAGAACTTTCAAAGCTGATTAATTAATTAATGAATAATCTAATTTTGATGAATACTCTTAGAATACAAAATTAAAATATTACAAATCTGCTTTAATTGAAACTAAAAGTATTGATCATTAAATACCCTATCAACATAGTAATAAGTATTATATAATTAAATTAATTATAGTTTTAAATCTCTTGATTTTAAGAATCTTCGACCTGAACTAAAAACTAAAATATTTCGCAATTCATTAACTACATCCACAAAAGCTTAAACTTAGAATTGTAATCAAACTCCATTAAAAACAACCTAAACTAAATTTGAAACTGAATAAGCTACAACTGCAGATTATATGCAATCCAAACTATCAAAAATATAAGAAGTTTCATAAAATTTAATTGCTTCTGATCAAAAGATTTCAATTAATCAAAAGACTTTAGAGAGTGAAAACTCAAAATCTAAGACTTAATTTAATAAATAGTAATCATTAGATAATCTAATTAAACTCAAGTATCCATATCATTAGGAAAATGATGAAACCACTAAGAAAATTTTACATGAATATTTTAGGTGGTAATGATTTATTTTATTTATCATTATTGAATATAATAATAATAATGAGTAATATTAAAGTATTTTGTAGAATCAGACCATTAAATCAAAAAGAAACTTCTTTAATCAATTATATTATTAGAGATTAAACATTACAAATAGGTGAGTAAAAGTTTACATTTGATAAGATTCTTGATAGTAATACAAATTAATAAGAAGTATATGATGAAATAGGAAAACCTATAATAGATTAAATTCTGTAAGGATTCAATGCTACATTATTAATGTATGGATAGACATCATCTGGTAAAACTTATACTATGATTGGGGATCAATAATAACCAGGAATTATTAAAAGAACTATTAATGATTTATTTGATGCAATAGACAGTTCCCCAACTGAATCTGAATTTCGTATTAAAATCTAAATTGTAGAAGTTTATAAAGAAAAAGTTAAAGATTTATTAGACATCAATAAATAAGATTTAAAAATAAGAGAGATGGCTAATCAAGGATTCTACATTCAATAAATTACATAATTATGGGTTTGTGATAAGGAAGAAATTTATAATGCATTATAAAAGAGTTTGGTCAATAGATAAGTTGGTTATACTAATCTTAATGATATGTCATCTAGATCTCATCTTTTATTTTAAATGGTAAATCTTTTTAAAATTCTATTTTAGACAGTCATTATGAATAATGAAATTGAAGGAACATCATATACAGGATAATTAATTATGGCTGATCTTGCAGGTAGTGAAAATGCATCTAAAGCTGGAACGACTGGAAATGCATTATAAGAAGGAGCATTCATAAATAGGAGTCTATTAACACTTGTATATCAGAATATTTATATATTACTAGTCTAATGTAATAAATGGATTATCAGATAAATAATAACATGTACCTTTCAGAGAATCCAATTTAACTAAATTATTATGGAATGGACTAAGTAAAAACTCAATGACTTCTCTCATTATTACATGTAGTCCATGTATTAGTAATGAATCTGAAACTCTTAGTACTCTTCGATTTGGAATCAGAGCTAAAATGATTAAAACATAACCAAAAGTAAATAAAGAAGTAACAATAAAAGAATTAGAAATCTAAAATAATAAATTGACTAAGGAACTTGAAGATAAAAATTACATTATCGATCAATTAAAAAAGGATGATAACAAAATTAAAATTATTAAATTTGAAGAATTAATATTACATTTACGTCAGGAAAATCAATTATTGAAAGAATAGAATTCATAATATATTACAGAATTAGATATGAAATCCTTAGACTATTAAGAAATTTAAACTAATTTAAAAAATTCTTTACTTGAATCTGATCGATTATAATAATCTAATTTATAGTATTTGAAATAAATTGAGTAATTTCAATTAAATAAAGACTTAGAAATTCATGAATTGAATACTTAAATTGAAATTCTTAAACAACAACTTTAATAAAAGGATGAAAGTATTCAATAATTATCTAAGCATTTAACAAATATATAAAGAATTTAAACATAAAATTCATAATTATAATTACATGAACATTATGTTGAAAAAATACACACATAAAATATAGGAGATTTACTTAAAGAAATAGATGAACTTAAAAAAAAGACATTTGAAGAAAAGAGTGAAATTAAATATTAAAATAAAGTTA
Source organism: Paramecium pentaurelia (assembly GCA_905183005.1). Classification (NCBI taxonomy): domain Eukaryota; phylum Ciliophora; class Oligohymenophorea; order Peniculida; family Parameciidae; genus Paramecium; species Paramecium pentaurelia. The sequence goes on from CAJJDO010000132.1 coordinate 78,871, forward strand.
ATGAAAGCTAAATCTTAGTTTTTACAAAGTAAATAAAAAATTAGGAATCTGAAATATCTAATTTAAAAGAGGAAGTCAAAAATTATTAATTATAGCTTATGAAAAATAATGATGAATTACTCAATTTAATGAAATAAAATAATAAACTTTAAAAGGATTTAGAGAATAGAGTATTAAAAGTACTTTAATTATAAGAACAATATGATTATTTACTTGATTAACTTAATAAATTAAAGAATTAATTAAATTATGAAGAGATTGGAATTTATGAAGAGAATCAAAAATTACATTCATAAATGCAAGAAATTAATAAAAAATATTTATAAGAAGAATCCTTAAGAAGATCTAATTAATTAACATCAAGTTAAACTTTGTAAGCAAAACTCTCAAGAATTTAATAACTTGAATAGTAATTATATTTATTATATCTAAAGGGAAAATTATCAATTAAAATTAGATATTTAGAACTCATAGATTTTGAAATCACAGAACAATAATAATGAATCAGTCTTTATTTCATAATATTAATCTGTCAATAAAGGAAGTATGATTTCTAAAATAGTTAAAAAATAATAAAATTAGAATGATTTATAGTGAAATAATAAATTTTGTGAAATAAAGAGATTTTTTTTAATTTCTAATATGATAGAAATTACAATATGCACTTATCTATAAGTTCAAGAGAATCTTGAAATAAATGTAAAAATATCTAGTATTATATAATTGATATTAATTAATCTAATACTCATAAATGTGCGATAACTTCTTGCCAAGTTAATAGATTATCTACCCTCTCAATAAAAGTCTTTCTCTTTTTTATTTCACTACTATTAATTTAATTTGATTTGAAATCAGCATTCAAAATCTTTTTAAATAAAATCTAGTAAAATCAATTAAAATATTTTACAGTTTATGTGGTTTAACATTTTAGAATTTATGTTAATAAATATTCTGCAAAGGGAACATTTTGAACAGATGCTTTAATTTTTTATTTTTCCATTGCTCTAGTATCCCATTCACTTTATGATACTGGTAAAAATACTCCATTTTCAATTGTTTCATCAACATTAAAAACAGAGAATTTAATACCGCACATTCTTCTATTTGATCCAATAACTTAAATAGTAACTTATGCAATCTTACCATTATCAAAGGCAATAACTCTAAAATAGATAATTAAATAATAATACCTTCTATAAGACCCACAATCATAAATACTTTACACTATAGGATTCTTGTCAAATTGTTATTCATCCTATTCACATATTTTTTCAAAAATATTTAAATTGAATGAATATAAAATAGTCTATAAAATGGTTGCTCTTTCTTCAATCTATAATTTATCATAAGATACAGCAAATTCCCTTTGAATTGCTGAAAAATTTATTTGAGTACTTCCTTTAGCTTTAAGTTTAGATTTATTTGGACCAAAAGATTCAAAACAATTAGCTAAATATATAGAAATTTATTATTAATCTAAATGTTCTTTGACAATTTATATTTAACTTTTAGTACCAGCATTCCATGTCTTACATCTAAAATATTTCATACCGAGTAAACTATTAGGAAAAGTAATTTATTGTAATTTTAATTATTATTCAAAAACTTAAACTATTTATTTGATGAATTTAAGAAATTCAACTGGTTATTTTAATACTAAATTTTCTTATTTATACGATTAATTTTATTTTATGTCTGCCTAGACTGCTTTTACTTTATCTTTTGAAAAATGTCTTTCTACTAATGCTTCAGCTACATCATCATCTCCAAATTTAGGTGTTTTTTCTGTCAATTTCAATAGATTACTCTTACAATAATAATTAAATTCATCTTTAATAGATTTAGCATCTACAAAAAATGTATCTATTGAAGAATAATCCATTTCTAAATCTAATTTGAAACAATCATAACTTGCTGGATCAAATATAATAATTCTAAATTAATCAGTTTCTAAATGATGAACATATACTAAACAATTAAGATCTAAGAAATCTATTTTTAAATTTAATCCATTTAATAATCCATATGGTTTAGGCCACAATTAAATCTTATATTATTAAGTATTTTCATCATGTACAATTGCAGTATAAGGTAATATTAAAAATTTAAAGAATTAATGAGTTGTACTAATATTTGGTAGATTTGTTGGTAGAGTATCTTAAAAATCTACATATCCAAGAAGACTCTTTAAGAGATCAAATGATATTGATTCTGTACACAATATATTCTATTAATTATAAGCTTTGAGCATTAACACTTTTCCTTCATTTGTATCAGTTATTAAACCTTCAAGTTTGAAATTATGTACAATTGATACATCACTTTCCCAAGAATTATTTTCATTATTTGAATGTAATTTGGTATAAGATTTAGTAAAAGATGTATTTAAATCTAACATATCTAATAATTAAAGTAAATAAGCTTAATTTTATTTAATAATTCTAGGACTTGTATCATCCATTTCATTTTTAAATTCTTCTCCAGGAGAATGACTCATTTAACTTTAAGCTCTAACAAATAATCTATTTTTATCATCTGGATTATTGGTTGGAATTTAAATATTCATTTATGTTTGAGTATTGGCTTTAGTTGAATAGCTACTTTATTGTGTTTTTAAATATTATTATGCAGGATTAGGATTTGGTAATTATTATGGAGAAGCTTATTATTATTATAATTATAATTATTATAATTATTATTATTATTATTATTATTATTAATATTATTATTATTATTATTGAACTAACTTTTCTAATTTTAATTATTTATCTTGTAAATCTTAAATAAATGATCTTAATTCATTAACTTCACTTTATTTTTAATCTTTTTCTTTTTTATAAGTAGTATTTTCATTTTTTAATGATACTAAATTGGTTTCTAAAAGTTCTATTTTCTTTTTCAATTAATCATTTTATTAATTTTATTAATTAGTTTAATTGAGTTCATTCTTTTTTTATGCCATATTAGTATTATACAATTATTTTAATTCTTCTAATTCTTGTTATTGACGACCTAATTTATTTTATAGGATTTCAAATTCATTAGAATCTAAACCTGGTTTAACAGTAGTAGTAATATTAGTTTATTATTTATTTTAAGTAGATTGAAATCCTTATGTTTAAGATAACTAATATTAATTAATATTATATAAATACTTATTTTTATTAAGGAGTAGATACTTAATTTTGAGTTTAAGATTACACCATATTCTCTTATTTTAATTATTTAATTGAGAATTATTTTTTTACTGGTAAACTCTTTTTTTCTACTTGACTTTATTCTGTAAAAATTGAATTAACTTTCTCTTTTTTTGTTGTTTATGGTACTAATCTATAAATATTAATTATAAAATTACTTATCCATTAATTAATAAATGAGAGGACTAGATAATAAATTATTGCATTTAGAATCAATCTAAAAATTATCATCATTATTTAAAGTATAATTCATTTTCAAATGATTTATCAAAAATTAATATGATATGTTTTCTTATTAATTGAAATGAGGCATTGATTATCTATTAAATCCAGGACTAAATGATCTATTCATATTAGCAATTTAATCATAAACTTCAGAACCTAGATATTTTTATGATAATCTCATTGCATTATTAATAAATCTTCTTTTTAATTCATAGATTGAATAATCTATAGATTTTCCAATAGTTTCTATTGCTTACTTTTAATAACCAAGTTTATTTGCTATATCCAATTATTCACTTAAAAGAACATAAGCAATCACAAGAGTTTTTAGATCACTAATATTTGGCATCTGACTATTCTTTATCTATGAAAACACAAACTATTCTAATCGTTCAAATAAGGCTACTGAACCTTTCAAAGCTCTTAATATATCAATCGAACTTACTAAAAATAAGATTCGCAATTATACTTAGTTGAATGAATTTGAAATCTATATATATAATTAATTACTTTACCTCTTCTAAATCAACTTAAAATTCTTCCTCAAATGCTAAGAAATCTGGATTTAAAATCTACATTTCTGATAATATTTCAAGTATTCTGGTCAATTACCCTGCTTGTCCTTAGATTTATTCATAGTTTGATAGAAGCATATATTTAAGTACATCTTAATGAGTGTACATCTTAGAACTAACTGATGAGTCTAAAGAAAATAGAGAATCATAAAGTAAATGTAAAAACTACACAAGTTATGGACTTTGCATTTGATGAATTTTAAAGAAGAGTTAAACAATTTACTATTTATCTAATTGTTCACTAATTTAAGTTAATTGCTGTTCTGACTATAGAAATGAACTAACTAATTTTATCAATTTTGTTTGATTGTTGCAAGTAAATATTTCTTATAAGACAGTCTAATATAATAACCATTCATTACAATTGATTTAACAGTTCTATCACGTCTTGATATTGGATCATTGTCAGTTTCATATGACTTAAGTTTCTACCAATTTGCTTTGACTGATGATTAATTTTCATATCTAAAAGCTCTCTAATTAAATTATTAATTAGATAAGCCAGAATCACTTGTCTTTTAAGACTAGGTATATTGAATTTATTTAGAAAACATCTTTTATATATATATATATAATTAATTTTAAGTGCAAATGTATATACATGAAATTTCTATAATTTATGAATCACATTAAGAAATAAGTATTTCCTATCCTTAATAAAATAAGTAATATTATTTGAATTCATTTATAATTAATTAATCATTCATTTTTAAAAATTCAAATTGACAAAATAAGATCTCCCATTTTCATTTGTCACTCCTATATTTATAATTATAATAATAATACCTATTTATTATCTCTAATTATAGATTGGACTAATGGATCTTTATTAATCTTTAGGTTTATTTGAGTTCATAAATTATTTGATATCCAATTTTATTTATATAGGTTCTTTCTATTAATTAGGTGGTACAGGTGGTTATTGTATAATTGTGGATTATTATTTAAATTATTGTTGAATAGATCTATTTTGTGGTGATATTCCTCTAATAGATCTTGATTCCACAATTTATTATTAGATTATTTATTAAGGTATTTCTTATATATATTATTTCTATTCAAATTAAGGTTTAAAGGAGAATTAATCCTTAAAATTTTAATGTTATTGATGAATATTATCATTTTATTTTTCATCTTATTTTTTATTTTGACTTTTACTTTTAGGGAGTGATTATTATTCACTAAGCATCATTTAAATGTCTTAATTAACATATTCTTATTCATTTACTCTAGGAGTGAATTACTTTTCACTTTAGACAACCTTCATTTAATTATCATTAAGAGAATCTTAAAATGCAAATTATTTTATTTATTTTGTATTTTTTTATTATGCAGTTGAACCAGATGAAATAAGAGCAAATTTAGTATTATTTTAATCAAAAGGTTTAGTAATACTTTATCTTTTACTACTATCAGTTAATAATTTTTTAAATTATTCTGGTAATTTTTTTAAAGCTTATTATTATTATTATTATTATTATTATTATTATTATTATTATTATTATTAGGATTATTATTACTTCATATTTTAACCTGATTCCAATTTTTTATAATGATTAGCTATATTAACTTATAATACTTCTGGAGATTTGGATTTACTTTAATTATATGGTTCTGGAGATAAACCTGATCCCTTAACTTATCTTATAGTCGGAGATGCAACTCGAGCATTTTTTAATTATTAAAAAAATTAAGGATCCTCACTTTTCTTAATTATAATTGTATTTGGTTTAACATGTTTTGTTGTTTCTTCTTCTATCATATAATTATCTTAGAATAAAATCTTTTCTTTAGATTTATCTGTCCATTTATTCAATTAATGTTATTAATTACTTTAAGGTGTATCATTCAATATACTATTACTACTCATATTAGATAAATTAGGATTTAGATTCATGAATTAATCATTCATAAATTATGATTCTGCTTATATAAAAGGGATTTAGGATTATGTTTTGGATTAAGTCTTATTAATGATTGTACTCATTGGTTATGGACTAATTGATCTAGTGTTATTGATTTTATTATTAAAAATCTAATTAGATATCAATCCATCTGTTTTTTTCTATATTTATAATGATTTTATTACTTATTGAAATCCAATTTACTTATTAGATTATGTGTTGATAATTTGGAATTATTTCTACTCCTTTTGTTCGATCACTAAGCTTAAACTATTTGCATATCAATACCCAAAGGCTTTGCAAATTGGAGTATTTAATCATATCGAATTTGATTGATGATCTCCTTAAGTGACAAATTTGAAATGTAATCTGGGAGATTTTAATCTTATTCAATGGTTGCCATCATGTAGCTAGAGTATATGATGTAATATACTTTTCCAATCTTGCAGGTAATACTTAATCTAAAGTAATAGTTGAACTGCTTAAGGTTTAATGCAATGCTGATGTTAGAATCATCTATTAATATTCCAATTCATTCTAATACATTAGAATCAATCATGTAAGATGTGTATTTAAGACATTGACCAATCTCGAGTAATTAAGCATTGTTTTCTTAACTCATATGAAAACTTGGACTTGCTAATTTCATGCAAACTATAATATTTTATAAAAATCGTTATTAAAATATTAATTATTTTACTATTCAAATTCAAAATGGAACCACAGTTCGAAATAAATCAATCTATCTAATTTCAATTATGTCATACCTAATCATGTTGGAATAATGGAGTTGTAAATACATCATATCTATATATTTTAGATCACAACCATATTCACAAATACAACACCTATTCAATATGTAGTTCAAACATCAAATAACGAAAAGTAATCACTTTCATTTATTTCAAGACTCTATTTAAATGAACATTAAATCAAGGCAATCAATTCTGTTACAAAAACACATTAAGTCTCTTATAATATTGAATTCTAACGAATACTATCATAATTAATTATGCAAAAAAATGAAGATTAATTGATTGAAGAAGTAAATTATTCTTATTATATTTCTTAGTTGAAATCTTTACTTAAACGTATAACACCATAATAAGTTATGTAAGAATAAAATGGAGGCAAGATAATTTACACTACATATCAATTTCTAATAATGAGAAAACCTTCAATTATAAGAAATCATCCATTTGCTTCAACGAATCTAGTACTTAAATAATTAAAGAAACTAATTTATGCAATCAAATAAGAAGTACTTAAAAATGTATAAATTTAAATTTACAATTAGTCGAACTTAATTAAATTATAAACACATTCCAATTTAAATTCAGATTCATTTAAGCATAATAAACTTAAAAAATAATTACAAAAATAATCACGTAAAATGACTTAAATATATGATGACTCTGAAAAAGAAGAATAACCTACTGCCTTCTATGCCAATTTATGTATATATTAAATATTATATTACAAGTACCTAATAAATCAGCATTTCGACCATATAAATCTGATTCTATGAATAATCAATTTGAATAATTATCTATTTAAACTAAACCATCACCTAAAATCGATTAAATTAAAACAATCTATTTCAAACCCATTATTATATAAGGATTGCTATGTTGAGATTTTCTCGTCATGATTAATTAATTAAGTTGTTTCAATTATAAACTTAAAAGAGTTATATATAATTAATCAAATAATATATGGTTATTCTGAATAAATAGATAATAAATGAATAATTTCATATTCTTAATAATAATCATATTCATTTTTTAACAGAAACATTTCTTCTTGTTGAAAAGGATGTTGATGGTGCATGAATATAGGCATCTGTTTATTTTCTTTAATCAATAGGAACATAATCTCTAGTTTTATATCCTTAATAATTTTATCTTGGTCTAACAATTTTATTTTCAGGATCATCAAGGAATTCACACCAATGAGCTAACCATCCAGAAATTCTTGGGATAGCAAATAATAAAGGAAACATATCAGTAGGAAATCCAAGAGCCTATAAAATATAAATGTATGAAGTTACTTTATAAATGATTCCAGTATAAAAATCAACATTAGGATAGAGTGATCTATCTTTAAAATACTTATCATTTAAGGCAATGTTTTCTAATTCCAATGCAATTTCAATTAAAGGATCTTTACCAACCAAATCAAAAACTTAGTAAGCTAATTATTTAACAATTTTTGCTCTTGGATCATATGATTTATAAACTCTATGACCAAATCCAAAGAGTAGAGCTTTCTTATTTTTTACATTTTCTATAAATTATGGTATATTTTATTTAGATCCAATTTTTTCAAGCATTCTTAAAACTGCTTCATTGGCACCACCATGTTTAGGACCATAGAGTGCAGCAGCAGCTCCAGCAATAGCTGTATAGATATCAACTCCACTTGAAGTAAGATGTCTAACTGCAGAAGTTGAACAATTCAATTCATGTTCAGCATGTAAAATGAATAAAATGTCTAAAACTTTTGTAATAGTTGGATGTGGAGTATAATTGGATTCATTAAGTCTATCCATCATATATAAGAAATTATCAACATATCCTAATTATTAATGAGGTTGATTAGGTTGTCTTCCAATTCTATTTCTATATGCAAGTGCGGTTATGGTTGTAATAGATCCAATCATTCTATGAATTTATTTGTTCCTAGATTTTTAATCCTATTTTAAAGATTAAATAAATAATACAGCATAGATATTTTATCCTGATAAAGCTGGATTGGCTTCTGGATGTAGAGTACTAACAGCTGAAAGTGAACTGATAACCATGCCCATAGGATGTGCATCATATCTAAATTGAGACAAGAGTCCATAAAGATCTTAGTGGACAAATGTATGAGTTTAGATTCTGAAATTAAATAATAAATAATTGCATACTTTTTACACCATTTATCATATTGCAATGGAGTTGGTAATTCACCATAAATAAGTAAAAAGGCTACTTCTAAATAAGTACTTTTTTCAGCTAATTGCTCAATGGGATAACCTCGATATTCGAGTATGCCATTGTCTCCATCAATGAAACTAATTTTGGATGTCTTTTATGAATGCAAAATGTACGCAATTAACAGTGTTCATATAACCAGGATCATAAGAACGAATAATTGAACCATTATCATCTTTTATCTTCTCAAGATCACTTGCCTTAATAAAATTATTAGAAATGGGAATCTCATATTTCTTTCCTGATCTTGAATCTTATATTGTCAATGTTGACTTGGTTGCATTAAATTGCTATCCCAGTTATTGAATTCTTATCATATTTAATGACTCTCTCACTATAAACACTTCTTCTTATTATTTAATCACTGACGCATTATTAATATAATTATCATCATATGCTCTCTATATAATGTTTTTTTATTTTCCAACATTAGAATGTTATATATATAATACTGTATAACTATTATTTTTATAATGTACTCCCAATTTATATTTAATTATTAACCGATTCATGAATATACGTAAACCTCCAAGAGAAGGTCTTCGTTCAATTGAAAACAAAGAAAACCTCCCTGATAATTCATCCAAACCCCCTCCATCTAGATTAACCAACTATAGACTTAACAATCTTACAACCTACTTCAAAATTAGAACTCCTAGTACAGGCAGAGAATTAGCTAAATTTGAAGACAACTTTAACATCAAAAATGAATAACGATATCTAAGTACTAAAGAAAGTCAATAATGTAATACAATAACTAATAATACTAATCAACAATAATTAAGACTATCTTCAAAAATATAAAGAAAGAGAATCTAAGGCAATCTGAGTGCTAAGGATTCCACTAATCATTAAGAATCTCTATATAAATAAATACCATCTACTTGTGATGATAAAATATATTAAATTGGACCTATAATTGGAAAAGGTAGCTATGCAATAGTAAAAATAGGAACTGATCGTCATGGCAATAAAGTTGCTATCAAAATGTATGATAAGTCATTACTCAAAGGTGAAAGATTTAATAATCTTATCAAAGAAATTAATACTCTCAGGATTCTATCTCATGATCAAATTACTAAACTATATGATGTCTATCATTATACTACCTATATCAATTTAGTAATGGAATATTGTGGAACTGAATCTCTATATCAATTACTCAAATCAACTTCAACAAGAACCATACCCAAAGAATAAGCACTTTATATTATTCATTAATTACTTAAAATATTACATTATATACATGATAGGAATGTTTGTCATAGAGATATTAAATTAGAAAATATACTTATACAAAATAAAAGAGTTAAACTAATAGATTTTGGTTTTAGTACATTTACTAATTAACCTATTACTTGTCATTGTGGTACACCTAGTTATATGGCACCTGAAGTTGTCTCTAAATTGAAATATGATGGAAGAGCAGCAGATATATGGGCTACTGGTGTTCTGTTAGTTACTCTTTTATAAGGTAGTTTTCCTTTTAAAGGAGAGAATGAAAGAGAATTGTTTAAGAAAATAAGAAATAATGAATCAAATATAACTAATTAAGATCGTGATTTATAAAAATTATTATCACGTATTTTTGTGATTGATCCATATCAAAGAGCAACAGCAAAAGAAGTATTTTATAATGATCTATCGTTTAGCTATTGTAATTAGATATCTTTAAAAGTTGAATTCAATATTATTATATAAATCATTCTTGATAAACATATTTCTTTTTATATCTATAATTAAAAAGATCTACTCTTTCATATAGTTTAGATTAGAATTCTTAAAAAAAACTGATCATTATTCTTAATTGTTCTAAGTTTAATTTCAAGTATATTTTTATAAGTATTATTATTATAATTTCATTAAAGTGATTTTTTAATTAATAATATTGAAGTATATAGATATATATAAGTATATCAAGAGTGATTCCTTAGATTAATTTTTTTAAGAGATGGAAAATAAATATTAACAATTCTATTATCTTTTGGATTTGAAGTGTTTAATTTAGGATACTTTGGAGATGCTATTTTAGTTTGTAAGTTCTTTTTTCTTTGTTTCTTAATTAAATTTAATAAAGGAATGTATTTTTAGCTGTATTTGTCACGATTACTTTAAATAAGTTCAATTTTATCACATCTAGTTTCTTAAGATTCTACTAATTAAACAGAGTCAGTAAAAATCAATTTATTTTTTGGTGGTTGTACTTAAGAATCTATTCCATATAATCTGAAGCAATCTTTAAAGAATCTATTTCTGGGAGTAATTTGATTTGATGTAATCAATTTTTCTTAAATATAGGAATGATTGAAATTGCTTTATGCACAATTAATATCTTAGAAATGTCTATCTAAAGATCTCATACTTTCATCCTTTCTATTTGATGGTTGTCTACTTATATGTTTTAATTTTGATTTTTAACCTGTTTGAAGTTCAAGTAAATATTGTTATTATTACATGTACATGAATGAACTACGTTTACTCTTTGGAGGTGATAATTAACAATTAGGAATCAATAAGTTAAGAGTCTCTTAAAATTTTTATTTTATTTACTCTCTTATATGATTATTGTTGTTCAATATTAAATTACGATATTTTCTCCATTTTTTTGATGGATTTGGAGTACTTGCTCTTATTGTGTAGTTTTGTAAATGTTCTTAAATATCTCTTCTCTTAAAATAAATAGGATTCTATATTCTGTGATTATTAGGACGACTTTCTTTCAAGCTTTTACTGACTGTTCTTACTGCATCATAATCTCTGAACCAAAAACCTTTTGGGAGAGATGAAGAAATAACTACTCTACCTAGAGAATCTATTTTTCTTGGTTTTATTTCATTGGCTAATTGAAAGAGTTTTCTTTTTGAAAAGTAATTTAAGGGAGCCTGAAAATTGAAAAATTAATGTCCTTGTATTGTGTTTAATTTATACATAATTTAAATTATTTCAATTATTAATCACTTACATTTATTTACTTATCCTATTTGATAATAATTAAATGATGATTATTATTTATAAGATAATATGAAAATCTAAATAATAGTAAATATAAATATTTTAAGATATGTAGATTTGAAATTAATCTATTTATTTATTTAAAAATACTAAAATAATAATATAAATAACACTAACTTATTTATAGTAATGAAATTGTAATAATATATTATTATTGATTTTATGTATTTACACATTTTCATTAACTTTATTCATTTCTAAATATCTAACTTATAGATTAATTGAAGTTAAGTTAAGTATTACATCTATATTTTAACATATAAGATGTATTAGATATACTTCTTTTATGAGTACTTGTAGTTTTAGTTTGACTTTATGTATTTTATATAAAGGATTCATGACTTTATATACTCTTTTTAATTGATTAAGTATCATATTAAAATGTACTCTAAGAAGACTTCTATCTCATCATAATTCTTTTCTGTATTGAATATGTTGCTGTGGAGAATCTAGATTTATTATCATTCACATTCTTATAGCATTTCAAACATAACTTAATCTTTTAACATGTGAATGCCACATTCTATTTTAGACTTTAATAGTGATTAAAATCTAAATTAGGATAAATAAATCTAAGTATTTTAGGAACTAAACAATCTTTATCCATTTCTATTATTGGAGGATCTTATTGATATTTTATTTCATGATGTCTATCCCAACTCTCTATTATCTCCTTTATAAATATCTAAATAATACTCAAATTCAATATATACTTCTTCAAACAAATTTATATTTTGAATTACTTTACAACCAACACATCTTTAATTTATAAATTCAATTCTATTAGGCCCTTTAGGTAAAGGTACTTTAAGAGACAATTTCAAATTACTATTACTTCTACTTTAAGTTTTTGTTCTCACTTTAGAACAAAATAATAAATAAATTTATCCATCTATTCCTTATCTAAAATATAATTCCATTAAAGAAATATTAATCTTTTCAAAAGTCACATTACAAATATGCTGTTGAATTTCTTGGCAAGTTGATTCTAATGTTTTAGCCAATACATTTGAATTTAATCTATCAGAATTTCATATATTATATATATATACGTAGTACTGATTGTTGGACCACCATCAGTCTCAAAGGTTGTGATTCTTTAATTTGGATGTAATGAATTGTTTGTTATTTTGTTTATATTATAAATTTACTCGAAAATGCAACTATTTTTTTACCATGTACATTTTATTGTGCTATTACATTCTCTTCCAGGGCATACAAACCCTTATAAAACACCATCAGCTTAATAGTCTAGCTTCTCAATAAAATGACCAACTTCCATCTTATTCATATAATGAAATTTAAGTTTTTCATTTTCTTTAAATATCCATACTGCTTCTATTTTATTTATACTCTCTGAATAGAATATCTATTTCAAGTAATCAGGATCTAATTTCTCCTTGCTCTTTCTATATATTACACCTTGCTTACTGAAATACCAAAATTTCACATATCCTGCTTTTATCTACAGAGTATACGGTATATTTATCAATGGTGCTTTCTATTAATTACATAGACATACTTTTGTAATTGGATCTTTTAACCATAAGAAATGTAACAAATCATATACAAATCCATCTATTTCTGAAAATTTTAACTGCATTATACAAATAATAAATTATATATAAATATTATTAGATTCTAATTATAATATGGATAATTTTTCATTTTCTATTCTAATTTATAAGAGAAAAAATTTAGATTATAAGATTTTAATGTCATTATTATTTTTTAATTATAATCTAAACAACTTCCCTAAGTATTTTGGATCTACTTAATTTATTATAATTTAAAATTATCTTATTTTTATATTATAATAAATCTTCCATTAAGATAATATTATAAAATATCATAATTAGTATATTTTTAAATTAATCAAGTTATTATTCAAATCATATGTTTTTAATGAAAACATCTTATTTGGAATATAATTTATATGAGAATACTTAATTTACAAAAAAGAAAAATTAAGTTTAATTATTTTAATAGAGGAGATTTTTATGGAAATTGAAAGAACTAATTAAACCAATTATGTTAATCATTTTAAGGACTTAATCTATTTAAATTGAATAGGAGACTAATCCTTTTTGAGTCTCAAGTTAAAGAAGGAATCGGAATTTTAATAATGTTAAAATCATTAAAAAATATTTGGCAAAGAAAACATAAAAATATTAAAGCATTAAATCAAGTGAGCTTCAAAGTAAGAAAACATAGAAAAATAAATAGAGTATTATCTTGATGAAGTTTCATCTATGATATTATATATGAATAGAAATTATGTCTTTATAAATGATTTTATTTATATATTGAATTACAAATAAAAAAATTAGCAGCATCAGGGATGGATAATGGATAAATAATTAACTTTTAAGATTTCGATGAGATTGAATGTGATAAAGAATATATTGCTTTTACTTTTGGCAATAACAATAAAAAGCTCAGGAATTATGAAAAAGCTTTAGAAAAATTCAAATCTCGCATTTAAGAAGGCCTTATCTATATCAATAATAATTTTGATTTTTTCAATCTTAATACATAATAAGATGGCATCCTTATTGATGATTAAAATAATAAGATTCAAGTGATTGATGAATGCATAATTGGAACATAGGTTGTGTTAAAAAAAGATAAAACATAAATATTGAATGATAGAAAAAGACATTCAATTAATATCGACCCTCATTCATATAAAATAGATATTAAGTTAGAAGATAAGAATTCAGATAACAATAGCCATTTAAATAAGATTGATAAATTAATTAAAGAGAAAAAGAATAAGAAAAAGAAAAAAACTATACATAAAAAATAGTGAAAAAGTTTAACAGTGTATTATAAATAAGTTGTTATTTTTTTAGAATTTATACTTATGAAATATTTGCAAATATTATTAAATTATATTGTATATATATATATATATATATAATTATTTCTATTTAAACTATTAAATAAATGTATCTATTCTATTTTTATTATCTTACATAATATAAACATCTTAATATCTTTTGTTTATATAATATTCTTTGTTGTTCATTTCTATATTATCTTGGAGAACTAATAAAAAAGTGAAATAGAAAAAATGAATAATTATATTTTAATATTCTATCTAAATAAATAATTTGATTCAATAAGATGAAGTATAATTTGATTATGAAATATATTTATTATTTATTCCATTTTAATAATAAATGAGTAGATAAATCAATTAAGTCAAAATTATAATTTTCTTAAATAGAGTTATTTAGATATTTAAAAAAATCAATTTATATTGAAAATATATTTCAATGTATATAAAAATAGTGAATAAGAATATCCTAATGAGTGGATTTAAACTAGAAAATATATTTAAAAAATAGAAGTGTATTATTTATATTATGGAAAAATTTATTAAAGAAAAATTAGAAAAAATTACAAATTCAAAATTAATCTAAGTCTAATACTAATAGACTTGATGTGACATTTGGATCAATTTAGTTTTCAAGTAATTCATCTATACTTTCTGTTGGTTCTTCATAATGGATTAGAACCAATGTTTGAAATCCTCTGTATTAATGTTTTGAAGGTGTTTTAGTTGGAGGTTTATTACATCTATTACCTAAAAATATATAAAATTAATGTATAACATGTGTTTCTGAATGAGAAATTAAGATTTTTGCAAATTCCACATACCCAATCACCATTTCTCTGCTTCCTTTTTACAATATAGGGAGAATTATTCATGTAAATATTTATTATTATTTAAATTCAAAATTTAATAACGATATATATATATGAATTAAGAATTTATTATTTATAATATGAGAGGAAGTATTAAATGAATCGAAATTTTATTGAAATAGGTACTGAATAATGTTAGACGTTTTGAATTGTCAATTCTATAAATAATATAAATAATGATTTAATAATAATCGTAAGGTTCAAGAGAAAATAATTGGGAGTTGTAATAGGATGGTTAAGTGGGCGAGTCAGATGCACTGATCAATATGTAAGTAGCTTACAATTGGTTAACTTAAGTATTTTATTGCTTAATTAGGCTTTAATGATANTATATATATATATATATATATAATTATTTCTATTTAAACTATTAAATAAATGTATCTATTCTATTTTTATTATCTTACATAATATAAACATCTTAATATCTTTTGTTTATATAATATTCTTTGTTGTTCATTTCTATATTATCTTGGAGAACTAATAAAAAAGTGAAATAGAAAAAATGAATAATTATATTTTAATATTCTATCTAAATAAATAATTTGATTCAATAAGATGAAGTATAATTTGATTATGAAATATATTTATTATTTATTCCATTTTAATAATAAATGAGTAGATAAATCAATTAAGTCAAAATTATAATTTTCTTAAATAGAGTTATTTAGATATTTAAAAAAATCAATTTATATTGAAAATATATTTCAATGTATATAAAAATAGTGAATAAGAATATCCTAATGAGTGGATTTAAACTAGAAAATATATTTAAAAAATAGAAGTGTATTATTTATATTATGGAAAAATTTATTAAAGAAAAATTAGAAAAAATTACAAATTCAAAATTAATCTAAGTCTAATACTAATAGACTTGATGTGACATTTGGATCAATTTAGTTTTCAAGTAATTCATCTATACTTTCTGTTGGTTCTTCATAATGGATTAGAACCAATGTTTGAAATCCTCTGTATTAATGTTTTGAAGGTGTTTTAGTTGGAGGTTTATTACATCTATTACCTAAAAATATATAAAATTAATGTATAACATGTGTTTCTGAATGAGAAATTAAGATTTTTGCAAATTCCACATACCCAATCACCATTTCTCTGCTTCCTTTTTACAATATAGGGAGAATTATTCATGTAAATATTTATTATTATTTAAATTCAAAATTTAATAACGATATATATATATGAATTAAGAATTTATTATTTATAATATGAGAGGAAGTATTAAATGAATCGAAATTTTATTGAAATAGGTACTGAATAATGTTAGACGTTTTGAATTGTCAATTCTATAAATAATATAAATAATGATTTAATAATAATCGTAAGGTTCAAGAGAAAATAATTGGGAGTTGTAATAGGATGGTTAAGTGGGCGAGTCAGATGCACTGATCAATATGTAAGTAGCTTACAATTGGTTAACTTAAGTATTTTATTGCTTAATTAGGCTTTAATGATAGTAATTTTGTTTAATTCATTTCTTACTCTTTTTTTATCATCAATGACATTTGGATTGAGTTTTAGAGTTCCTCTATTGTTCTTAAGTGTAGTACACTTGATATACTTAATAAAAACATGTATAGTTCATCATAAAACGTAAATATATTAAGTAAAAAAATAAGAGCTAAAACTGATTTTGATTGTTGTTTTGAATTGACATGGAATATTGGTTTAATTTCATATTATGTAATCAATAGTAATAAAAATAGAGTTGTTTGATTTACTTTGTTGAATATCAGAGCTTTTAAATATAATACTTAGGAATGCTGTTATGTTTTTACAATGCAATTTGGATGTTTTATAGTGGAATACAATTGCATAAGAGGAAATCTGAGAAACAATAGTATAAATTGGTATGTAAATGAGAATTAAAATATAGTTGAGTGTGTTTGCAAAGTTATGTTTTATAACATAGATAACATTTATAAATCTCAAGCTAATAGATTGGTTGTCAATACATTGGTTATATGCCTTTGTAATAATCTGGTTGTTTTTATTGATAGCAATATTTTTGGAATTGATATCTCTATTTAATCTTTCTGCTTAATTGAGTAAATATTTTAGCAGTAGTAATGTGGAAGTGAAAGTGCAAATGGGAACTAAAATAGTGGGTTTAGTTTGGATTTCAATGTTTTTCTTTTGTTTTGCTGGAATACCAACCTATACAATGATTAATTTGTGTCTATATTTATAAAATGAGGATGGAGGAAAAAATTATTTACTGGCGATAATTGTAAGTGCATTTTACACAATTATTTATATGGTGTATACTATATATCATAAAGAACTGTTGACATTATTTATATTAAATTTACATTACTTCACTCGTTTAAATGAGGATAGGAATCAAGATAGATAGATTCTTAGTTTTCCAAGTTCTAGAAGTCAAAAAAAGTTTGTATATTCATTAAAAGAGAATTCACATAAGAATAATAATTTCGAATATCCAACATAGATGGTGAAAATATCAAGCACTTATTATTTACCTGATGAATTAGTCATGAAAAGACATTAAACTGAAGTCAATATTATTACTAGCAAATAAGCTACAATAACTGAAGTTGCTGTTCAAGAACCTACTATGAAATAATGTTTTAATTGTTTTCAAAGATAAAGTTGTGTAGTCTATATGCCTTGTGGTCATGGTGGTATGTGTTCTGAATGTGCTACTTAATGGTTTAATTAAAATAAAGAATGTCCTATTTGTAGAAGTGTAATTGAAATATATTTATATGAATTAGTTAATCAAGGCTATACTTCAAATTGTATAGATTGATGAATAAACAGTGAAGGTTATGGAAATAATTGCATAAAACTGAAAAAGAAAAAATGATTTATTACTTATTAATTAAATTAATGAAACAGCCGATCTTAAATAAAGGATCTAAACCTGAAAAGAATCCAACTTCTTATAATAATGATGGATTTGGAAGAGATACTTATATTTCATATAATAATGGTGGAAATTTTGGAACTGAATTCAGATTCCTTACTATTCAATAAAATAGAACAGGAATGAATATGATGCCAACTCCTGCTTCTAGAGCATCAGAAGTACCTTAAAGAATATTCTATTAATGTGATGGAACTGGAAGAGATACTTATGTGTTGTATGAATGATTACCATATATATTTAGATTAAATGTGTAGGAGAAATACTCTCCTATGTAAAATTACAAGAGGATGCTTCGAAGTTCTGATCAATTCTTCTCCAGTCCAAAATAAAGGTATGAATTACCACCACTTGCCAGAGAAAGGTTCAAGAAAACTTAATAATCTCAGAGGAGTCTCATAAGTCGATTATCATAACCAAAGCTGAAACAAAGTTGTTGAATTATAATTAATGGGTTAACAATTGATTGAATATTTCCCTCTAAATACTTTAATGCTTATTAATGGTTCATTCCCTATGCCTGTAATGATCACAAAGAAGCTATTCAATGCACATCATGAAAAGACTACTCCAACAATCTAGTTGAAAAAGAAAATAAGAAAATTTTATCATAAGAGACATTTTTTGTTTAAAAAATTTGATGAAGGCATAATATTAGATGAAGAATCATGGTATTCTGTTGTACCTGAAGAAGTTGCTTCTTATGTTGCTGAACGATTACATAAAAGAATTATAGATCAAAAACTTCCAATAAATAAAGTTATTGATGGATTCTGTGGATCAGGTGGTTTAGCCATCTAATTAGCTTCTAAATTTAATAATTTACTTTGTATAGATCTAGATCCTGTTAAATTAGAAAATTTAAAAACTAATGCATTAATTTATCAAAGGACAATTGAGACTCAATTAAATAATTTTTTATTGGTTGAATATGAATATGATGAAAACACTATTTTAACATTATGTCCACCATGGTATATATATATATATATCAATTAATAGGGGTGGATTGAATTATCATAAAAAAGAGGTTTATGATCTAGAAACAGATATGAGTCCTTGTTTATCTGATATTTTAAAAAAAGCCTTTTCTATTAGTTGTAATATTGTACTTTAATTACCTAAAAATGTTTCAATCTCTTAATTAACTACTATAATTCAAT
Organism: Paramecium pentaurelia; assembly: GCA_905183005.1. Taxonomy (NCBI): domain Eukaryota; phylum Ciliophora; class Oligohymenophorea; order Peniculida; family Parameciidae; genus Paramecium; species Paramecium pentaurelia. The sequence continues at coordinate 98,544 of CAJJDO010000132.1, forward strand.
AATAATCTTAATAATTAAATTTTAAACGATATTCTATTGAAATAGAAATGATTTATATTAATAATTAATTAAGTTAATTGTTTGTGTATTTTGGATAGATTGTTAAATGCAATTATGATGCTGAAATAGATTGCATTCTAAAATCACAAACACATTTAGATAGAAAAACAATTAAAGAATAAGGTTTAATACAAACATTATAAAAATTAGAAATCAATGATTAAGTTAATTTATTAAAATAATGAAATAAAAAATTGATCGATCACGAATTCCTAACTCATCCTAAGACATCCTTATTGTTCCTGTTTATGCTGATAAATTAGGTTTCTCTTTACCTGCCAAATTACCTTATATGCCTGTATCTGAAGATTCTATTGCTGAAACTGTATTTTAAGCCAATCGCATTTGTTAAAAAATTAGATGTGAAAAAAGTAGAATTGAAGAAAGTGATCCATTAGAAACTGAAAAATTTTATGGTATCTCTTTATTTTCATCTATTATGTAGTTACTTCATCATGGGTATTATTTATTGTAGGAGTCATCTTATTTGTATTAGGATTCTCATATGAAGATTTAAAATCAACATTAACATTGTTAGGTACCATCTTTATTGTTTTACCTACACTTATATCCATTATTGTAGTTATTATTAGCATAACTAAATCTCCTAAATTGATTGATCTTGAATAAGAATGTACTAAAAAATTGGGAGAATTCTTTGAAGTTTAAAATTAATAATATAGAAAAAAGGGATTGTAATGGTCAATAGGAGATGAAATGTTATGGATTTAGTTGGAAAAAATATGACTTTTTTAAATTATTAATTTATATAATTTATATATATATATATATATATATAATAAACAATGCAATAGATAAAAAGGAATATTCAATTAAATTAATAATATTCAGAGGCAGAAAGGTATGATCAGAACTTGAAATCAATCAGTAGAAATACATGGTGGCATGAATCAAAATCTAAATATGATAAAGTTAATGAATTGAAATTTATGAATAAAGTGTAACGTGCAATCTATTAATATCTATAGCTATTCTAAAGAAGTCGAAAATGCTTATTAAGAATTGAAAAAAAGAAGAAATTGTATGCTCAAAGATCTCTATGAAAAAGAAGCACGTGAATGGGAATAAGAACTAAGAGCCAAAGGATTAGCTATTTACAAAAACAAATTATGAATTATCAAAATATATATATATATATAAATTCATATTTTATCATAAACTAATCCATTCTATTTTTAATAACTATCTAAGATGAATAAACTCTTTAATAATTATTATATTCATATACAAAATTAAACTTCTATTTAAATTAGATAAATTGTCTATTGCTATTATGAAATGATCTAATTTCTAGTTACATAGATTTTATTAAATAGAATTGATAATTTACATTAAAAAAATTTAATTGAAACTTTTGATCAGAATAATATTTATTAATTCTCTATTTTAAAAAGAGATTTTAATGGATATTATATATCAGATAATTTATTAAAAAGTAGCTAAAAATTAATTTTTATTTAAATTTTAAAGAGTATTTATGAGCAAATATATATATAAGTCTAGAACTTACTCAAAGGTATCTGAAGATTAGAAAAAAAAACTATTAAAATTGGTTTGTTTTTTTGGATTTAAAATAAAGGATGTATTTAATATAGTAATTTACAAATAGGCAGCCTAATAATTGAATATTAAATATGCAGCAGCCAAATCATATATGATTTTCCATAGAAATAATGTAATGATGTCTAAACATTCAATTAATTCATAGTAAGTATGTTAGATTGCACCACTTTCATTAAAAAAGTGCAAACTGACTATTATATCGAAAATAGGTGGAGATGTAGTTTAATAACTTAAATTTGAATACCCTACCATCAAATAAGAATGATTATATTTCTATATTAATATATATACAATTTCAACTATTGTTTGGAATTTAATCATATATTTGCATATATATGTTTGAATTTTGGTTGTACCAATACTTATACATAAAGTATATACTTAACTTGAGTAACAAAATCGAAACATATAAAAAATTTATATTCAATTTAAATCTATTCATAAAATTACTATGTTTGACTAGTTTTATTTTTTACGTTCTCTTCATACAAATAAATCATTCAATAACAAATAAAAGTATATTTCATAAAATGGCACAACAAAGAGAAATTTCTGATTATAATCAGTAATATTTTTAATTATTATTATATTAATTCTTTCTAAACCTTAAGTAATATATATACAGTAAGTTTCAAGTTTGAGAGCATATGACATAGTGTTTTGAAATTAGTGAATAATAAAAATTATTAAATATTCTCTTTCATTTTAAAAAATAGAAACATGAATTTTAATTAATTATGTTTATTATGTTACAATTATAAGTTTATAATTAGAAAACTTATATTTTTATTTTTATTTCACATTCATTATTTATATCTCACATACGAAATCTAAAATGTTTATATAGAAATATTAAGTTTAAATTGTAAAATAGATGATATTATCTCCTAAAAAATCAAACTTTATAATTATTAATGAAAATTAATTATAAATAAATCAATATTTACTCCAATCTTCAGTGTAATTTACTAAAGCTAATTAAATAGTTTTAATTCATATAAAGACTATATATTTTTATTATTGATTTAAAATATGTTTATTAATGGACTAAATAAATATAATCAAATTAACTAAATTATTGAAATAATCTAAAAGAAATGAAAAAAGAGTAAAATAATGTTTTTGAACCCTAAATGAATTAATTATCATAAGGTCTTTTTATTTTGAGATTATTTTTTAAATTGAATAAGTCAATTTAAAAATAATCCCTAAGTGAAAAAATCTATTATGAATTGTTTTTAGATTATTCAAATATTATGAATGGCAAAATTTTATATAATTTATTTATTAATTATATATAATTTATATAAAATCACTGAATTCAATGAAATATGATTATTATAAAAACTTATGTTGTATAATTAGATAATTATATAATTGCTCTTATTTAATGAAATGTAAAAAATAAAGATGAATTTATATTGAAATTATTTGAAATAAAGGGTCGTCTCATATATAAATTGCTATAATAAATTATAGATAATAATATCTTAATTCAGATTTAATAATTAATGAAATAATATTTTATTGCTTCCAGACCATATTAAAAAGTATCATCATTTTAGAGAAAGTCTCTTTTGCATTTGGTATTTATTAAAGGTTTTAAAATAAAACATGTAAGATATTCATAATAAAATGTTAAAGGCAGCCAAAAGTCTGAATATAAAGTACCCAGCAGCCAAATAGATAATTGTTTATCATAGAAAAAATGTCATCATAAAGAAACTAAACATAAAATAAAAGACTTAATGTGTTCCCTTGATTAAGTAAAACAGCTCAATAACAATAATATCAAGTATTGGAGGTAGCCAAATCACTTCTAAAATACATTTTAAATATGAAATTCGAAATAATTCATAATATATTATTACATCTATACCTTAATGAAATACTTAAAAGATCATTTCTATTGTAGTATATCAAATCTTATCAAAAATAGTTTAGGTAATTAATCTTTATACCATATTTAAATGATCATTAAAGGTTAATTCTAAAATAGACAAAGTTGTTATAAAACAAATAACTAAAAGAAAACTATTGATGAAGAAAATATATGAGTGATTCACTTTCATATAGTATTTTATGTATAAATTATATATTACTAATGTTTAATTAATGTTTTGTTCATGAATTCCTTATATACATTAATGAATTCAAACTTGTCTCTCTTTTATTCAAAAATATTTAAACAACATAAAAAAATGAAATCAATCAATAGAAATTGAGAGGAACAAATTTAAAATTATAATACTTTCTAGAAATCTTCTAAAATATATAAATTAATTAATATATATAATTTCTTTAAAACAAAATAGAGTGATTTTTGGGCTGGAAATAATATAGATTATAAAATAGACAAAATTAAATTATATATATTAATTAATTTATATTCTTCTTTATATTATGATTAAATTATTGAATTTATTTGTTCAACTAATATTATAAATAAAAGTTCTGTTTAATTATGATTTTATAAATATTAATATTATTTAAGATTAGTTAATACATAATCAGGGTTAAGTATTTTATTGATAATTGTTATCAATATTTTTTGAATTATTTTATATGAATGTCTATTCTTTTTCACCTATTAAAATTGATTATAGGAGTAAATAATTTGTATATGAATAAAATATTATTATTATTTGATGATTGAAATTCATTTATTATTTTGATTTTTATATCATTCTTCCATAAGCTATTCAGAAGATTATAATTAAAACTAGTTTAATTGAAATTCCACAAAATTTTTTATTTCTATATCATTCAAATTTTAATGGGTAGGAAATACATATGGATTTGATTAAGACTCTATTTATATGAGTTTTTGGAGAGGAGATGGTGTTAAAAATAATAATTTATATATTGATATGAATTATTGAATTGAAAAAGCGAATTTTAATAAGGGGAATTATATGAAATTTATTTTATAAAGGCTGTGATTGTTTGTAAAGAATTATCATATATAATTTAATAAAATCAATGTTTCTTTAATGTAAAGAGCATGCTATGCCCATCACTTAGATTGAAACTGCAAAAAATGCAAAATAAGGTTCAAGAGCTAAATGTGAAAAATGTACTATGAGTGGAACTGTTGTTCATGTCCAAATTTTCGAAAAATTCCTAAATTAAAAAATATAGGAGGCTGAAAAGATGAAGAAAGATAATCTGGATGAATTTGGGAATCTGTCAAACTCTTTAGAAAAATTGCTTACAAATTATAAATAAGAGTTTAATTCTACTATAGAACTTATCTATTAAGAGGTTCGAAATATAAAGCAAAAGATTCATGAAAATTTCTCAATTACGAAATAGCCTTTAGAATCTTAATCAATTTTGGAATTTGAACAAATATGTCACAAAGTCTATTCTGATTCTTTTGATAAATTTCATCTCAAAATGTAATATTCCAAACTAATCGAATTACATTAGAATCTCATCAAAATGTAAGATTATTATTCTTAGAAGATTAAAAAATGTTTTAAGCAACTTCAAAAAGATATGATTAATTATGAACTATAATCTATCTTTAATGTTCCAGGACATAAGGTTTGTACAGCTATGTGTACAGGTTAAGATAGTGATTATTAATTTGTTGTCTTAGCTTTAGGAAATATAATGAAGACATATGAATTTTGTCTTGAAAAAAAAAAAGAAATAGAAAAATAAAAAGCAATAGAAATATTAAAAGCAGTAGAAAAATAAAGTTTTAAAGATTTTACTCATAATATTGGGAGTGTTGTTCTTAGTGAAGATTAAACATATTTAATAGCAGGAGGCACATATGATAATAAGATGATCATTTATAAATAAATATGTGAAACAAAAAAGATGTATGAATCAAAAAAATCACTTTTTTTCTAAGAACCTATATTTAGTATTATCTTTACTCCAAATAATGAAGACTTAATATCAGCTTCAGGTAATGATATATTTTGTATAACAAATCAAAATCTTTAAACAATATTAGATTAGAAATAATAATAATAATAAAAAAACTAAAATGTAATAAATGAAAATATAGATTAATATAAATTAGAACCCTCCTCTCATTAAAATACAGTTTATTAATTGAGTTATTAATTAAATTAGAGTAAATAAAAACTCATGTCATGTGGTTATGATAAATAAATTTTTATATGGTAAAAATTAAATGATGAATGGTGTCAAATTCATAAAATAAGAATAAAAAATTCTGTATATAGATGTTGTTTTGTTGATATTGACTAAATTGTTGTATAAGAAAATTCAAGTAGAGACTTAACTTTTTATAATAATGTGTCTAATAAAAATTTATGTACAAAAGATACTACATAATAATGTAAATTTAATGATTTAAATACTGATTTATCACATAATTTTCCTATGATTTATCTTGAAAATAAAAAATTATTAATTGTCAAACATAATTCAAAAATAGTATTTTTTAGAAAAAGAAAAAACCAACTCTTTTATAAAGAAGATGAAAAAGATGGAGAAATGGGAACTGTAACTAATGATGGTGAGATCTTCTTAAAATGGGATAAAATAAATTCAAATGTTGAGATTTATGAATAAAATACAAAATATTAAGCATCAAAAGAAGAATTTGATTAAAAATTTTTTGGTAGTCAATCCAAAATCTTTCAAGATTCTAATCTCTAGAGTATAAAAGATCAGAAATCTGAATATATTGGAAATACAAATTTAATAGAAGGGAATTAATAAAAAGAAATAAAAGATTAAAAGCCCTTGTAAAACAATGATATTTTATTGGAGTTAAGGTAGGGGAATGAATATAATGTTAAAAATAAAAATGATTAGAAACCATTTTTAGAAATGTTAAAATCTGGTGCAGATGATTAGAAACAAGAATAATCTATAAATAAATCTGGTGCAGATGACTAGAAACAAGAATAATCTATAAATACATCTGGTGCAGATTATTAGAAACAAGAATAATCTATAAATACATCTGGTGCAGATTATTAGAAACAAGAATAATCTATGAAAAAATCTGATTTAGATGATTAGAAACAATAATAATCTATGAAAAAATCTGATACATTTGATTAGAAGCCAATTTTATAATTAGATAAAACTGATTCTCCACCTCATTTAGTAGAATTTAAAGATTGAAATTGAATCATTTTTATAATAATTATAATATTATAATTATTTAATAACTATCAAAATATATTACATGGAACCAAAAGTCCTAAATATATTGAATTACATAATCCAAAGGATTAATTCTTTTTTAGTTAAAACTATATAAAAATTAATATATTTACTCTTCCATTCATCAATTATTGAAGTACTATCATTAGAATTGTTCCAAATATGAATCCAGTACAAACAAAAAATAATAATACAAAATCTACCATTATTGCTATGAATCCTGCAAAACAAAGCATTAAAAAATAAACTAAATTGTTTTAAAACATATGTTTACTTTCAAATCTAATTTATTTCTATTCAAAAACAAAATAAAAAATAGTTATTCCAATTACTATACAATTTGTTGATGATTATAGTATTAAAATCAAAAATATAAAGCCACTAAAGTAAGAATTACTTGTACTATATTAACTTTAGTAAAAGAAGTATGAAACTAATGATGAACTTTAGAATACTATAATGAGACAGCTATTAACTATAGCTATTGGATTCTAAATTTAAAATATTCATATTACTTGTTGAAATTTCTAATATTTTGCAGAGATAACAACTAAAATGTTACCAAGACCACTAATGATGCAAATAGGTGAGGCAAAGTTTCCAAAAGTTGAAGATCGATCAAATTATATACATAGATATATTGATAATGCAAATGATATTATCTACATTATTAGATATATAATAAGTGCTTTAAGAACTTCATTTTTTTTTATATGGAATGGTTAATCTTTAAGATCATTTGTTATTGGTTATTAAGGTATTTAAACAATTTCAAGTGATTAGATAACTGGAATTCCTAATTAAATTGGTTGTGGAGGTATTTATGGAATAGGTGGAATATTAGGTATAGATTATTATTATTCATTATGAACTACTTTAACATTTTATTGTTAAGCTTATTAAAAATTATGAATATTATTTGGAGCTGAGTAATTAGAATTTATTGAATATTGATTATTAGCATCAACACCCATCTAGTAATTATCAGATATATTAAATTAAGCCAAAGGAACATTGTCTTAATTTCTAGTATTTTAATTTCCCATTTTATCAAAAATAATCAGATTTTAATATTTTAATCAAATAAAAATAAAATCTAAACACAATATAGATAGTTATCTATGTGAATACTTTATTTTATTTTTAGAAATGAGAGTTTTTACAATGATAATCTAATTATCTCCAATATCTTATATAAGTGTTAATTTTAATCTTTGATACTATAAACAATTAAAAATAATTAAATTTCTAAGTATTAATTGATTATAAATTTCTAGTCTTATTAAAAATAAAGAATTTTAGATATTACTCTATTAATATAATTAATTATATTCTTTAACAATTTAACATAAAAGTTTTTAAGTTTTATCAATTATTTAATTGAAACTCTTATATAATTGATACCCCTTGTATTACTAATTACATAAAAAATAACTTAATAGGATAATATTATTTAAGAGTAATAATAATATTAATATTTATAACAATGTCACGTTCAAATATTCCTAGACAATTACCACGTAGATATTAACAATTATTATATTTCAGCTTTATAATAAAAGAGAGTAGGGGAAGGTGAAATGCCATTTGGAGGATAATAATAAATATCATAGCCAGCAGAGAAAAAGGTTGATTTTGCGAATTCAAATTTTGAGCAGAATGATGAATAATAAGACAATGAGGAAGAAGTAATTATTAGAGTATTAAGGATTTAAGAAATTGTAACCTGCACCCAATCATGATAGTGGTATGACATATACTAATTTCATGAATGATGATATAATTTATAATTGTTACTCTTTAGGAGATCGAATTGGAGCAAGAATAAATAGATTACTTTAATGTGATCCACCAAGACTTACTTTTGTTGATCGATTGAATAAGTTGGAATATGATTAAATAGTTAATCCATTTTCATTGAGTGAGAAGGATAAAGCTCAAATTACACCTGATCGAGTATTGTATCTCAATTATATTGTAGACTGTAGTTGTGAAGATTATTGGTACATCATAATTATAAATGGATACGAATATTTAACATCCCTTTATAAGGATGCATGTGATCAATATTAAGAATGGATGTTATTTGTATAAACCAAAAAGTGAGGATAATTAACCAAGAGAGTTTACTAATGCAGTGTACAATTATGAAAGTAATTGCATTACAAATATATTGGATGGGGAGAGGGAGAGAGTTACTTGTGAATTAGAGTTGCTTACTGCTTTTTCGACGAATTTCTGTGATATGCGTATGGCTACCAATAGTAGAGCATAATGGAATGAAGAAATATTGATTAATATTCCAGCAGATGAATTCTATAAATCAGATACAATAATATTATTTGAACTTTTGGATTTTCATCCTATTTATTTATAATAACATAATAGTGAATTTTTGGATTCAGATAACTTCTATAGAATTGCTTGGGGTTATACAAGACCAAATGGATTATGTAGATTACATTTGGGAATAAGCAAAATATAACTATACAAGTATTTGTTTGATACAAATAAATTGAAATCAGTAAGTAGAAGAGAATCAATTCCATTGGTGTATTTCGATTTTCTTTGGCTTGATAAAGTTGAATATGATGCAGTTTTAAATGTTTATTTAGGTACTGAACCTAAACCATAATTCATTGAGATTTATGGTAAGAGTCATAGTAACAATGTTTTTGAGATAGAAAAAGGAGATGAAGAAGCAAGAGAAAAAGTGAAACATTCTGTTGTCATGGATAAGATAATTGAATAAAGAATAGAAGAAATTACAGATTAAGAGAAAATTAATTTAAGAAGACGTCGTTATCTTGGAGACAAAGAAGATCATATACCAGATAAAATAGCTTATAAATTTGCAAGTGCTCCTATGGGATGTTATAGATTAGCTTTTAATAAATATGGTAATTATTTGGCATGTGCATGTACTTATAAAAATTCAAAAACTATTATAAAATTATTTGATGTTGAAACTGGATAACATTTTACAACATATAAAGGTCATAGAAATATTATTCATGATTTATAATTTTCATAGAATTCTTAATATTTAATTACAGTATCAAGTGATTATACAGCTAAAGTTTGGAGTGTACCTCAACATTCAGGAGATATTGTGAGTGAAGAAGAATCAGATTTATTATTAATTTGTACTCTTCAACATGCATCTTTTGTTTATGCTGGCTTATTTTTAATGGATAGTAAAATGCCTGTTGTGGCTACTTGTTGTTTTGATAGTAGAATGCGTATATGGCAATTTGAATCAAATCAATAATTATAAATTATAGATGAACCTATTCAATAAGAAATTATATCACATGATGGCATATCCTTTGATCAATTTGAAAATTTAGGCAATCATAGACATCCTAATTGTTTAGTATATGATGGTGCCAAATGTTTATATGTTGGAGATTCATTGGGAAATATACATTTTTTTGATATCAATCTCTCTGGTGGTAGTTATATAGCTAGGAGATTGAGTTTAATAGTCATTCAAGAAATTAGTGGAAATCCAATTAATTAAATTTAATTGATGCCTCCTGAATGTCAAGATCTCTTGATTCATACAAGAGACAATTGTATTCGTATTGTTGATTTTAAATCTGGTGATGGCAAATTTCATGATCATGAAGTTATAAATGGTTCTGTCAATAATCGTTTCTTTGGATCTCAATCTGTTAAAATTGCTTGTCGTAGTGTCTCAAGTCCAAAAGGAGATTATGTTTTATCAGGTAGTGAAGATGGTAAACCTCATCTATGGAGTAATTTAACATAAACCTTACCTACTGATATATTTTAATTTAATGTTATTGGTCCTGTTGCTGATGTTGCTTGGAATATAGGATATCATATGATTGCTATTGCTGGCTTTGGAGATGAACATCCTATTCTTGTCTATGTTTGGGAAAGAGAGGGAGATCTCAATTTTATTGAAGCCAAAAAATTACAAGATGAAATCAAAATCAAACATAGAGAATAAGAAGATATTGTATTTAATATCTAAACTAAATAAACTCTCAGTCGTTTTTAATAATCCATTTAAGCATAAGGTCTATTTTAACCATAATTTGCTTAATCATCCTAAATTCCTTTTTAACCTTAATCAATATTTAATTAATAATAACCTGCCAATTAATCAAAAGCTAATACTCAAACTGGACCATTTGGATAATCAGGTCCTTTTGGATAATCATAGTAATAATAAGGACCTTTTGGATAACCTTAATAATAATAATAATAAGGACCTTTTGGATAATCATAATAATAAGGACCTTTTGGTTAATAATAATAATAATAATAATAATAATAATAATAATAATAATAATAAGGACCTTTTGGTTAATAATAAATACCTTATGGATAATAGTAACCTTCCTAAAATTCTGGTCCTTTTGAATAATCTTAATAATAAGGTCCTTTTGGATAAATGCCTTTTTAATAATAATAAGTACCTCCTAATAATCCTAATACACCTTACAATGCAAATTATCAAATGCCATTTTCATGATTATATATATTTTTATAAAATATGAGTAGATTAACCATCTTTACAGTGATTAATAACTCATTGTATCAGGTGAGTAAATAAATGATTAATATAAATTTTTGGAATCTTTTTAGGCTTTGAAAAAAAAGTTGATTGAATGGTATTAAGAACAGAGTATAAAATAGCCATCATATTATTGATTTTCTATTCGAAATAAAATATTTGTACTTATTTCTTTATGTTACCTTCATTCATTTTGAAAGATGTAAAATTAATTAGAATTCATATCCAACTAAAAGTTGAATAATTCAAAATTAATCAGTAATAAGGTTTAATTTTTTTATTATTATTTATTTTATTAATTAATAATAATAATAATAAACTTATCGATTTGATCATTCTAAAAATATTCTAACTTTATAATATTATTATCATAATCAAGGCTTTTAGAATTATTCGATTAGACAATCGGATACTAATCCCCATTTTGTATTTACTGTATATAATTATGACTTAGATTCACCGATTAATTTATAATGACATCTCTTGGATTCAGGGGATTTGACTTTTTTTCCTAAGATGTGAGTTTTCTTGAACTTCTAAACTATATTTTTGGCTGTCGCATAGTTTATATTCAGCAAATCAGCTGCCTATAATATATATTTAATTGAAAATACAAACCTAATTAATTTTCCATTCTTCTTTATAAACAAGATTTATAAGCTATTCTTATTTCAATTTTGGGACTTTATTATATGGACGGACCTAATCATTGGATGATGATTGAACTTTCATCATATTTGTTACTATTTAATTATTAAAATCAAAAAGATTAGATTTGTCTATATAAATACATAACTCGTAAATAAAAATTTATATGGAGGCTTTAAAATATTAAAGATATTTTATTATAATTAAGAAAAATTATAATATTACGTGTTTTGTTTGTATGTTTTACAAATATTTGATTATTCTATTCTATATTCTCATCTAAAATCTTAGATAAGCCCATCACTGAAATTTTGATGAAAATATGGTATAATAATATAAATTATGGTAATATACTTTAGTATTCAACCAAACTCTATATACTCTAAGTATAATTCCAATAAACATTATTAATTTTGTTATTCCTGCTATTATAACCTTTTAAAGCAAGTATTATGTGGTTAGTGCAAATTTCAAGTGTTCAGAATCAAACTAAATTTATTGAATTTTTGAAAATAAAAAAGTGACCTCTTCCAAGCTTATCAATTTTAGAAGTTTAATTCAATTTTGAATTGTTAATTGCCGATAAATCAGCGTTTTGAAATGAATTTTATAAGTAATGGAAGAAAAGTAATTTTCTTTTTATTTTTAATAAAAAAATGAATTTTCTTAGGATTGAACTTATCAGGATATTATAATATTTCATTATTATTTTTAGTCATAACTTTGTATAATAAATAATTTTAAATTTTCAGATTGAGTGATGTCTTATCAGATTTGCAGCTATTTTTAAAGTTAAATAACATAATAATATATATTTTGACAATATTAATTAAAAACTTAATAAATTAAATTGCCTTAATAAATATGTTTTAATTTCAAATCGTAAGGTTTATGCATGTAAGACATATATATGGTTTTATATATTTGTTCGATACAATCATTTAATTCATGAAATAGTATTATTAGAAAAGAATATTTTTTAATTATGAATTAAAGTCTAAATCAAGAATTATTAATTATTTTTTAATGGGAAATGATTAAGATATTTGTGAAAATACTATGCATAATTTGATTTTTGATTTATTTCTTAAAGATTTATCAATTCAGTTTAATAAGAAATTTATCCTTAAAATCAGTAGACGTTTTGATTTTATATCCTAATTCTATATGATTATTATATTTACAATATCTGGAAGTTAAGACATGTTTAATGAATTTTGTTAAAAGAGTATCATTCTAGATATTTTAGTTATTAGTATAATAATAAAAATTCTAAGAATATTAAAATTTATATCCATATATATATAAGAAAATAAATCATAAATACAACACAATTAAATTTTTGCTTTTGGTTGAAGTTATCCATCTTCCTAAACGATGTTCCTGGCTTTCAACAGTTAAAATTTTATCATCAAATACATTAATATGATTGATTATTCCAAACTAGATTAATTATATTGATAATCATACACTTTATAGTGATCTCACTTTTACAATGTCCTTATTTGTGACTTTATAAATATTTAGATTATCATCATAAGATCCTGAAATCAAAAGGTCACTGTTATAAATAGTTCCCTAATTAATTATGGATACTATAATTACCAAAGAGGTTATCCATCTATTACCATGAGGTTAATGTAATTCAAATAATGGCTTTCTTTTTTTAACATTCCATAAATTGATGTTAGTATCAATAGAACCAGTAACAAAAGTATCAAGAGTTATTGCTCTAATGCAATCAATAGATTATTCATGTCCATTATAAAGAAGTTATCCTCCTGATTTTGTTTTCCATTGTATCATTTATCTATCATAGCCACAACTTAAAAAATCATCAGCATTAAAGCAATCGATGTCATTTGCTTCTGTACTATGTCCAAAACTTATAAATTACTTGTAAATATTACAATGTATCAATATAAGCTCTTTATGCTGCATCCCATTAAATAAATGTTCTATCACAAGAGATACTGCATAGATTATTAGAATTATATCCAAATTTAACACCATAAATAGGTGCTTTATGATGTTTAAGAGTTTCAATCAATTTATTTGAATTTGTATCCCATAATTTGATGGAATGATCTTTACCAGCACTAGCCAATATTTTGCCATCAAAATTTAAGGAAATAGTGAGGACTTCATCATAATGACCATCTCCATGTTTACCAACTTCTCTTTATATGAATTCTTTTTTCTTAGTTTCTAAATCCCCTAAAAAAAGTATATATAATTCTAATTACATTTGATAATGCTTGAATCTTTGGAACAAGAATACATGTGTTTTGCAAATTCATCAACTTAAGTACAAGTGATTGCTCTAAGATGACCTTTATATATTTCTCTATTAAATTATCTATCAAATTTTTATATTTATGTTTAATATATAGTGTGTTTTTCAGCAAACTATGATAAGATTGATAAAGTTACTTTCTCAAGTAAGGCTACATTTAATCTTTTGTCTTCATCATTCATATGAATATCATGATGATCTTGAAAAAAGTCATCATTTTTTTTGGATTACAATTCTTATTTGGTTTATTATAAAATTTATTTAGCCAATCTCAATCTTCTATTATCTTCAGTTTCATCAATTTCACTATCACTTTTATCTGAAATATTTTATGGTTTTTGATTTTCTAATTCATCCAAGTATTCTGAATCTATTGATTCATCATCATCAATATTTTATTTATTGTTTTTGTTGATGGTTTTGGTCTTTTTAATCTTTTTCACAGTCTTTTTAATTGTGTTTCTAGGCATACTTAAAATTTACAACAAATTAAATATAATTTAATTATTAATATATAAAAAAAAGTAAAATAATTCAATGTTTTTTTGTAATTTTTGAATTGTTGCTTATGGACTCTAAATGATTATCTATATTTAATTCCTATTTTAGATAACGAAGTTTCTTATAATAACGATTCTTAATCATATTCATAGTTTTGCCAGGAAAATATTTTACAATCTTATTAAAATTTGGTCCATATTCTAATACATACTTTAGGATATCTTTGTCTTCATCTTTAGTAAAGGTTTGTTTCTAATAAAATGGTTTCTTGTTTTGATTAGTAATAGATTGCTGAATGCAAATAGTCATAAGATGTTCAAGAGAGGACTCATCAAGAATAGGATTCCTAAATTATTGAAATATAAAACTGCATGAATTCCTCATCAAAAATAAGCAATTAATATCGATTGGTTGTCATCAATGTAATAATTTAAATAATCATCAGATATTTGTTAATAATTATAATGTATCATAAATTTTATAATTCATTTTACAATCAACATAGTATTACATTTCTATCAATTAATTATAATATTTAAATATGTTTATATAACATATTCATGAATTATCAAAAATTATATATACTTATCATAAATATAGTTGTATACATTTAAATTATATATATAAAATCAATAAAGCTTTTTTTAATACTTATCTATAAATTTCACTTATTTTAAAGGTATTATTTTGAGTAAATCTTATGAATAACTCGTTGATTAATTGTATTTTACATTATACAATTACATATATAGCTATACTTATTTAGTATATATATTAATTCTAAATTCAATCACTAAAACTAATTATGTATATAACATCTGGTATTGAAATAAAAGTTTGAAAACATTTATCTATAATATCATGAATTTCACAATTTTTATAAAAACAAATGCTGATCTAAATATAGATAGAAAATTGAATAAAATTTCAATCAATAATTAAATATTAACGTTAACTATTTTGTATTCCACTTATAATATAAAAATGATGTTTAATTCAATTACATTTTTTAATTAATATTTTTTAATAATCCATCTCTTAAATAAAATCACATAATCTGACAATTAATTAAGTCTTATAATTTCTATCATATCCTAGAATTAAATCATTATTCTTTTTTAAAGCTTAAGAACAAAGATTCTGTTCCTCATATTCAAATAAATATTAATCTAGATAAATAGTATTATTAAATTATCTTTATTTTTTTTAATTTTATTGATATTTACTAGATATTAATAAATGTTATAATTCCTATTTAGATTGAAAAGGATCTCATAAATTTCTTAATTTATTATATAATTCTTATTTATTTACTTATTCGAATAAGTTTTTTTAATATGCTACTTCAATTAAAAATAGCTGAATTTATACTGCTAATTAAATGATAAATTGTTTATAACTCTTATTAGATTAAAAGTAAACACATTCTATAAGGTTAAATTTTTAGATTGAATTACTTTGGCCTATTTCTATAAATTTATAATTTATGTAACTTAGAATTATGAAAATAATG
Organism: Paramecium pentaurelia; assembly: GCA_905183005.1. NCBI lineage: Eukaryota > Ciliophora > Oligohymenophorea > Peniculida > Parameciidae > Paramecium > Paramecium pentaurelia. Next base: position 114,855 of record CAJJDO010000132.1, read on the forward strand.
TCTTTTTATTTTCTATTAAATAAAGTAATTTCTATAAATTTACATCGATTATTGTAATTCAATTTAATGAGTTTGAATTATTCGGAATTAATTATAATTTTTTATATAATCAAAGAAGATTTTATTGAAAAAATATATAATAAATGAAATAAGATTCTAAAAGACACAAAACATTATATTATAAGCTTTCTTCTGAACTCCGATAAACCCTAATACATTTAATTTGCTTAAAGGGTTTGAAAATAAAAGAAGTTTGTATTCATTCTATTTTTAGGCTGCATAGTAATTAAACATCAAGTATGCAATGGCAAAATCTATATTCTTCTATTATAGAAATAACATGATTAGATATAAATAAAGCTTAGATTAATCTAAAAGATGCATGTATAGAACCATAACAAAGGAGATTATAGTTTTTCGAATAATCAGCTAAATTGCAGGTGAGTATGTAAATTCAAAAATAGTACAATAAACAACAACTTAGATTTCTATGTGATTGTATTTTTTATATATTTTAACTATATATACTTACTTGGTTATCTTTTGATTAAAAACATATAAAAACAAAGTATCTAAAGAAATTAAGAGTTAATATTAAAATGAAAGTTAAAATGACTTGAATGAATTGTTAGATATATTTTGTATTTCTAGAATGTATAAGTGGAAATATTATGTAGAAAAATCGAAATAAATTTATTAATATTAATTTGTGAAATTATTCGATTTAGCTTTTGAATTCTTACATCAGTTTTTCAACCAGGAGTTGCTTTAATTTATTTGATTAGAAAATAAAGAGAATATGATTAATTTAGTATCCTCTTAATGAAAGTGAAAATATGATATGAAATTATAATTAATGTTGATTTTTGTAATTAATGATATAATGTTTAACATTTTCATTGGTCCTTTTGATCCAATTATGAAATGTCACTGGAATACTTAATAATTATATTACTATAATTATTGATACCTAATTTATGAATTATAATTATCAATTTTCTAATTATATATAGGTTGAATAAATGATTAATAATTATTATGTTAATTAGAATATTATTGATTTTAATCAATTATATTCTCAAACTTACAATATTACTAATATTATTTTTAACCTACTTATTATAAGTAATTATATCCATATGGAACTTAAATATTTTATAGAGGTTAAAATAACATTATTGGATTATATGGAATCTAATTATAATTAGTAATAATTTAATCATTTATTATTTCTTATTATTATTACTATTAAATGAATGAAATTTCATATTATTATTATTATTCGAGTTAATTTGATTTAATTTCTTATTCCTATTTTTCAATTAACTATTTATTTTGAGGTATATTTAATTATTGAATTTATTCTTAAGTATTTTCTTATTTGATTTAATATTTTTATTGATTGTTATTCTTAGATCTTGTAATTCGTTTGAATATTTATTGACTGGCATCTTAAAGCTAACATTTTTTTATTAAAGTAGAATCATTATTCAATTTATAAGGTCTTTACTTTTTCTTCTTTTTATATTTGTTTATATTGTAAGACTCTTAAGAATCTTCAGAATCTTAGCTTTGATCATCAACATCTAATTCTTTTTGAAATCTTCTTTTCAAAGTAGCATAAAATCTATTTTTTACCATATTCTCCTATTGAATATTATAATATTCATATATACAGGTCTTCCATTAAGTAAACTAGATATGTAACTCCATTTTGTTCCAAACTTTTTGTATAATTTCAAAATCATCTTGTCTTCCTAATCTGTCCATTTTTCATTATTTATGTGCATCTATAATTGATTTAGATATCTTTCTCTAACTTGCTTTCCAGTTCTCCAATTCATCACTGTACATATCTTACTCCATTTCTTTCCGTACTTCTTAACAAGCTCCTTCAATTATTCATCTTCTTCTTATGACCATAATTGTCTAGAAAGAGTCTTAATTTTAATATATCCAAAATATACTTGATTAGGATTTAGACTTTGCCACTTTATCATACATTCCAAAGGACTTGGTCCATTCAATGATTAGCTGATAGATTTCCAATTACCTTAATGGATTTGGAATTATTTCTTAAGTTGCTCTTCAGCATTATCGTTCCATTGATAAACATACTTTTATAAATAGTTATATTAAAAATGAACCTTAAAAACAACATCTTTATTATCTCTTCTTTGATTCTGGTTATAAGTTGCACTAACCTCAGATATTAACATAAATTTTTTAAATATTAGATAATTTTCAAGACTGAATTTTATTTTTAATAGTACTAGATGAAGAATGAATTAAACTTAATATCATTAAGTAAATCTTTCTAGGCAAAAAACATCAATATATAATTTAAATTAACATTTGAGTTATCATTTGAGTATATATATATGAATATATATGATATTATACAAAATATACTAATAATTATATCACCTTAATGAACATTAAAATGAAGTAATATACATGAATATACATTAAAGTTTATATGATAATAAATTTACAGTAGTATAACTATCACATTCGGTAATATCAGATTACATTAAAATATTATAGTGAGAATAGTTTATACAATAAAATAATCACATAAACATTTTAATTAACTTAATTATCAAATCCATTCCAAAATATTTCTTAATTTCTGTTATCAAATTAAATGAAAAGACAGATGAATACTTTAATAGTTAATATAAGTATTAAATTTATCTATACTAGTTAAAAATTACAATTTAACTTAGTTTCCAAAAGAAATATTATTTAAATAAAGAATTACAAGAAAATGGAAATCATTATAAAATTATGGAGAAAATTTATAGATTCTATTCTTCTATAGTTATTATAAACAATTTATAAACTCATTAACAAACAAATATAATTGTATTATATACTGCCATTTAGTTAACCTTATTTATTATTTAGACAGTTATCATTTTGATTTTTCAATATCATCTAAATAACACAATTATGAATAAATCAGATTTAACCTAATGGTTAATAATTATATATTCTCATATATGATTTAATTATGCTTTGTTTATATTTGAATTCAATAATATCTATTTCTAATAGATGTACTCATTTGATAGATACTTCAAAAAATATATTATTCTACATAACTGCTTAACTATTGCTATATAGTTAATATAATATGTAGAATAATATATTATATGATTTAAGACTCTAATTGAATTTGATTAAATTTAAGGATTTAGTATAACTTCAAAACTTAAATACTAATAGACAATAGATATAATTTATACTAATAAATGAATATATTCTAAAACTGAGCTCAATTCAAAAATTTTATTAATTATTTACTGAATTTAGATAATAGAAAAATTCGTTTAAGAAAATTTAAATAAATTAGCCAGTCAAATGATGTTAAATAATTATTGAAAAACAATTAGCTATTATAAAGATATATAATTTTATATTATTTAGCAAAGATGTAGAAGCAGAATAATTATTACTATTCATGGAAATATTATAAATTAATAAATTTATTAATTATTATAAATTATATAAATGAATGTATAAGTACTAATATCAGTAAATAAGAAACATAATAGATCAGATCAAAAGATATCATCCAAATTGATACGTTATTATGGTTATTAAGACCTTCTTATTCGTTTCTTTTTGTTTTTCTTCTTTGTACCATTCTGAGAAAGGCTATTTCTCTATTAATGTTGGACAAAATGAACTTTCTTTGGATTAGCATATTGAGAAAATGGAGGCAATATATTTTATTACTTTAAACAAGATTTTATAGAATTAGTATCAGATTTTTTGTTTGTTCCTAATGAATTACAATGACAATTAACCCATTGTTTCATTACAGTTATATTATCTTCAGGATATATTTCTTTTTGCTTTTGCACATTAATTTTTAAATAAGCTATTTCATCATGGATTTAATCTAAAGATATTTCACTTTCTTAGAGATCATCAGATGAGAAAGATGAAATTGAATCAATAGGAGTATTTTAAACTAATGATGTTGAACAACCCATAAATTAATAAATATAATTAAAATAAATAAGAATTTGTGAAATTAAATGTACATTTAATTAACCATTAAGACTGTAATATTACAAATAATATAAAGTTATGAATTACATTGTCTCATGATTACTATAAAAATTTGATACTTTCCAATCTTTTATTATCATGACCTGACCATAGATATGGAGATTCCCATGCTAATCCTCCTACTCCAGAACCATTATCATAGATTTCCTTAATTTTACGAAAAGTATCCAAAGACCAAAAACAAATCTTTCCTTCTCCATTCTTTGTACTTAATCCAATAACTAAAAAATTGAATTATTAAATATATAATGCACTACTAATTTCATAATCATCTCTAAGTTCTTTGATTACTTAAAATGATTATTAATTCAATAATTTAATGATTCCTTCTCTATCAATAGTTATTATATATAATTTAGTCTATAAAATAATTAAGATAGGTGATTCATGTAATTATATAAAGTTTGTTTATTATAATTATGGACATTAATGAACAATTAAGATACCATCACCTCCAACAAAGAGTTTTTCATTATATATAGCTAATGAATATATACCAAAATCAAATTTTAATGAATAGATTTCTAACATTTTATCTAAATCCCAAATTTTAATACTTTAATCTTCACTTCCAGATAATAACTATTTAGGATTTAAGAAATCTAAACATGTTATTGTTCCTTAATGTCCTTTTAAATTACCAATTAATTACCATCTTGGATGATGTTTCCATACTCTAATCACTTTATCTTAACCACAAGATGCCAAAGTATCAAATTTAAATTTTATATTAACAATCTCTCTTGTATGTCCTTCTAAAGTTGCTATCATTTTTCCATTTCCTTTATCCCAAGCTCTAATTAATTTATCATAAGAACTTGTAAAAATGCATAATTATCCTACTTGTAATTATGATATTCTTTTATCATGAGCTTTAATTGAATATTATTTTTCTGTTTTTGGAAATAAATTGGATCTACTTATTAAAGAAGGACTAGTATTTTATTATTATCTAATTTATTCTTATTGTTTATCATTTATAGTTCTTTTAAGTTATTCTCCAAATAATAATCCAGATTAAAATTAATATGGTTTATTAGATTAATCAGTTTTCATAGATTATGGTGTTAAGGATCTATCAGTTTAATAATTTTAACTTTAATCTAAATATTATACTTATTTATTTTCTATTGAATGACTTCTTGAACTTTGAGTAGCATTTTTAGATTATGTATTTTATCTTGAATATTCAATTTATTTATTTTAAGGTGAAGTTGTTTAATTTGAATTATTTAATTGTATTGTTTAACTTAATTAATTATATTATTATTATGGAACATATTGTTAATTTTATTAAGCATTTGTATATTCATACTTTTATTTTTAAACTTAAGTAGTTTATTAAATTATTTAAGTATTATTATAATTATTTGTGAATTCTTTTTATTATGAAAGTCTCTTAAAAATCTATTCTATATTATTTTGTAATTATAAAATAGATTACATCACTTACAATTGATTATAACATAATATTACATTATTTAATTAATCTTTAAATTGTTTACCATTATTACTTTTTAATTCAAATTATTTGCCATTGTAATTAATTGATTTTTCTAATAATAATATGACATTATCTTGAGCTTGTCGATTAGTAATCTATCTTTATTCAATTTATTCAATTAAGGTTTATGCTTGATAGACATCTTCATTTAATTTCATTTATTGATAGGATTGCTGAAAAACAAAGTTTTGTATTTATTTAAATGTTTATTGTATATTCTTCAATACATCCATATGTAATTTTTCATATTGAGTAGTAATCTTTTTTTCCTCATGAATATCGTTAATTTTATTATTAATCTCTTATCTAACTAAAGTGAGGAATTATTGTAATGGAACAACTTATTATAATGGTAAATTATCTTAATATATGCATTGTTAACAACATAATCCTTATTATCTATGATTTATAAGAACATTAGACAATGCTTAATTTGGATGCTTAGAACACATATATTATTAATTCATTATTTTTTTTTATTGTTTATTTTAATTTTCTAATCCAATTCATCCGATTCATTAAACACTCTTTTCAATCCCTTCCAAATTCCAATTTACTTAATTGGAATTATCCTATTTTAACATTACTTAACTTATTCTAATTTTGTATTCACCTATTTAATATCCTCTGGACTCTTTGCATCTTTCAATTATTTTTATAATCGTTCAGTCTCTTCATCAAAGAAATTCAAAAAATCACTTCTCTTCATTTTTTCATTTGTTGTAGTATCCTATCCAATCATATAGAGATGATACAAAGCAAAAAATGTTAATGCAATACCCATTACAATACACAAAATTACTATGAAAATGTACATTGTATTTTTGTAGAACAAATACTATGCTATAATACCCCAAGTAGCTTATAATCTCTATTTTGTCACAGGATCTCTAATTTATTAATTTAATTTTATTACCTGAATTATGCTTCTAAAAGTTTCTCTTTTACTATAATCCCCCAAATACAACGGAAACCCAAATAAGCTCCATAATCACATAATATAGCATGGGTAATGATGAATTTGACAAAGTATTTATAATTCTTCTATCCAACACATTATCTAATCCAAACACAATGATGATCAAATCTACTTACACATACATTGCATACTCTACAATGTTTGCTTCTTGCTGGCTTAATGATATTACATGTTTTGCATTCATTATCTTTATTGTATACTACATTATCATAATACTCTTTAAATTCATTCACATAAACTTTATTATTCTCCTTATTTATTATCCCTGGTCTATATCGACATGCTTAAAAAAAAGAATAGAAACAAAAAAGTGCCATTGTTGATCCTATTGCTGTATCCAAATGAGATACAAAGGGATTATTTTCAAATAGTTCTAGAAATCCAAAATACAAATAAACCAAATATCCTCCTACTGCAACCAATACATAAAATATTTAAACTAATGGATGATTTGAATAGAAGAAATAATCTATTCCTCTTTAAAATACTCTGAATATACGCTCTCCCAATATTTTTCTAATCATTATACTATATTCATTACTTGATTATCATTGGAATAGTGTTGAATACAAATCTATTCATTTTACCTAATAATCCTTATGAGTTGGGATCTACACATACTAATAAATATAAGGATGCACCTACTATTAAAAATAGTAAAGTTATAATTGCTAGGTATTCCATTACTAAATTAATTATATATATATAATGGGTTGTGGAGCTCAAAAATAATCTTAAGGTTTATCACCTCAATTAAGATAAAAAGCATTAGAAATTTTCAAGAAAATTGATGTCAATAATTCTGGTTCTATTGATAAGGATGAGACTCAAAAGTTTTGGAAAACTAATTTTGCAAAAGTGAATACTCAAGCATTATTTAATGCAGTTGATTTTGATAAAAGTGGTTAGATTACAGAAGATGAATGGATGGCCTTCTGGGAAATAGTCAAAAAGAGTGGATATTCTGATAAAGAGATTTTTGAAGAGGTACACAGAATATTAGACAGTATTAGTTGGACAATTTGATGGAAGGTAAAGCTTGGGTATAATTTCGTAAAGTAGATGAATTTGTTAAACGAGATTAAATGAGAAAAAAAAGTCAAGTCAAATAAATCGTTGAAGACAATTCTAAAAGAAAATCTATTCTTTAGCAAGAATAACATAATAATTGATATAAATATAATCTAAGTTTATATTTATATCATTTCTATAATATTTTTTAATACCATTTATATTTATTATTCATCTTATTCTATATTATAGATTTAATTATTATTTATATAAGACTTTATTTAATGAAATTAGATAACTAATACATTTTTATCTCTATAAGAAATTAAAATATATTAAATTATTTAATTAATGAATCAAAGATTTAATAGTGTTCCTCGTTTAAAAATTACTACCTCATTACAAGTAGAATAAAATAGTATTGGTAATTCTCCAACTATTTTTCATACTCCAAGAAGATTAGTAACAGAATCAAACAAATAAAATTATTTTCATAAATTATCATATTAAGACTAATGGAAATCAGAAAGATTAATTAAATATGTAAAACACAAAATAATTGATAAAGGAATCAATAAAAAATAAGGTTTTTAAGATATATTTCTAATTAACAACTTTAAAGTATTTAAGTATTACATACCATTATATTCCAAAATTGAAAATGAAAATGAACTCATTTCTGATTTTATTGAATAAAGTATGCATCTCAAAACCCTATTGAATTTAAAGTCCACACCAAAAATTTGGACTCTCGAAGGCATTTAGATTAAAAATTTCCATTTGCCAAAATAAAAAGTATTTTATATAAATAACAGCTTTGATTTCTGGAATATGATTGCTCATTATAATTAATTTCATGGTTCCTTTTAAATGAACCTACTCGAATCACTCTATGATGACATCTCATAATTTTCAAACTCTTCTCAAATCTTTGATTATTTTTTTAGTGATATTAGTAAAATCAAAAATTATTTTGCTTCACAAATTAATAAATTACCTTACATACAAAATACACAATCAAAAATTGATTTAAATGATCATGAAATTGAAACAGCCTTTGCAATGTTAGATACTGAAAAACAAAAAACTAAAGTATAGATCTATGAATAATTAAATAAAGAAATGAATAGTAAATCAAATTACTCTTAAAAATCTAATAAACTAATTAGATTAAATATTAAAACTCGAACAAGATAATCAATTGAATAATAAATCTTATAAGAAAATATCACCAATCCTGAAGATCTATAGTAGTAAATTTAAGAATAAGTAGAATGTTCGAATCTATTCATACCTTCAACTAAAAATATTGAAATATCTTAAGTTAACAATCCATTTCAATTAAAAACAAATTTAAATGATAGATATTTTATGAAAAATGTAAATATTGACAAAATTTAAATGGATTATAAAATTACTAGAAGACAAACTATTAATTTTCTAACAATCTTTAAATGCTTATTAAATCGTGAACCACAACCAAGTAAATTATTGATATCTAAAGCCAACTTACTCTTGGCTTATCCATATTTAATGATGGAGGGATAATCATGTGGATATGATACATTTCTATTCATTAAAGAAACAAAGATGTCTAGGTTTAGTTTCGAAGAATTTGTAAAAATATTCATTTAAGGAAAAGCATGAGTTAATTTATATCTCTAATCTAATATTCATTTTTTATTTCTCTTTCATTTTCTTCTATTATATTGTTCCTATATTAATGAATTTTCAAATCTTATTGATATACATATATTTAGGGGAATAATATTTGCTATTGATTTGTTATAAAATGGATTTATGGCTGTCTATTTTTGAAGAAGAAATGAAAGCTTGACTTCATTCCTTAGATTAAATTTGATTTTCTGGTTTGGATTATGTCTTGATGTCTTTAGTCCAATTTCAATTTATCATAATAACTAAAATAATCAATATCAAGATCATAGGATTATATGAGTTTCTTAATCAAAAAGTTTAATAAAAATGTGCATTGAATATAAAGAAGTTTAGAATAAGAATTTGATTAAAGAATACACAATAAACGGATATTAAAATGAAAAGTATAGGACTAGTAATAATTAAATAATTGAAAAAAATATGATAAAAATCTATAAATTAAATCAATTGTTTAAAAATTAAAAATTGGATAATTGATTTAATATTAATTAATTATTTAAAAATTTTTTAATAAAAAAAGGGTTGTCAACACGAGGACTTCCCAAGCGGTCCCCCACCTTAGTACTAACCTCGCCTTAAGCCGCTTAACTTCGGAGTTCGAATGGGATCCGGTGCTTTAGGCTTAGTATGGCCGACAACGATATTTACNTATCACCAATCCTGAAGATCTATAGTAGTAAATTTAAGAATAAGTAGAATGTTCGAATCTATTCATACCTTCAACTAAAAATATTGAAATATCTTAAGTTAACAATCCATTTCAATTAAAAACAAATTTAAATGATAGATATTTTATGAAAAATGTAAATATTGACAAAATTTAAATGGATTATAAAATTACTAGAAGACAAACTATTAATTTTCTAACAATCTTTAAATGCTTATTAAATCGTGAACCACAACCAAGTAAATTATTGATATCTAAAGCCAACTTACTCTTGGCTTATCCATATTTAATGATGGAGGGATAATCATGTGGATATGATACATTTCTATTCATTAAAGAAACAAAGATGTCTAGGTTTAGTTTCGAAGAATTTGTAAAAATATTCATTTAAGGAAAAGCATGAGTTAATTTATATCTCTAATCTAATATTCATTTTTTATTTCTCTTTCATTTTCTTCTATTATATTGTTCCTATATTAATGAATTTTCAAATCTTATTGATATACATATATTTAGGGGAATAATATTTGCTATTGATTTGTTATAAAATGGATTTATGGCTGTCTATTTTTGAAGAAGAAATGAAAGCTTGACTTCATTCCTTAGATTAAATTTGATTTTCTGGTTTGGATTATGTCTTGATGTCTTTAGTCCAATTTCAATTTATCATAATAACTAAAATAATCAATATCAAGATCATAGGATTATATGAGTTTCTTAATCAAAAAGTTTAATAAAAATGTGCATTGAATATAAAGAAGTTTAGAATAAGAATTTGATTAAAGAATACACAATAAACGGATATTAAAATGAAAAGTATAGGACTAGTAATAATTAAATAATTGAAAAAAATATGATAAAAATCTATAAATTAAATCAATTGTTTAAAAATTAAAAATTGGATAATTGATTTAATATTAATTAATTATTTAAAAATTTTTTAAAAAAAAAAGGGTTGTCAACACGAGGACTTCCCAAGCGGTCCCCCACCTTAGTACTAACCTCGCCTTAAGCCGCTTAACTTCGGAGTTCGAATGGGATCCGGTGCTTTAGGCTTAGTATGGCCGACAACGATATTTACATCTCATCTCACTATTTATAATCCTTAAAAATGGTTTTATTATATTGAAATGTATAATTTTAATTAATAATATAACTATTATTCTCAAAAATTAGAGTATGTTGGAATCTTCTGTTTGATAACTTAATAGACTTCAGAACCCTAATTAAATATTCAATATACTCCATTATTTTCTAAGACTGTAAGAATTATTCTTATTTATTCACCAAAAATTTAATGATTTTATCTCTGCCAAATAGGAACAAGGAATAATTTGAGATATTTATTCAAATGAGATCCAACAACGTTTGATAAAGACCTTAATTAAAGAGTAGATATTACATCAAAGTTTTTAATGCAGAACCAAATACTTTATCACTTTTGGAACTTAATGCACTTCTTAATGGTAACACTAATTTTGGAAGAACTTAGATTATTTTTTCTTAAGCAGCCTTATTTTAATTTGAAGTTATTACTTCATTTGAAAGCATGAATTAAATGGCTGTTGTGGCAATTGCTAAATAAGGATGAACATCTTCTAATAATCCATTAAAACATGTAACTAATACTGGATCATATGGTAAGGTTTATATGTTTACATCTGGAATCCATTAGATTTTCATATTCCCTTGAGTATTATAATTTATTTTGCAAGGTATTCCACCTGCTTCATAGACATAAGCAAATGAATTTCTAATTTTAATAATTTCATTTACATATCACGCTAATATTTATTAGAAAAAGGGTCAACCATTTTGATTTTCTTAGCTACTAATGGTTTCTTTTCGATCTTTTAATGTTTATATGCAATCATTATCTTTTAGGCCATATGAGGATCCACTAAACTGTATTAGTAATTTTAATTGTAATCAGCAGCCACATAATTTCTATGTATTTGATTCAATCTTTATTCATTTGAATTTATTTTTGGACTTTACTTATACATCATATATTTAACAAAATTTAATATTAATACTATTTATTCATTATAATTTTCTTTGAAGATAATAACATAATGCCTTTATATCATGTTTCATCAGATATTCACTATTAACCCATCTATTCTTTGGTATTATACCTAATATAAATATATAAATAATTACCATTTGATCTCTTTTGCCATAATACATAATACATTTTTTCTCCTTTTTCTTTTGTTTATACAGCTTAACCAATTTTTTCTAATAAATCTCCAAACTCAAATCCACCTTCACTTTATGATTTTATTTCAGTGATTTTTTGGGATTATTCTGATGAAGACTCTTAAATAAGTTCAGAATCCTGTTATAAAATAGGTTATAAACATTTTTGATTCTATTAATTTGTATTTATTAACTAAACAATTTCTTCTTGTTATTTCTTCATTTGATCAATTTCTGATTTTAATTCATCTATCTATTTATTTAATTTGTTTATTTATTCTTATTGGTATTAATACTAATTTTATTTTGATAAACTAGGTGCTCCAATAAAATCTTCTAATTGAGGTGGTTCATCATTTTCAATATGATAAAAATTAGATCCATACATTTTTACATTTTCCTCTAATTAATGTAAAAATTAGGCTAAATTTGGTATCTTTTCTGGTTTTTCCCAAGTACTATCTCTGTTATTGTATCCTTGCCATTTAACAAGATAATATTTCTAACCATTATATTATTTATAATCAAGTAACTCATCTATCATATATAATCCTCTCTTTTTTCTTGACATCAATAATTTGTTATTATATAAAATTAATTATTTTCAATTTATATATTTATATCTAAAAAAATAAATTAATCAATAATTAGAGCTCTAACAATACTAGTTTTAAAACTTTGTGAGAAATAAATGAATTTTATATATGTCATCAATTTCCAGTATAAATATTTGGTAATAAATTTTGATTGTTATTATGTTTTTACATTCTCATATATTCTTCAATTTCAAATGACATTTCTTCAGATTTCAATTTATATCCTTCAAAATTTTCATTACTAAAAATGTTTGGAAATGCATACGATTATTATTTCACTTAACCCATTCTCTACACTTAAGGAAAAACAAATTTTTATCTTGTCACATGATCTGAAATAGATAATCCTCTCATTTCTTTAGGTTTATAATCTTTATTATTTTTATTTCCTTTAATAATAGCATTTTAAGTTATGCATACATTATTTTCAATTAATTAGTTTACTTATTCATTTATTGGAACTGAATTCTTTTTTCTTTTCATTTCAATCATTCCAACTACTTTATATTTATTATTCTTTAATCCTGAAGAATATAATTGACTTGGTGATTATTACAAAAAGTAGTTATATCTATGTTTTGATATTGATATCTTTTTTTTCTCTCTCTTCAATGGTGATGATATAAATGCATTTTTAGGTATATTAACTTTATCCATATACTCATCAAACATTAATTCCTATACTAGTTATTGAACTGATCTGTTGCAGAAATTATGAGGTAACTAAAAAATCATATAAATATATTTTGATTTTTATTATTTTATTGAGAAACTATATGTAATATTTTTAATAACGAAAACTTTAGTTAAAGTTGGTCATTATTTTTTATTTATTTCCTTAAATTATTCAGGATTTCATTTATTAAAAATACTCTTAATGTTTTGGTTTAATCATGTTCAATTCCATTCTGAAATAATATTAGAAATTGAAACTTTTTTTATAATTCTATTTTGATATAATATATTATTCCATCTTAAAATTTCTTAATACTCTTGTATTTATTTATATCTACATCTACACAGATATTAGAAAAAAATAGAATTGATTTCTATTAATAATTAATATAAAATAAATTATTATGCAAGATTTAAAATACGAAAATGAGGAGCTGAAATAATAATTAAAATAATTGCAAATAACATATAATTCATTAAGATAAGAACTTGAAGTATATAGAGTTAACATTTAACAATATGATAAAGAAAAATAGTAATTAATGGAAGAAAAGAACAAATTAGAAAAATAAAGTAATTAAGAAAAACATAATGATTTTGAAAAGAAAATTAAATCTATCATAGAAAGATTGCCATGTCAGATATAAATGAAAAGTCTAAGGCAAATTTCAAATTCTACAATCCAAAAGGCAAAGGGTGTTATAAAAGATATAGCTTAAGAATATAAAAATGCATACAAATAGGATTATCATAAAATCTAAAGTGGCAACTATTAATCTTTATTTGAGTCCTTTTATATAATTGGAGTTAAGAATGAAAAGCTTGATTAAAATAAAGTTGATAAATTGAAGCCCAAATTTTTATACAAATAATATAAAAATGATATAAATGCAGAAGAAAGAAATAATTTAAAGTCTGTTGAGTCTGACATTAAAGAAATTTTTGAAAGTAATTTTCTATAAGTTGAAAAATTGGATAATGATTAGAGAATTAAAGAGAAAATTTTTGAGTATTCATTTATTTTATATGTAGATTTCTTTGTTAAATAAATGAATAAGATTTGATGAATAATTTCTTTTTTATGAATTTGAGGGGTGCTGAAAATGTATTTGATAATTTTGTTCCAAAAAATATGAAATTAATAACAGAAGTTAATAACCAAAAATAATTATTTATGTTTGTATTAGGTGTTGACGATTTTATGACTAGTTTTATAGAAGGTCGATTTAAATTTTGGAAAATTAAGAAATATTATTGTATTTTGACATATTTCCCAATTTTTGAGATATTTGAAAAGGTTTTATAATTTGTTGGCAGTATTTTTATATTTATTATATATTAGATATCATTCAAACTAAAAGAATCAATTTATATAACTAATTTTAATAATAAGAAAATTAATATAGATTAGAAATATAATTTAAGCAAAAAATATATTAAGATATCGATTCTTTAAATATAATTCATGTATTTTAATTATTTAATCTATTAGACAGCTAAAGAATAAATCTCAAGTTATTTATCAGAATTATCTAAACAATAACTCAATTATGATTAAACAAAGTTAGATTTTCATTTTCAAAGTAATTTACTAATCAAAAAAGATGAAAAACTTCAATAAAATCTTACATACATAGTTACTAATGAAATAAGAATAACAAATATGCTTAAAGCTACACATTTAGTGATGTAGATTTTTTGCAATTAATAGCTTGGGTTTTTTAATATATTAGCAGAAGTTCTAAAGGAAGGATAAATTATATTTTGTGGCCAAAATAAAAGCATTTTAGTCTAAGTTTGCTACTTCTTTCATTAAATAATTTACCCATTTATTTATATCGAACCTGCTGTGTACTATACCTCAATAGATGTAGTAGATTAATTGTTAAAATAAGAAATGTCTTTTATTGTTGGAATAAATAATAGTTATAATTAATTGATATAGGATTTAAAAGGAAAAAATTAAGAATACCTTTAATATAACACTATAACAATTGTCGAATTGTGTAATAATATGACAGCTAATATTCACTAACTTCCTCCTAGAGATACTCAATAAATAAAATAACTATTTTCTGATAATCGATTTTAAGAGATTCTTTAAAATTATACACCAGCCTCAAAACTTTCAACTGAAAAATGTTAAAATTTGTTATCAATTATTAAGAGTAAAATAGAGAAAGATTGTTTATTGAATATTCTACCAGATCAAAATTAAAATTTTGTTTTCAATAATTAATTGAATACTGAGCTTATAAAAAAGTTTATGAATGACAATCTTAGTGGCAATAACAATAGAGCTTTTATCATGCAATATATTTTTTATTGCATATATTTTTAAACATATTTGAAAGATAAGTACAAATGTAGCTTTGATTGAATTATGAATATTTAGAATTAATATTATTAAAATTAATAATGAGCTCTGAAAAAGATTTCCAATATGACATTCATGATGTATAAAATATAAAAACTGCCTTTTTGGATTTACAACAAGAAGAGAGTACTGGATTTAAATTGGGATTTGGTACAGCTATATTATCTTACTTTGTTTTTAGAAGATTTACATATTTAAGAACAGGACCAAGGTAATTATATTCATTATACTATTTAAGATTTGTTGGATCAATGATCCTAGGTTCATAAGTGTATGGATTCTATACTCATAGATCTAGAGCTTATTATGATTATGTGGCTCAATAAGTAAATTTGCATGCATCAGAAGCAATCAATCAATGCCTTGGACATTGACTTTAAAATCATTTATCATTAAAAAACACAAAATAAAATAGAAATCTATTCTGAATCATAATAAGAACTTAAAATCATTTTTTTATATTTACTACTTTTATTCACTTTGAATAGAGTTTGTATTAGAAGTGATTTTAACTAATGAATAGAATTCTCTAAAGAGCTTCCTCCCTAACTTTAATAGAATTAAGTTGTATCTATTAAATCAATTTGGTGTTCAAATATCATGAGAATTTTTTCAATTTCACCTTAACTCCTTTAATTGATTTTCTAATCAGTTTATGAGTAGACATCAAGCGGTAGTATGCAATTGATTTTGAGTATCTTGAAATTCTATCTTAAAAGGCCCTCTTTCTAATTATGAAAAGTTTTTAGTTGAAAATTATGAAGGAATTTCACAGGAATCCTGTAGATTATTCTCTTTCTCAATTAAGAATGCATAGTAATCATTATTAACATTAACAAACCTATTATCCTTTTTAAATTCATTAAGTTTCAAAGCTTGTTAAATGAAGTTAAATAACAATCTTCTTATTTGTTTTTTGTTTGTCTTCTTTTCTTAGTATATATTAATCAAATTTTCATGGTTAAGAAATTTAATATTAAAAATTAATATATGTTTATATTATGATGGACATTGATATTCTATACAGGTTTTATTATATAGTTTAGATAATAGTGGGAAGTTTACTAGTAACTAATTATATATTTAGCTGATAGGGGTTTTTAAAAAATTGTTATTTGTTGAAACTTTCTTTGATTTCAATGTCTCTCATTCTATACTTTGCTTTTTTGAGAGACAATGCTGAAATGGTTTTAATGTTTGGTATGATATAATACAATATTTATGATAATAAATTTTTTGGAAATTTACAGATCAGTTTAAAGGTTTCAGAGTATAATTATCAATCATTTGTCCTGAAATTTTTTGTATTTTTAAAAGAGATGGATGGAATAATGAAGAGGAAGTGGGTTAAGATGTATATATACCATAATTACATTCGAAATTACTAGCTGAATCATTTTGAGATTCATAGTAATTTTTATGTCAGGTTATTTACCAATATTTTTAGTTTTGTCAATTATGGTAAGATTTCTCCTAAACGATTAAATGTTATGCCAAGATACTTGTATTACTCTACTAAAGGGTACCCAAAGAGTTGGTCAGGTTTAGTTACTGTGTGATTAATTATGAGCATAATTCTAAATTTCTTTTTATTTGTCTTTATAGAAATATATTATATATCACAATAAATTATTAGAAAATACAATATTATATCTAATAAATTAATTAGAATTTATCATAAATATGTAAAATAGCTCTAAATATAAATTTTAATATAATGATATTTTTAGATCATTTTACTAATATTATTATAAATTATAAAATAGTTTAAGTTTTTACATAATCTATATAAGTTTTAGATATTTCTACTTTAATTCTTTAATATTATAATAATTTTTTTTTTTGATTCTATTATGAGGTTTGTCAATAAGGACTAATTCAAATACATTGTCTCATAAAGCAAGCTTTTCTCTATTCTATTGAAAATTGTTAGTAACACATAAATATTCTAATGAATTATTAATAATTATTTGTTCCTTTATTAGCCATTTTTTACTTTGTTTTAAACAGTGTAGTTTTTTTAATTAAATAAAGAAACTATTTATAATTATTAGGCTGCCATAATTGATAATATTTTTCTTATTAAGACTAATGAATATGGAGAATATTGAGTTTATTAATTTATCTATAAAAAGAATATTTGATAATATACTCAAATCTATAAGAATTTTAATAATAATGAACAATGAATAATTATTTCATTGATTCTCAAACTTTTTCACAATTGCTCTTGTTTTAATTTGTCTTTCAAAATTTCTCAAACAATTAAGACAATTCCATTTTCCTTGTGGTACTTCCTTCAAATTAATACATTTAGGATGGAATACTTTTGGACATGTATCACAACAAATGACTTTACCACCTTTATTACATTTTTTGCATTTATCATCCCATTTTGTTTCTGTTTCAACATATTATGGTTTATTTAAATTTCTTTTTCTAAGGTTTTAATTAGGATTAATTTATGAATCTTATTGATGATCAATTTACTATTCAATAATTTTTTTANATTATATATCACAATAAATTATTAGAAAATACAATATTATATCTAATAAATTAATTAGAATTTATCATAAATATGTAAAATAGCTCTAAATATAAATTTTAATATAATGATATTTTTAGATCATTTTACTAATATTATTATAAATTATAAAATAGTTTAAGTTTTTACATAATCTATATAAGTTTTAGATATTTCTACTTTAATTCTTTAATATTATAATAATTTTTTTTTTTGATTCTATTATGAGGTTTGTCAATAAGGACTAATTCAAATACATTGTCTCATAAAGCAAGCTTTTCTCTATTCTATTGAAAATTGTTAGTAACACATAAATATTCTAATGAATTATTAATAATTATTTGTTCCTTTATTAGCCATTTTTTACTTTGTTTTAAACAGTGTAGTTTTTTTAATTAAATAAAGAAACTATTTATAATTATTAGGCTGCCATAATTGATAATATTTTTCTTATTAAGACTAATGAATATGGAGAATATTGAGTTTATTAATTTATCTATAAAAAGAATATTTGATAATATACTCAAATCTATAAGAATTTTAATAATAATGAACAATGAATAATTATTTCATTGATTCTCAAACTTTTTCACAATTGCTCTTGTTTTAATTTGTCTTTCAAAATTTCTCAAACAATTAAGACAATTCCATTTTCCTTGTGGTACTTCCTTCAAATTAATACATTTAGGATGGAATACTTTTGGACATGTATCACAACAAATGACTTTACCACCTTTATTACATTTTTTGCATTTATCATCCCATTTTGTTTCTGTTTCAACATATTATGGTTTATTTAAATTTCTTTTTCTAAGGTTTTAATTAGGATTAATTTATGAATCTTATTGATGATCAATTTACTATTCAATAATTTTTTTAGTTGTTGATTCTTCAAATTTTTTCTTTTCAATAGGAGGTTGAATAAATTATTAAACTTGAATTTTTTTCCTATCTATATAATCCTTAACAATCTATCCTAAAACTTCTAGACATATTTTCATTCTAGGAAGAGTACATTCATTTTTTAACTATCCAATTAAATTTAATCTTAGAGTTTCATAATAAGTACCAAATAATTTCATAGGTAATTTTCTGATTCTTACTTTATTATTTTCCATTTGTTCTAATTATTAGAGAATTGTTTAAGGTTATTCATCAAGAGAGGAATCATCTTCAACAACTTTTCTTCTTCTATTAGGTTATTAATAAGAATCATCTTCATTTTCTATAAATTTTTCATCAATATCCTCTTCTAATCTTAATTCTAGCTTTTCTTACATCATAGTATTGTCTACAAAATATTCAATTGCATTTGCTAAAGGTTTCAAATCATCTTCATCATATTCTTATGGATTTTTCTTATCAATTATATTTTAGAAACTTTTAATGAAATAGTTTCTCTATTCTGTACTACACCATCTTGAATTTTTTTGATTTAAATATTATGTTAAACTGGATTCTATTTCAATAAATTCATTTGTTAATTAATCTACTTCTAAGTTCAATAAACTATTGACTCTTTCTGGTTATTCACTATGTTAATTGATTTCTTATTCTATTTCTTATTCTAATTTTTTTCCATTTTTAAGATTTTCTTATTATATGGATTCATTTTATTCATTATTTTAGTCAGGTTCAATTAATAATTTGGCTCTTTATAATTCAACAATATTATTCTTTAATGTATTTTCCCTTATTCCTTTAGCACAAAAAGAGTTTAGTAAATTAGGGATTTCTTTATTGTCATAATATCCCCATTATACTGATCCATCATCATCTATGATTGAGTGTCTCATACAAACAAAAATCTTGTCTGGTTCATAAAGAAAGAAATAGTAAGAACTATGTCTGGCATCTTATCCTAAACACATAGATGGGTTCAATAATAAGGCAGGCATTTATGTAATGGCTAATTCCTATGGTATTTGATAAATATTTACTTTATCGTATTCATTATATCTTTCAGTGAGAGTTATAATTTCTTTTTCCAATTTTTAATACTACTATTTCAATTTTTGAGCCTACTTTTAGGCGGTTTCCATTTGGCGAGTAAACTTTTGTGCATCCACTCTAGTTAAACCATCTGATTATAATTAAGACTATATTGATTATTAATTATTACTTTAGCAATTGAGATATTACCTTCTGCTTCAATAATTTCTTTTTTTATATCAATTTATTAACTTCTTTATTATTTGATTTACATTCCTAATTATTATTTGATTCGATTATTTGACAATAGATTTTCTGTTCTAAATTAATATAGAAATTAAGTTTTTTTTAACCCAGCCAAACCATCAGATAAAGAGATAATAAGTCTGCAAACCTTTTTGAGGTCAGTGTAATCAGTAAAGTCCATTAAATCTAATGATAATTACAAGATTCCTTATCTTGCAATATTGGTTGGGAGTTATTTGATATCATCTCTTAGGAGTTCGTAATATCTATTTCTATTTGTAAACCACATATATCCTAGAAGATGCCAGTATGGAATTTTCTATTAGAAATTATGATGTAATATTACATATTATTATTTTTGCATTTATTCTTAATCAAAATCTTCTATGATTTATTTTAAGTAGAAGTAACAGAAAAATAAGATCAGTTGTTCTGGTTTAGTCTGTATTAATTCATATATTTCCAGTCTACTTTTTTCACTATAAGGAATATGGTTATCTTTAAAGTGGATGAGAGTGCCAATATTATTGACTTAACTTTATTCTAAATTCTTTATATAATTATATACATTCAGCTTATTGTTCTCCTGCATACAAAATATCACTAACTATTTTATCCATGTTATTATAACTATCCCATATCTTAAGAACATCTTCAAACATCTCTTAAGGTATATTAGGATCTAATTAAAGTGGAGGCTTCTTTTTAATCTCTATATTAAATAATCCTTAATATGCAGTAAGATATTCATCAAATATTGGAAAAATTACTCTTCCTTAAGAAACATATGTTGGGTATTTTTGCTGAAATTCTGAATGTTTTTTAGTTTTATCTTCTTATGTCTATGGTGTTTTCTAAAAAAATTCAAGTATTTGATTGGTTTTCTTCTTTTTCTAAGGTTCTGACTCTTTTAGTTTTCTTTTGGCCATTCTTTCTATACATGATAGACAATGCCATTTGGCTCCCTCCTGAAATTATGGCTCTTTATTTTAAGTTCGTATGCATTCCTAATGGTACTTAAAGTGGCATCTGATGCAGATCACAGTTGGGGTTGATATTGTTGTCACCTTACATAATCGGCATATAGATTTATCTCCAAATTATTATTTACCATCGATTGGCTTTTTCTGTTCAAGCTTCTTAAGTAGTTTCTTTTCTTTCTTGTCTTTCTTCTTTTTCTGATTGTCTTCTTCTTAAGATTCAATTATTAAATCATCTTCTCTGTTCTATTATTCTTAGCTGTCCATTAAGTATGTCTATGATTTATTTCAAATAATTTAAAACTAGAATCCAAAGAAGTGCTAAAAACTTAATTACTATAATATTATAATATGCAAATTTTTTATAAACTTCATACTCCTAAAACATTTGTTCCGCAGTATAGTTTTGCAAATTATAATATTTAACTCCATAACATCCGTACATATTCAATCATAATTATCTAACAATAAATTATCATGCAATTAACTAACATTATTATTATTAGGAGTATTTAAAGAATTTCTCTCTCAAATCAAATCCAATTTGGAAATCATAGAATTTATTATTTCATTGTATAACAATGTATCAACTTTGGTAACCTAATTAATGCTTTTCAATTTTGATATATTCATTTATGTAATTACTTGATCCAAGATCATTAATATACATTGGATTATTTGATTATAAGATTATACATCAATAGATTATTAAATCAATGTTACACTATTCAAAATATTTAAATTAAGTTTATTCAACACTCTAACCATGATTTATGTAATATTAGATATTAATATATAAATAATGAAAACTGGAAATTCAAATTAACTATTTTCTTAGGTTCCAGATCCTAATGAGATAAATGAATATATCAAAGAATATCTTAGATATTCAGCTTATTCTAACACATTTGAATGTTTTGAAGCAGAAATAAAAAGTAAATAGGTATCCAGTAAAGTAATTGAAATTCATAAAATTAGATGTCAAATAAATAACAATAATCAAAATAATCAAATGATGATATGCCAAGAATCTTTCAATTATTCAAAACTGATAATATTAAAACTAAAAGAGAGATTAATTTAGAGAAGGAATAGAAATTATTTAATAAAAAATATCAATAAATTTTACAAGCAGGGAGACAAATCTTTTCAGTTAGCATAAATCTTTTATAATTATTACATTCATTAAAAGAAACTGCAAAGAATGAAACTCTTAGTGAATCACTAGAGAATTATAAAATTTAATTAGGAAAATATCATAAAGTAATTATTAATGAAGGAAAGCCAGAAGGAACTGAATTAATAACTGAATAAGTCATGCATGAACATAAAACTAAACTTTATAAAAATTATTAAGATAAAAATGTAGATGGAATGATAGAAGTATTATTGTCTTTGAGAGTTAATGCACTTTAAATAGCACCAGAATTAAGAAAAAATTTGGTCTATGAATTAATTAGAAATGATGTTTTTAATATTGAAGCAACTGAAAAGTTTGACTTTGTTGTACATCTATTGGATATAAATAATTAAAGTTTAAGACATGCTATTACTAGTTTAATAAGTGTAATTAGTAGCACTTTAAGGGGTGTAGAGTATTTGACATTTAATGGTAATATGATAATTATAGAGAAAATAATAAAAATCTTAAAAGAATAGGAAAATGGGTCTGTGACTCAAAGATTTTGTTTAGCTATTTTATAGAAAGCAAGTATTAAAGAAACAGTAATTCCTACATATGTTCATAATGAGATGATTCAATGGATTATATCATTAATATAAAAATCAATAAACACAAAAATTCATATTTTTTGTTTAGATTTTGCTTCTGCAACTTTAGCAAATGTTATTCATACTCCATACACTCTATAATATTTAGAGAAACAATCTAGATTTACTCATTAAGTATAAATAAATAATAATAATATTAGATTATGGAATAATTATTAAAGTTTATAAAGGAATAGATTTAAGTAAGTGTTATGATGCATATTTTAATATGTTTATCATATTTAAGTAAAGAGAACTTTGCTAAATAGATGGAGGAATGTAGATTTGTAGAGAGAATAAGTGAATTTGTTGAATATTATAGTGTAATAAATACAGGTATTAGAAATTAATATAAATTTAGAGAATGAGGCTGCAGAAATAGATAAAAAAACAGTTCTTGATTTGTGTGCTCATATGTTTCATCCAAAGGATACTTCATTGGATAATTCAGAAACTTTGGAATTGAATGAATTAAAAACTGAGGATAGAATTAGAGAATATGAGAATGAACAAGGAGAGCTAATATTTGAATGTTTTTAAGATGAAGTAAGTTGATTATTAACCTCTATTTGAATTTAATAAATCTAATGTAATGTATATGAATATAAAATATCTAATTTATTTATGATTGTAAAAGTTATTTGTAAAATAATAAGATAATGAATGAACGCATAAATAGAAATATGGAAATTAAAATAAACATAAAATAGTTTTACTGAAATGATATTAAATTTTGACAAACAGTACGATATTAAATTAAAGATTTAGTTGATGTATCGATATTTTTATAAAATTCTTTGTTCTAATATCGTAATTAATAAAATATTATATAACAACTAAAAACATCCAACAATGTTTCTAGACTTAGTATTCAATTTTTGTTGCTCTAAACGGCAGAAAGATGATAAAGATACAAAATCTCAAAATAGTAATAAAAGTTAAGAGGAGTAAATAATTGAACAGAAAAGGATTGAGTTAGACCTTGGAAAAGGATGTACTAATTAGATATAAAGTAGTAAAATATTGAATTTTATAAGAATCAAAACCATAATCATCAATAGTATCGCCAACTGACAATTATTTCTAATTGAATGATGAGAAACAATAAAAAAAGAGTAGTTTTGAAGAGGATAATATTGAAGAGAATCAATTTAATTTTTAAGATGATGAATAGTTAAAATTGAATCATAACTATGAAAAAGATCATTTAGGAAAACGGTAAACAAAAATGATTTATAAAAATTTATAGTTCTAAGTCTTAAGAGAAATAAGAGAAAGGTTTGAAAAAGAAAATAAGCAAAAACAAAGAAAAAATTGATAGTGATAAAAGAGTTGTGAAAATATGGTAACCAGAAGAAGATTAGAGATTAAGGAAACTATATCAAGAATATTAAGGTAATTGGAATAAAATAATTTAATTTATGCCAGATAGGAATATTTCATAATGTTCTTAAAGATGGAGAAGGATTAATCCAATATAAGTATATTAATTATTTTATTTTAGAGTAAATAAAAGTGGACTCAAGATGAGGATACAAAATTAGTTTCTATGGTATCACTTGAAGGCAAAAATTGGACTAAATTAGCTAAACATTTTCCTGGAAGAACAGGAAAATAGATTAGAGAAAGATATCTTAATAAATTAGATCCAAATCTTAATTTTGTTGCATGGACAGAATAAGAAGATTAAGAAATAGTGAAATATTATAATTAATATGGAGCTAAATGGAGTTTAGTTGCTTAANTAATGAATGAACGCATAAATAGAAATATGGAAATTAAAATAAACATAAAATAGTTTTACTGAAATGATATTAAATTTTGACAAACAGTACGATATTAAATTAAAGATTTAGTTGATGTATCGATATTTTTATAAAATTCTTTGTTCTAATATCGTAATTAATAAAATATTATATAACAACTAAAAACATCCAACAATGTTTCTAGACTTAGTATTCAATTTTTGTTGCTCTAAACGGCAGAAAGATGATAAAGATACAAAATCTCAAAATAGTAATAAAAGTTAAGAGGAGTAAATAATTGAACAGAAAAGGATTGAGTTAGACCTTGGAAAAGGATGTACTAATTAGATATAAAGTAGTAAAATATTGAATTTTATAAGAATCAAAACCATAATCATCAATAGTATCGCCAACTGACAATTATTTCTAATTGAATGATGAGAAACAATAAAAAAAGAGTAGTTTTGAAGAGGATAATATTGAAGAGAATCAATTTAATTTTTAAGATGATGAATAGTTAAAATTGAATCATAACTATGAAAAAGATCATTTAGGAAAACGGTAAACAAAAATGATTTATAAAAATTTATAGTTCTAAGTCTTAAGAGAAATAAGAGAAAGGTTTGAAAAAGAAAATAAGCAAAAACAAAGAAAAAATTGATAGTGATAAAAGAGTTGTGAAAATATGGTAACCAGAAGAAGATTAGAGATTAAGGAAACTATATCAAGAATATTAAGGTAATTGGAATAAAATAATTTAATTTATGCCAGATAGGAATATTTCATAATGTTCTTAAAGATGGAGAAGGATTAATCCAATATAAGTATATTAATTATTTTATTTTAGAGTAAATAAAAGTGGACTCAAGATGAGGATACAAAATTAGTTTCTATGGTATCACTTGAAGGCAAAAATTGGACTAAATTAGCTAAACATTTTCCTGGAAGAACAGGAAAATAGATTAGAGAAAGATATCTTAATAAATTAGATCCAAATCTTAATTTTGTTGCATGGACAGAATAAGAAGATTAAGAAATAGTGAAATATTATAATTAATATGGAGCTAAATGGAGTTTAGTTGCTTAACATTTAAAAGGAAGATCAGTATATATATATAGATATTTAGGAAAATATGGTAAAGAATAGGTTTTATTCACATATTCAAAAACATCTTTTAGGTCGATAAAACAAATATTAAATAATATATAAATAAGGAAATAATTAATAATAGAATGGCAATTCATAAACATTTGAAAGAAATTAGAATATGGATGTTGAATATTCTGATACTTCTAATAGTGATATGAAGTTAGTTCATTCTGAAAATTATTCAGTATTGTTTAGATTCTAATATTATAGTCTTCAATAGGATCAAGCACATTTACATTTTCTTATTATGAAAATGATGAATTCAGTAGAGATGGAGATGATCTAGTTTATGACAATTAATTTGATCATGAATTTGATGAAAAAGTAAAATTATATTGAATTGTTATATTTTTTATAAATAAAAATCATGATTTAGTTGAGACCTTAAATTTCACTTAAAATTGATAAGATATCTAAAGATGGTATATGCATTAGAATATTTGGATGGTTTCTATTCTATGTCATTTTGTAGATAATGATGATAAACAATAGAAAAAAATACTTATCCTATGATATTAGATTAACTAAATTTGATGCAGATACCAATTAACAAGAATATTAGAATTTAAATTATACAAATTCCACAGGAAAATATACATTTCCTATTTAAAATATAAGTGAAGTGGAATTGAATCTAAATGTTACAATTAATAAAGTATTTAATAATTTAATGTTTTTAGAATGATTATTATGATTTAGAACATGTTATGGTTAAAGAAGATGAAATACTTAATGATATGAAATACTAATTAATAGTACATTCAGAAAATTAAACTCTTGTACTTAATGAAACACATTCAACATCATTAAAATGTAGATTTAAGAGTTAATAAATCTAATGTAATGGCTATCTAGAATCAATCATTAATAATGGTTATAAGGAACTCCAATTTCAATTATTAATCTTCCATCATAATGCATTAGCTATTCATTCACAAACTTTGACTTTGCTATATGAAAATAATCAATACTATACTATGATTTTGATTTTTTAAGTAAATTTATATTATATTAATATATTATAGGTTCTTTTTCTATTTTTGATAATATATGGCATTTATTATTTCTTTAGCAATTTGAGTGATTATCCAAAATAAATTTGGCCTAAAATGTACTTATTTCTATATAATTAGACATTAATGGCTATTGATTTTATTAATAGGAATGGTTCTTTATAATTTTCCAATCCTTCTAATTCGAAATCATTTTGGCTAATTTGTTCACTATTATTAGAATTTAGTAGAATTATTCATTTAATCAGGATTATTTTATTTTTGGCTATAAATATTTGAATTAGAATAAACATAATCTTCTGATGATGATGGATAAATCAATTAAAAATAATTCAGTATTTGGAATGTATTAAAATTGCTATTAGTTATTTTATATACAGTTCCATAAGCATTAATGGATACATTTATTTTTATAATGCAAGAAGAATTAATGTAATATGATCCTAGAGTTGAAATTCCATTTTATAATACTTACTTGAAATTTGTAATTTTAAGTTTAATAGGATATTCTGTATGTTATGTATTTCTTTTATTCAAATCTTTTAATCGAAAAGAGTAAGCAATCTTAATAACTGAACCTCGAATTAATGAGAATGAGAAATAACATGATCCATTTTATGAAGGTTAATAAATAAAAGAATCAGAGGGTTAAGGAGAGATTAGAAATTATAAATTACTGCATGTTTTATCTACTATTTGTTTTTCTGCCTTAGTTTATTATCAATTAGTGACAATATTGGAACCAATTGTATTAACTAGTTCTAGTACTATTAATGAATGGGCATTAATAAATATATATTTATGTATGATTGTACAATTATATATGCCTTACAATCAACCATTTGAGGATGAATAACAATAATAAATGTATGGAGATGTAGAGATGGATGATTATAATATGTAATAATAATAATAATTTCTTATTTTAGTAAGAGTACTAGAGTAAAACATAAAAATTTAGCCAATAAGAAATTTTACACTAAGTAGAAAGATGAACAGATAAGTTAAGAAGATAATATTCTAATATGAGTAGATGTATTATAAATTATGTAATTATATATTTTAAATTTCTTAATAATTAAAGTTATCAATTATATGAGGATGATGTTTAAGAAAATGAATATTCAAAATCATAATTTATAGGTTTCTTAATTTTCTTATTAATTTTTTTAGACTTCTAATTGTTTTATTAAATAATCTTTTTATTTTTTGACAAAAATTAGTACTTTTATTTTTATTATTCTTCTTATAATTTGATAATTGTATTAGAGATATATTTCTATTTTTTTTTATTTTGAGTTTTATTTATTATTTTATCATTGCTATTTTCTGATTATTATTATTATTCAATTTTAGGAGAATCAAATTCATAAATATCTAATTATGCTGATAAGGATGCACATTTTTCATAGAGTTTAGCTAATACTTTATAATATTGTGTTTCACTAACAACTCTCATAAATTGTAATATTTAATAATTAGATTTCCTATTGATAATAAAAACATAAATTTTTGAAAATCCTTTTATTTATTGAATTAATCATAAATAATTATATCTAGAGAGTAATGAGTAAATGTCAGTATAATATAATGGCAATAATTAATGATGATAATTTTATGAAATATTTATATCTTCATGCTAATAATCCTTGAGTTATTTGATGCATTAATTTTTCTTAGTTTTTTTCATCTGGTACAAAACATACTTTAGTTCCATTACTGCCAGCCAATTGTTGTAATGTTTCTAAATATCTTACTTGCATGGCAGTTTTAGAATCTAAAAATTCAGATGCTTATCTCATCAACTTGGCTGATTCCACATCTGCTCTAGCACTTATTAACTTTCCTTATGCTAATCTTTATTCAGTGGCTGCTGAACCTAGTGCTTATTGGAGATCAGGAGACAATTATATGTCTTTCATGTAGATATTATCAATTAATACACCCCTATTATAATTATTCTATATACCAATCTTTCACATATTCATCAACCTGATCTTCTATTTAATCTGCAACTTCCTATCTTTTCTCTAGTAAATCTTAAAGTATAAAGGATCCTACTGTGTTTTTGAGGACAGCATAAGTAATTTGACGAACTGCTTAATCATAGTTCTCCACTCTATAAACAGCAAATCGAGAAGTTTTGATTCTATAATAAACAGATGCATCTATAGAAATGGTTACATTATCTTTGGTCATAACAGACTAAAGAATATTAAATAGATATTACTTATCTATCTAAATCTATAACAGTAATTCTTAAGTCTAATTGTTCTAATGTATCTGTACATGGATTAACATAATGTAATCCTGGTCTAACTACTTTAATGTGTCTTCCAAATCTTTTGAACAATCCTTCAGTACCTAAAGATTAGATTGGAATTATTAACCTTATTGAACTTCTTAGTATGGATAATTAACACACATACAAAAAATACAAGGAATCCAGGTTCTTAAACAACCAAAACATTCTCCTAAACAAAATTAGCATTTAGCATATGCAATCATTGTTTGGTTATCTTATACTTCTGGAACTTCCAAATGAGCTATTTTTCTTCTTGAATGAGCATTCATATTCAATGAAAATATATTATTACTAAAATCAATTATGAATTAAAATCACCATTAAATTGTAGAAAAATGGTTATCACGATTCAGAAAATGTCTCTCCATTTGTTATACAGAAGACTCAGAACTGATTACAATGGAATTGCATAAAGGAAATGTTTAGTTGCTTAGTGTTGCTTAGAATAAGAACATTTTCAATACTCGTAAATATACAGTAAATTTACTCATCTATATTCAATTGTTTAGTTACTCAATTTTCTACCCAAAACATTATTCACAGGATTAGTCAGATTTGGAAACATCTACTTACTTGGAATTTCATTAATTATGCTCATAGATCCTACTCTATCTCCCTTTTATAGGTGGATCACAATATTCCCTATAGGACTTAGTGTACTCTTCTATGTTATAATTGAATTTATACTTGATATTCGTAGATAAAGTTATGATCATAAAATCAATATGCAAAAAACATCAAGGGGAGATAAAGATGGTTAAATTGAATCAATAAAATGGAGTGATATTAAAATGGGAGATATTTTATATCTAATCAAAGGAGATATTGTACCTGCTGATATCATACTATTAGATACTG
Source organism: Paramecium pentaurelia (assembly GCA_905183005.1). NCBI lineage: Eukaryota > Ciliophora > Oligohymenophorea > Peniculida > Parameciidae > Paramecium > Paramecium pentaurelia. The sequence continues at coordinate 145,152 of CAJJDO010000132.1, forward strand.
GATAAGTTAGAGATAGAGAAGCAATTTGTATGGTAGATACTTAATATTATGATGGTAAATCAAGTTTAACAAAAAAGAAATCATCGTATCTAACTTAATTAATTGTTTTAAGAACCAGATTAAAAAATTAATTTTAAGAATATAGAATAATGTTGACTGGTAAATTAGAATATGAAGCTCCAAATGGAAATACATAAACATTTCATGGTAGATTGAAATTGAAAAAGGATCCAAAATATGAAGAATTAACAATTGATAATTTCATTCCCAAAGGTACTAAAATTAAATAGACTTCATGGTTATTTGGTTTAGTTGTATATGTTGGTTAAAATACTAAAACAATGTAAAGTAGTCATTATGGATCATAAAAGTATAGTTTTGAAGAAAAATAATTTAATTTCTATTCTTTTCTGATGGCATGTTTATCATTATTTTTTACATTTATATCTATAATTGTATTATTAGCTAGATCAGATGAAAACAATTTTGCATTAATTATAGACAATTATACAACTAATGGGATGAAAGTATTTTAATTAGCCATATTATATTCATAATTAATTCCTTCTACTTTATATTTATTATTTGATATAGTAAATTTCATTTCATTATTTAAATTCGAAATTAATTAAATTGAAGAGAATTTAGTAAAATATGTAAAGATCATCTCATCTAATAATTTATGTGATTTAGGACATGTTGATTATATGTTAATAGATAAGACAGGTACATTAACTACATCATATTATAAATTGGATAATTTATTATTTGGATAATTAGCTTTCAGTTTGAATTATGATTAATTGTAATTGACATTAAATTAGAAATCAGCAAAATAAGATGATAATGAGGATCCAATAAAATTTGCAAGCATAAATGATAATAATGAATATTTGATTCCATTTGAATATGATAAGAAGAGTAATCAAACTACTGAGATTTAACCAAGTAGTAAATTATTTCTTAAAAGTGTTAAGACTCCTAATAATAATCCAATGTTTAATTAAGTTACTGCTTAGCCATTTAATAAAAGATAGACTTTTATCAATATGGATTAGTAATATTAATAATAGTATTAAGATTATTCATAAACAAGAATGTTTTTACCTCAACCAAAACTTAGAAATAGTCCAGGTAATAACAATGATGAATTTATGTAATTAGTAAATTAATTGAGAAACAGTTCTCCATAGTAAGAATATTTGTAAACTAAAGACATTAATACATTATATTATGATGCATTTTTAAAGTGTTTAATGTTATGTCATGAAGCTAGACCAGTTTTTGGTTCTGATTCAATATCATATGAATCATTTTCTAAGAATGAAGAGATTTCATTAACATTTGCTCGTTCTTGTGGATATTCATTAGAGAATTTTAATAAATTTGATGGTCCAGATATTTATTTATGTAAAGTAAGGGGAAATCCAATTTGTTATCAAATATTAGGATTAAATTTATTTACTTACAATAGAAATTTAAATTCAGTAGTAATTTAAGTACCAATGACTATGGATTTAGAATTGGGATATGAACATTAGGCTTTAAATTAATTATGTGGAGAAGGATCTAAAAATAAATCATTATTAATTTGTAAAGGTGATTATGAAACTATTAAATTAAAATTATAATAAAATTATAAAGAGAGAGAAGAATTAGATGCTTATATTTAACATTATAAAATGAGAGGTATAAGAATGATAGTTTATGCAACAAGAGTATTGAGTGAAAAAGAGACAAAGAATTATAAACAAAAATTTAATTTATTTTATAGTTCTTTGACCAATTAAGATAGTTTATTAGAAGAATTAGCTTAAGAATATGAAAGAGATTTAAGTTTATTGGGAATGATAGGATTTAAAGAGGAATTAAAGAATGATGCATTAGATTTCATTAAAACTGTTAAAGAATGCAATATTAATATTTGGTTATTGAGTGGAGATTAAGAAGCATAGACAATTAGTTGTGCTTAGGCTTTGGAAATGACAGAAACATCTAGATATTTAAGGATTGTTGCAACAGATAAGGATTAGATATGGTTATAAATAAATACTGCAATAGGATATATATAAAGTGAACTATATAAAATATCAGAGAAATCATTAATTAAATAATAAGAGAAACATGCATAATAATAATCAATGAGTAGAAGTATGATTAAATCAAGTGTAACATTATTTGAAGGTGCATCATATTAATAAATGTTATAATTTGTATTAGTTATAAATGGTCATTCTTTATCATTAATAAGTTAATCAATATATCTAATGAGTCATTTTAGATTTTTAGCATGTGTTTGTAAGAATATGATAGGATTTAATATGAATCCATAATAGAAAGAATTAGCATGTATAATAATTAAAGATTATTTTCCAAATAAACCAACAATTCTAGGAGTTGGAGATGGTTACAATGATGCTTTAATGATGTAAGCCTCACATATAAGCATTGAAATAATTAATAGCAAATTAAATCATATATATCCATAAGTTAATGCTGGAGATATTAGTGTGAATACATTAAAAGAAATAAAAGTATTATTATTATAAAAGTGTAAACTACACTCTGAACGCGTTTCTTCTATGATAAAATATTTATTTTATTGTGCAGGCTTTTTAGGTATGACACTATTCTTTTTTAATTGGTTTTGTTAATTCACTGCTACTTCATTACATGATTCAATGACAGTATTTTTATTCATATTCTTATATACAACTCCTAATGCTTTAGTAATTGGATTAGCTGATTTATAAACAAATCCATAAGTAAATACAACAATTCCTACATTATATGTAGATGGTCAAATCAGAACCAGAATGTTTGGATTTTATTATTTAATAGAAGCATTTTTGGAATCACTTTTATCAGCAGCCTTCACTTTTTATTCATGTACTTATATGGTTAATTATTCTTGGACTAATGATGGTATTCAGAGTGATTTATAAATGGTAGCAACCAGTATCATTTATATTGTAATCATAGTATCCACATTAAAAGTCTTATTTAGATTGATCTAACATAATGTACATATTGTAATTATTATATGTTTATTCACATTTGGATTATTAGTTGGTTTTGTATTTCTTAATTTCAGAGGATAATTCAGTGATATTGATTACTAAGAAATAACTTATCAATTATTCACTAGATATAATAGTATAGTTGGAATGATATTTTGCTTATTTGGATGTTTCTTTATCAAGTATTTCCTTAATGATTTCATTAAATTAAATTTATTTCCAACTGCCTATGAATAATTTGCATTTATTAATAAAGATGGTACATAATGGGAAGATACTACATATTTACAAATAATCAATTAATGTTTAGATCAAAATTTGTAAATATTGTATTTATATTTAGAAATGTCTCTACAATCATAAAACATGTATTTATTGATTGTTCTACCGCATCTCCTTATATTTCAGAAATGCTTAATCCTGGAGACACTAAAGTAACTGAAATGAAACTTAAACCTTGGACATTAGAAATGAAGGAATTAGTCCTTGAATAAAAGTTCCTTGCTCATAAATTATCTCAATCACTCAATCATTTACGTTTTTTCTTAGGCATTTTACTACTCTATTTCATAGCATATTGTTTAACTGATTTTTTTATTAATGATCTTAGAGTATATACTGGAGTCTAATATTTAATTATCTTTGCTATTGTAGTACTAATTTTATTGTTTACATGTACATCTATTATGGAATAAGAATACTACACTTATTCTCATTTAACTGTTTTAATAATATTTGTAATTAAAGTTGCAATTGATTGGTTATCAAATGATTTAACTATTACTTTATCTGCAACATTAGTAATACTATTTAGTACATTCAATTCTATGAATATGACTGTCATTCCTATTATGTTATACAATATCTGTTATTTAATACAATTAATTGTTAGAATATTAATTATTGTAGTATCTACTGATTTAAGTACTTCAAATGGAACATATTCATAAAGTAGGATATCTATATATGCTGCTAGTACTTAAATATTATTAGTGATTAGTATTACTATTAGATTTTTATTCACTTATTATAAATCAATTAAACATAGAAGAAATGATTATTTAGCAAAATATGCAATTGAATAAGATAATATGATTGCATTAGATATTTTGAGTATTCTTGTTCCTAGATTTGTTAGAGAATAAATATCAACTGGAATTTATTTAATGTAATTAGCTTAAGATGATGTATCAATCTTATTTGCTTATATTTGTGATTTTGATACTATAATGAAAGAAGAAGGTAAAAATGTAGTATTAATGTTGGATTCTTTATTTAGATCATATGATAATTTATGTATTGAACATGGAGTATAAAAGATAGAAACTGTAGGATACACTTATATGGCAGCTACAGGAATTAAAGCTTGTGAATAAAATATGGCTGTTCATGTAATAAGAACAGAAAAAACAACTAGATTAATCAATATGGCATTTGATATGATGTAATAAGTATAAGGTAGAAAATATGGAAAGGGAAATCAGATAGAAATGAAGATTGGAATACATGTTGGAAGAGTTATTGCTGGTGTGATTGGACATCATAAACCATAATTTTCATTAATAGGTGATCCAGTAAATCAAACAAGTAGAGTAGGTTCTACAGGTGATACTGGTGAAATAACTTTAAGTGAAGAAGCTTTTAAATAAGCTAGACATGGAATAAAATATTACTCAAAAAAATAAAAGGAAGCTAAAGGATTAGGAATTATAGATACTTATCAAGTATTTAAGACTAAACCAATAGGTTATTAGATACCTAAGGCATTTATATTGTGGCAGAATTGTACAAAGATTGTTGTAAAAGATTTAAGATAATGGAAGAGTCAAAGGTAAATAGTATCAAAAAAAGGTCAATTCTTATCTTCATTGTAAAACTCAATTTCTGTGGATAATAGAAAATTATTAAATAGATTAGAAACATCTCCAAAAAGCTAACTACCAGTTTAATTTTTTATGTAATAAAATTCACCTTAAGAGGCAGATAATAAATCTAGATTAAGTTTGCTAGTTCAACCAACTGATTCATTATTGTTAGATGAATCTGTTTTTGTTACAAATGAAAAAGAGGATAAAGATTAATTAGATTTAATAAGACCCAATATTATTTTGGATATACCTGAAAATGAGATAAAAGGGAATTTCATTTAGATATTAAAAGAATAGAATATTTAGGAATCTAAAGTTGCTATGGTATTTTTATGGATCACCTACTTTGTAATCACATTGTTATCTATAATAGTTCGCAAACTATTCAAATAAGATCTTCTAATTTTTGTTTTAAGAGTACTAATTCCATTATAATCTAGGCAATATTTTTATTTTTGTTAATCGTGTTATTCCCTATTTTATCCAAAGGTTATAGGAATCTATTAGTGAATCTCATGTATTTCCTCTTATTAATATATGCTGTTTTTACAGTATTATATTAAGCATACCTAACTGACAATTCTGAAGTTGCTATCATATGTCTTTTAGAAATACTTTATATAATGATTGTAACATGTTAATTGAAGATGTTTACTTTCTTTTAAGTGATCATTTATATGTTGATAATGTTAGGGTTGTTCTTGGCCTTTTACATTGCTTCAGATTTAGTAACTCATTTTGCAATCTTTTATATTTGTTGTTGTATGTTAATTCTTTTATTGGGTTATTATTGGGCTATGAGTGAATAGATTCAAATGTTTAACAATCTTTAAATTAATGAAGATAAAAAAGTCAAATAAATTAATTTGGTGAGTCAATTATTACCAATGCATTCTTATTTAAAAATGAAAAATAATTCAATACATGACAAGAGTGATTTCATAGATGAATTTGAAGATGTCACTTTATTATTTGCAGATATCAAAGGATTTACTGAATATTCTCATACTTAAACACCAGAAGGAGTTGTGACCATGCTTAGAAATCTATTTACAGAATTCGATAAATTATGTTAAAGATATAATGTATATAAAATGTATACAATTGGTGACTGTTATGTTGTTATGGGATTCACTAACAGTGCTAAAAGAAATGTAACAATCATATTTATTTAATTAGCCTATTTAAGAAGCCATTAATACTGTTAAAATGGGATTTCAGATGGTTGAGATCGTTATGTAAGTAAGATAAAAGATTAAATTTGAAAAACTTAATATGAGAATAGGCATTCACACAGGTCATGTTATAGGTGGCATTATAGGAACAGATATTGTCAGATATGATATTTATGGTAAAGATGTTTCAATAGCTAATAAGATGGAAAGTAGTGGAGAAGAAGGCAGAGTACAAATTTCATAAACTACTAAATAAATGATTGAAAGAGCTGAATAAAATCCATTTAAATTCAAATTCCATCATGTATAAATTAAACATATATTATAGGATGTTGAATTAAGTAAATTTAACATGAGTACTAAAGGTTATTTAGTAGAATGGGATATGATAAAAGAAGAAGCCATTTATGAATAATAACAGTGATACTTACATATTTTAAATTATTAATATTTAAAATTATTCCATTTTATTTGAATCCGACCAATAATATGTTATCTTATTTTTTACTTAAAAACTTAATTGAAAATTTAAGTACATCTTACTCTATTAATGTTTATTTAAGAAAATAAGAGTTGGATTTGAATTAATTAAAATCTTCATATAAAACTAATAAAAAAAACTCATGCTCCAAAACCATAAAGTGTTCTTCCTTATCTCTTTAATGAATAAACAACATCCATGACTGTTACAGTCTTTCTTCTTGCATGTTCAGTGTATGTGATTGCATCTCTAACAACATTTTCTAAGAAACTCTTTAAAACATTTCTTGAGTCATCATAAAGGAATGATGAAATTCTTTTTACTCCACCTCTTCTTGCTAATCTTCTAATTGCTGGTTTTGTAATTCCTTCAATTGAAGCTTTATTTGGTTTTCTAGCATGTCTTTTAGCACTGACTTTGCCAATTCCCTTTCCTGATTTTCCTGCCATTTTCTCTCTTTTATTATATTTGAAATTAATGGAAATAAAATTAAGAGGTTGTATATTGTAATTTTAAATCCGAATATTCATAAATCAACCAATCATAATTTTTATTTAGAAAACTTAATATAAATATCTCTATGTTACAATTCATTAAATAATAATATAATAAACAAGAATTAAATTTATGAATTTCTTAGTTTCTGAATTTCTACTTATTTTCTTCTTATCTTTTTCTATTCATTAGATAAACTCCTTATTAAATTATGTTTTCAAAGATAATTTCTTATATATTAAAATAAACTATAATATTAATTATATTTATTTTAATCTTTAAGTTATTTATGATTATCTATAAATAAAGGAGTTACAAATACCACATTCTAGGCTAATCATAAAAATGTTTGTAATTTTTTATTTGATTTTATTTAGTAATTATAAAGAAAATGATTAGAATTTATGTTATTTAAAGTATTCATTTATTAATTTAGAGATATATGAATATAATTTTAATTAGTCATTCATCATCTTAGATAAATTAAAATAATTGATTCAAATAAAATAAAGAATACTATAATATCCCTCATTTAATATTGTTATTACTATTTAAATTATTTAAAATAATTTTATTAATAATGTCCAATAACACACTAAAAAAATGGATGGAATAATTTAATGATCTCTTAAGTGATCTATCCAAAAAACTTCAAATCTCTTATGATAATAGTGCAAAACAATAACTAAAAACAGAGGAAGGGACAAGTAATGATTGGATTAAATATTTGCCATTAAATTAACTTACTTTTGATAATCAAGATGTTTATAGAATGAAATACATAAATGATAGATTTGTTTTAAGCTAATTCATTTTCTAATAAAGATATGATGAATAAGAATATTAAGTTAAATTATTGAATAGTTTCTCAGAAACAGAAATATAGCAAGAATAATATAGAAATTCAATTTTTGAGTTCTAAATGATTGATAATAAGGCTCTTCTTTTAAGTAATAATTCTTATTTAATCAATAGTAAAATAATCAATCAAGACAAATAATAATCGAAATGATTAGTAATCAGTACTTTTGATCAAAGAAGTTTATGCTGGATTTATTCATGATGATAAGCTGTATCTTTTCCTCATAAAAAACATCAACCTATGTTAATAGGCGGGATTTCATCCTCTAAATTCTAATTATTTAGTTCTTCTATAGGCATCTCAAGAATTGAATAGATAACATACACATTAGAAGTATTATAATATATTATAAATTCTAGAGAATAATATTTCTTAGTTTATGAAATAAAAGATCTTAGACAACCAATAGTAAGAATAAATTTGAATTCTGCTATGAATGGAAATGCATTAGCCTTTTCTTTTGCTTCAATAGAGGATCCTAATTCATTCCTCATATATTTTTTAAATAATTTAGGAATCATTTATTATTATGAATTAATTTTACCAGATATGACTTTCAGATTATAAACTAGGATGTATTTATAGGCATCAAAATAAGAATTGGTTCAGTTTGTAAAAGAGAAATCAGAAAAGGAATTCAAAATCAATTATAATATAACTACATAGGATGATTATCAAAAAGGAAATATCAAATTTTAATCATTTTAAAATATAAATTACTAATTACCTAAAAGTAATTATGTTTTATTTCAAAAAATGGTTATAGTTGATTATTATTTATTCTTTATTATTTCTAAACAAAATAATGAAGATTTAATTGTTTAAGTAGTGATTGGAAAAGATTTCTAAAGACTTTATGAAATATATTAAGATGAAATAAAATTCTAAAAATAAATTGAGAATGATATTTTAATATCACATTCACGTAGAAATGACTAACCAAAAATTGTATATTCTAGTGAAAATGTTACTTATGTTGTTTAAAATTAATATGATTTACCTAATAGACATTAATTACTATTTTTGTATCATAATTCATTAATTTCAATTGATTTTTCAAATGTAGTTCAATATAAACAAGATTAATCTCCAATAAATGTTACTTGTATTGATTTAATACCATTTTTATGCAATGATAAAAAATAATAAGAATAATTTATCCTTTAAGTTTTATGTTTGGATCTATATAAATCTAAATAATTGTTATTAAGAACTGCAAATAAAGATTAAAAATAAACATTTCAAATAATACCACAAAAATTACTATTAGGTTTGACAGAATCTAATTAAGAAATCAATAAAATTACCTTAGATTTTTATTAAGAATAAAATGTTTATTTAAATAATAAAAAGATTTTATAAGAATTCAAGTAATAACTTACAGATTTCAGTGAGAAGAAACTTCCATCATGCAAAACAGAAGATGATATAATATCTATTAATTAGAATCTATCTAATACGTTTCAATAATAAATCAAAAAAGTAGCTGTAAAAATCAAATTAGAATCTGAAAATGTATTAAAATTTATAATTAACCTAGATGGAGAATGAAATTAAATTTAAAAATAATGCAGACCTAACTTAATAAGAAGAAAGGAATCTATTTCTATAAAAAAAGATTTCAGAGAAAAATGAAAAAATAAATTCTCTTCTTGAAAGATTGTAATCAATACCTTCTGCAGTGATAAGATAATAATTAATCAATTAACAATAATAATCTGATTTAGAGTAATTTCAAATATAATTTGATCAAATTCAAGAATAAATCAGATCAAATAAACGATAATTGGAAGATTAAATCTAAGTAAGCAATCGAACAAAATAAGAAATCGAAGCTATATAATCAAATCTGATTTAGTAAATATTATAAAAAAAAGAATGATTTTGATAAATCTTAAATATTTTGAATTATTCATAATAAATTTCTTTTCTTTGATTTTGGATAAATAATTTCTAGTTTTTTATTAAAATTAAAATTCTTATAAAAATAAAAATTGATCAATAATTACAAATTTAAGTAAAAAGTTAACTATTAATGGAGAATAACCAAATATTAGTATTTTTTATAATTAACATAAATCAACTATTTATTATAAATGTAGAACATAGTATATGACATTTTTTTTTTTTTAATGAAATGAAGTTGTAATAAAATGTAAAAATAATATAACTAAAACTTTGTGTTGTCAGAATAAGGTTTAAAAAATTGATAGAAATGTTCTTGTTTTGAATTCAAAATGATTGTAGATTATACTATAAATCATGATATTACGTATATGCTTAAATTAAATAAATAATTCCTCAACTAGTGATTTATTATGCAAACAAGAAATTGGGAGAGCAAGAAACTTTTACTAAATAATCTATAGAGCAAAAATATACTAAGTAAAAGGATTTTTAAGTGTATTTGTAAGATAAAAAAAAAAGTGTCCAGTAGGTTTCTGATAAGAATAGAAATTTTTTCTCTAATTTTTTAACCTTTTACGAATAAAATCAAGATAAAGAAATTCCTGCAATCGAGTATTAAGCATTTATATTTAGATTTGTCTAAGAATAATTACACGTATAAGAACTTTTTACAAATGAATAAATATTAGAATTGTAATCAGAATTATCTAAGTAATGGCTTCCAAAGATTAAAAAAAATTGGACAGAGGAAGATAAATAAATTCTGATATGGATTGTATTAAAAATCTGTTCAAGAGACAACATAAACATTAGAAAAATTGTATAATGATTGATTTATAAAATAGCCAATCAAAGTGTGGGAAGAAGTAGAGCAATTAATGAGTAGGAGGACTGTAGAATTATGTAAACATAAATGGAATGATCTATTGAAATTATCTTTGTAATAAACACCTTGGACACAAGAGTAAGATGAATAATTAATATAATTGATAAAGTATAATATAAAATTAGCTTTAGTTAAAGCAAAGAAGATGGTATGTAGAATAAATGGTGTAATATTGCTAATTTATTAAATATACAATTTAAAGATTCTCCAAGAACAGGGAAGTAATGTAGAGAGAGATGGAATAATCATTTAAATCCTGAGATAAATAGACATCCTTGGAATATGCAAGAAGATATTGAATTGTTAGAATTAGTCAAAAAGAAGTAAAAGAGATGGGCATTAATCTCAAAGATATTAAAACCAAAAAGAAGTGAAAATGCAGTAAAAAATAGATATAATTGTTTATTGAAAAAAAATAATTGTTAATCTGTGAATGTCTTAATAGATATATTGAAAAAAAAATATAAATCTGAAAATCCTACTATTACATTTTAAACAGTTAAAAGAAATAAAATAACACAAATAAAGTAACAAGTTTAAGAACCATAAAATTAACAAGTTAATAATATGAGTGAATTCAGTATCTAACAATTTGAAATGGTTGATACAAACCAATTTAAATATCTAACTCCTGCTTTTTATGATTCCAAGACATAATCTATATATATAAGCAATAAACCATAATTGATATCTTACTTAAGTAATCAAATGATAAAAATTGAAAGTTAATAAAATATCTAAAATTTTGATTAACATCATTAATAACATGATTTATCAAATTAAATGAGTGGTTTATTAAATTTAGTAGATTCAACTAACTTTGCAAAGTATGTACCTAATGTTTTTGCATAACCAATTCAATAAGAAAAAAAGTATATTTAATATTTATATTAATTAAAGATCATAATTTAATATTCCAGGAGTACAAAATGAATAAATTAATTAAGAAAAGCTAATTTAAAATAAAAGATGTAGTACTTTCTCATTTTTTACTTCCAAATTGGTTACATCATAAGATTTAAAAAATAAATTTATTATAGATTAAGAAGAAAATAACTAATAAATAAGTAAATGAATAATTTATATTTATGAATTATTAATTAATTTAATATCAGTAAAAATGAATTCATAAAGTTTCTTTTGTTTCACTAAATTTATGTTCTGTAAGGAGTGTTGATTCATACATATCTTCTACAATTTCTGGAAAAATGAACAATTTTGGTTTTGGTCTATAATTTTTTTAGGGTTCTCCACAATCTTAATAATTATTATAAAATTTATACTTTAATTTTTACAATCAATATTATTATAGGCAAATTTAGTTTGTTATTCTTTTGCATTCAAGATTGATTATTGTATCATTTATGATCCAAAACTATTTGATTGCCCAAAAGTAAAATGACTTTATGAAGATGAGAAACTTATTGATTCCAATTATATGTTTATTTATAACTAATTTTAATGAAAGAATGTTTATTAATCTTTAGATTCATAGGATTATTACATTTTCTATTCTATCATAAATTAAGGTATATGTTATTTAATGAAGTAATTTTATGTATCAAAATTCTAATTATGAAATGTTGGAGTTGATATAGGTTGATTCTATCTCTAGGAGGTTGTATTATTATAATTAGTTTTTTATTATGGAAATATTAATTACATTCTTTGTAGGTTCAATTCTTGTTATTTGTAATTTTATTTTTAATTTCTTAATTCAATTAGTTTTTTAAGTAAAATTAATCTCAATGGTTCTTTATTATTTTATTCTAAAGATAAAAAGTGTTTTCTTAAAGAAGCAATAATTTCACTTGTCTCTTCATATTCTTTATCTTTTGAGTCTTTATCAGAAACTTAAGATGAAGTAAATATACTTCTTAAAATATATTTTAACTTTTCAAATAAGTTCATTAAATTTAAATTTGATGTGTTTTTGTTTTTTATTAATAAAATTATGAAAAATAATTCAATTTAATCTAATAATAATTATTCTTACATCATATTTTAAATTATATTTCCATGATAATATAATATTTTAAACATACTTAACAATTTAATGTGTTATATAAAATTTATATTAACTGATAATACTCATCAAGTTCTTTGTAAAAATAGAATGAATATTGTTTATTTATATAGAAATATAGGTTCTTTTAATGATGTTAGAATATCATAGATTTTTAATAAAAGCATTATTAAAACATTTTTGAAGTTTTAATAATGAACTCGGTTAGATAGAGAGAGAATAGAAAGCTTTCATAAAGTCAAAGGAGTTAAAACTATAATCTACCTATAAGAGCTTCATCATAATTTAAGTAATTATTTAATGAATTAAAAGAATCCATCATTTACCAAGCATATCAAGCAATTCTACATGTTGTAGTAATTCATGTACATCAAGTCCACCTTAGAGTTGTTCCAAATTAGATGAGGATAATGTAGAGAGTATAATAAGTAAAGATTATTATAGATATATTGGTTTCTAAAAATACATGTTAAGATCCTCTTAGTTGTTTCAACTATGATGATTTCAAAGGAGTACTACCTGTAACTATTAATGGAATAAAAATTCTGAAAATTGATTGGAGTTATTTTACAGCATCTCCAAATATGTAATCTCCATGGAAAGCTCATTGTTTTTGGACTGTTGGATATACATTTGATATCAATATGAGGAAGATGAAGAGATCATAGAATATAAGATATCGTCTAATTATTCAAAGTTGGTGTTGCTTAAATAATAAATCTTGGGTAAAAAACAAATGGGATAGATTATTAGAACATGAAACTGGACATTATCTAATTGGATGTTTATGTGCTTTAGATTTTAAATAAAAGTAATTATATCAATAAACAGTAAAATAGAGCAGACAAATTCAAATATACTAAGAATTATCGAATGGAATGCACTAAGTTATTTCAAGATACATTCTAGTTTTATTTGCAAATGGAGAAACAATATGATGAGGAAACTAATCATAGTCAAAATGTAGTAAAACAAAAAGAATGGAATTAATTCATTAAATAAGAACTTCTTAAATATTGATACAATCATGTTTCTCAATTAAATTATTTATTATATTTACTTATTATATATGATACTAATAAATATATAATTATAAATCTATAGATAATATATAATTACATCAATACAATCATTAATATTATTTTGAATTCCAATATAAATTAAAACAATAATAATTCATTATTATGTTCAAAGAAATTAAATAAGAATTGGCTTAAAAATATAAACAATTAGAACTTGATTAAAATGAAATAATGCAGAAATTATAAGCTTATAAAGAGACTGCATAAAACTTAAATGTTGATAACACATCATTATTGATTGATGATGTATAAAACTCATCTCTACTATTACTTTCAAATACATAAAGAGATATAACAGATAAAACAATTACTGAATTAAAAAAAGCATTAGAAGAATGTGAAAGAGATAGATTGAATAAAATTGAATAAATTAACGAATTAAAAAAATTAAATTAAAAATTATATGAAGAGTTGAATGTTGTAAAAAACAATAATATAAAGACAAATAAACTTTTAAATAATATTACAATGTAAAAGGAAGAATTATTGAATTAAATAAATATGATAAAAAAACATAAATCAATAGATTCATCCTTTTATTAAACTTCCATTACTGATATTACGAATCAAGATATTTCAATTCAAATGAATAGAAAAAAATCAATGTCACAATATGAAACTACTGATTAAAAACAATTAAAATAATATAAAAAGTTTACAGATTGTGTTAAAGATATGATACTTAAATTATAACCAAAATTATATGATAGTATAAATTTTAAAATATTTTTTAGATTAGAATGTATCATTATCTGATGCTTGGAAATGGTTAAAGATTATTATAAATGACTATGTACAAATTGCTAATACTATAAAACAATTAAAATAGATTCTTAATGTAGAATAACCTTACATAGTTTTGGAAGTTCAATAATTAATTAACATGATTGTTTATAAATAATGATTCATTATCACAAATAAAATGAATATTTTTTCTTCTATTTCTATTGAAAATAATCAAATACATTAATTTAAATAATCAAAATTCAAAAATGGATAATAAGAAAAAAAAGAATAAGAATAAAGCTAAATAAGAATAACAATCTAAATAATAATAATAATAATAATAAAATTAATTAGTACCTTAAAATTAATAACATCATCACGATCATAATTGTCATGATCATCATGGAAATGAAGATCATCATCATGATCATAATCATTGTAATCATGGTTTACCTGCTGGTGATATGCCTAATATTGATCCAGCTAGTTTATTAAGTGGTTTAAACAAAGGAGATGGTTTATTAGGTAGTTTAAGTATGATACCTAAATTAACAGAAATGTTAAATTAATTAAGTAATTTTGGAGGCTAAGCTTTTAAACCTGATGATCCTCTCCCTGATTTCACTAAATTTGATTAAACTAAAGTATTTAATATATATAAATATGTATAGTAAACATTAGAAGTTGCTATTGAAGAATTTTAATAAACCATAGAAAGTGTCTAAAAGAAAGATTTCACAAATCTAACAAAGCCTGTTGTTTAAAAATAACAATAATAAAAATTATCAAAATAATAACAACAATAAAGAGAGAAGTATAATAAATATTTTATATTATTCTAGAAACAATTAAATTATCAAATAAAATATTGATTATTTGAATACATTATAAAAGGATTTGAAGAAGCTATTATAAGATGTATATAAATATAATTAAATATTATAGTAATCTATGAGTGGAATTGCAACAATATTAAATCAAGGTATTGAGAACTTAAATTAAGATATCTAATATTATTAGAAGTAATAAGAAGTATGAAAATTAAATATTTAATATTAATTATTCAATTATACAAATCTAGAAACAATTTGATTAATCTTCTAGATATAAAACTAAAATCTACTTAATATTTAAAACATTCTTTTCTTCATCCTAATGTCAACTTCTATAAAATTTATTCATAAACTAAGTCGCATAAGTATTTTATGTCTACATGATCTAATATCTCATATAATTTTTTACATTCAAATTTTTATCCATAATAGCTTTATTACGCATTATTTATTTTTAAATACTGAACTAATTTAGAAAACATTATGTTAGAAACTAAATGTATTGTTATTTAAAATGAAGTCCGACTAAATATATATAGTATCTTCAACTATATTAAGTCGGTTTATTTACTTTTATTATATGAAATCCGACACCTTATAACGACATATAAGAGTATTAATATAAATTTTATATATTCCTCTAATAAGAAATGAATTAATAAGAATATATGAACAGAATCTTTTAAAACTAGGTAACCAATTAACCTCTTTTAGTCTGTCTATAATATTAACCCTTAATGTTTTAATATAGTATAAATATCATCTAGCTAAAATTAGTTCCTTAAATGTATTGTGGTGAACTGACTTAATAAAATACAGAAATTAAATATGTAAGTAACTATTGCAATGGAACAATCAATTATGAATAGTAAAATTAGAGCAACCAACAATAACCTAAACTTTAAGAAATGCCTTAAAGTATAAAAAATGAAACAGAAAGAGAAATAAAAGAAAGTAAATTTAATGGTATTAAAATTCAATCTACTTATTCTTTAGGTCATTGGTCTAAATAAGAGCATGAATTGTATCTTGAATTTGTTAATAATCACTTTGATATTTTGAAATCAAAATATGATAAAAAATCCAAAAAGATTTTTAAACTGATGAGCAAGTTCATTACTACTAGAACTCCTACCTAATGTAGATCACATCATTAAAAATTTAACCCACTTCAATCAAACAAGAAGAAGAAGAATTCTAGATTGGGGAAATATTGATAAAATATTAAAATATTAATATTGCTACCTATTAATAATAAATTTAATGAAATTTATTCTTTTATTTTAATAAATCAACTATTAAAAGTATTCTGTTATTATTGTGATAATTTTATTTAATTCTAAATTGCTCCTAAATCCATTATCTTACAGTTATGGTTTTAGATATATCAATAAATAAAAAATCAATCTTTATGATAAAGGGAAATTTATAAAAGATTTAGAGTATTTAAGAACTATACAATAAGTTTAAATTTGTTGTAAATAAAAGAGTTTTGGTGTTTGTGTAATTAAATAAGTAATGTCATCATCTTCATGTATAGCAACAATTAAAACTATAGATAAATAATAATTGAAAGATTTAATAAATCAATATATTTATACTCAAAATAATATGAAATCATATTGTAAATAAAATAATTAAAAATGTAAAATTAGACAAGGCTAATATCTGTGAATTTAACAAAGGTCAAAGTAGAAAATTAAAAATCACGGTTTTGTTACTTAACATTATTTATAAAGCAGTATTTATTTAAATAGATTGATTAGAAAAAAGTTGTTAGCATATTTCTAGATATTATTTTAATTCAGTATATTATTTGAGAGACTTAAAGAAGACATTTTTGAATAAGAAATCTTAAAGTTCAGCATTTTTTAAAGAACATATAAATTAAAAGCATTATTTGATCACATCTAGAATTTAGAATTAGAAAAAGAACATATGCAAGAGAAACTCTTTAATATTCAATTAAATATAAGTAAGAGATGTAAAGTTTTATTGTTTTAATTAACACTTTAGGATTATCATTTACTATTAGAATGAATCTTTAATATATTATATAGAGAATGATTATTTTAGATAGATATTCAATATCATTGTGATGTATACATTTTTTATTGATTTTAGAAACCTAATTAGAGTACCTTTTTAAAATAAACTTATTTCAAAATTATCAACATTAGGAATTTTGCAAGAGAAATTATAAAAAAAATTATGTTATGATTTTAACTGTTTCCTAAGACGTTTATGGTAATAAAGTATGTAAATTAATTTATCTTTATAATTTTGGATTATAATAATCAACTATCATTATAAAAGAATGAATTTCAGTTGGATATAACAATATATTAAAACATTTAAGGTTGTTAAATAAGGATTTGAGGAATGTTTTTTTGATTGATTATTTTTCATATAGTTTTGTGTAAGTGTTGAATTTAATAAAATTTTAGATTACTTTAAGAGTATGGGATTGTGAATATATAGGATAATCAATTGATAAAGGAAGACATTTAAATATTTTGTAGGTGATTATATGAGATGTGTGATTACTTTGTATTTTAAGTTGGATTGATTAAATTAATTTGAGAGTGTGGAAGATGCAGTATAAAATTTGTATTTTTGAAATCATTGTTCTGTATATTTTGTTTACACATATTTTTAAATGGTAAATGCTTTAATTTAATACTTAAATCAGATTAATGCAAGCTGAAAATGACCATTAATAAGAGAGTTCAAATAATATTAAACATCTTCGCTATAAATCATCATATGTATGAAGTATTGCAAATATCATTTCAGTTAATCAGGAATAGAAGAAAAATTTATGATGACAATGATTTTAGGGAGGTTGTCTAAAATTTCTACAACTTGGTCTCCGAAATTAATAAAGGTTAAGAATCGGTTTAGCCACTATTAGTTAAGAAAATAACAAAACCTCCTTTACGTAAATAGACTCAATAATCGAAATAAAGAAATGCTAGTAAAAATAAGTAACCCACTAAAGAACTTACTTAGTCTAAAAGAGATGCTCATTTCAGACCTGATTAACAAGCCTAATAATACTTTAATTCTTGTTTCAGTCAATAAATTATGAGTCATCTATTGCCTAATTTTGATTAACCCTATTGTAAATAAGTTCCTTTCTTATATGATAAACCAAAACCTCATCTTAATTTCAAAAGAAATCAAATTCATATTCAAACAGCTTATTAAATATATATTAAGGAATTTGGTTCTGGATTTGTAGAAAGTCAAGATCCCACTTCATTTGCTAGAAAAGTTATGAATTCCAACTTTAATTGTAAAGTAAAATTTCATTAAGAACCAGACCCAATATTAAGAAGAGGAAAAGGAGAGTGACAAATCAGAGAAATTAAATAAGTCTTATGAAGATGGCAAAAAGAAACCTTTAAAAGAATTAGTTCGAGAATTTTAGAGTGATTAATGATTTTAAAAACAAAAAAAAGAGTAGTATTAAAAGAGTAGTAATAAAAAAATAAAATCCATCTATTTGATTATTCTTAATTAGAATAGTTTCTATTGTTGAAATATTAATAAAAAAAGATTTCTTATTTTCTTAATGAATTCTAATTTATTAAGTTAATACTTTAAAATTCAAATGTCATCTATGAATATTAATAAAATTCACAAAATTTAGTCATTTGAAATGTCATTGATTTACTAATTTTATTTAAAAATAGTGTATTATTTTTTATTCTTTTTGAGACATAAGTGCCATTCTATTATTGATAATTAATTGTAAAAAATATAAAAGGACAAAAATCTAAATGAATTGTAATTGAAATTTTGTATTTTACATTAGAATACAAACTTGTAGGTAAAAAAGGAGAAGGAACATTTTCAGAGGTCATCAAATCATAATCATTCAAAACAGGAAACTATGTTGCTATAAAATGTATGAAAAATAAATTCACATCAATTGAATAAGTAAACAATTAAATGAAGATTAAAGGTTAATCATTTGAGAGAGATTTAAGCTTTAAGAAAATTGAGTCCCCATGAACACATTATTAAGTTGATCGAAGTTCTATAGTAACTCAATTTATAACAATTATGGTAGTGATGAACCTACAGGAAGATTGGCTTTAGTATTTGAATTAATGGAATAGAATCTATATGAGCATATAAAGGGTATCATAATAATCATTTCAATTAGGCAGAAAATAACCGTTGAATCCATAGAAAGTTAAATCCTTTATGTACTAACTGCTAAAATCTATTGATCATATGCATAGAAATGGTATCTTCCATAGAGATATTAAGCCGTAAACATTTATAATTTAAATAGTGAAAACATTTTACTGAATTCAGATCATTTGAAACTTGCAGATTTTGGATCTTGTAAAGGCATATATTCAAAACATCCTTATACAGAGTATAAATTAACTTAATCTCGATAATAGATATATATCTACTAGATGGTACAGGGCTCCAGAATGTTTATTAACAGATGGATATTATGACTAAAAGATGGATTTATGGGGTGTTGGATGTGTAATGTTTGAAATTATAGCTCTATTTCCTTTATTTCCAGGAACTAATGAATTAGATTAAGTTAATAAGATTCATAATATTTTGGGAACTCCAAATCCAAAGATTTTTGATAGATTCAGAAAGTAAAATAAAAGAATCTAATAATAGATAAGCCACTCATATGGAAATTAATTTCCCAAATAAACATGGTAGTGGTATTGAGAGACTTCTTCAAGGATAAACAAAAGAATGTATAGATTTAATCAAAATGTTATTGGTGTATGATCCTGAAGAAAGAATTACTGCTCAATCAGCATTGAGACATGAATATTTTAGAGATCTATATGAAGCAGATGCAACTCAAAAGAGTTTTTAACATACTCTATAATAAATCAGAATTTCTAATCATAGAGAACAGTAATGAATATATTTATATATAGGAATGATAATTCTTTAGAAAGAAGTCAAAGAATTGAGGAAAGTAAATAGACACATTAACCAAATTTTAAAAAGACATAAAATTATTATGCAAAATCATAGAAGAAATCTGGAGTATATTTAATATTCTAGATTATAGTTACCATCATTATAATTTGATTTGAAAGTAGAGAGTATATATAAGAATACATAACATCATGATAGTGATGATGATATAGATAAATAGTCATCAAATAAATAAATGATGTTACCTGAAATTAAGAAAAAAAAAAAGTATGATCCTAAAATTATATATGGAAAATAATCATATCAATCTAATCAAGCATATTAGTAGTTTAATTCTAAAGGTATATATTTATAAATATAATAAATTAGCTGGCAAAAAAATGGCGCATGGATTATAAGCAGATTATATAGTTTATGGCAAGAAAGCTATGAATTAGTAGGTTTTAGGCTGAATAATTTAATTTTCGAATTTTATGATTCATCATTATTAATATGCTTTTTGAATCATCATCATTTTCCAATTATAATTAAAAATGAAGATATTAGTGATAGCATGTTTAATGGTTCTAACCTTATCCACTCCTTTAGAGAAAATCCAAAAGATCAATGTTCCATGCATTGAAGAAATAGGATACCTTACCAAAGATTTATTTGTCTTTGGTTTAGACATTGCTAGACATAAATTCTGTCATCAAGTTAAAGATGTTATTGTTATCATAATGGAAATTGTCAAATTGAAAAAGGCTTGTTCATCATCTAATAGCTAAGCTATATTGGAAGAACATAATCAAACTTTGACATGTCTATAAAATTCACTTGATATTGCTGAAGATGCTCATCATGCATATAATGCTTTTATTCAAAATGGAATCACTGATGAATTCATTGACTAGACAACTTCTATTTAATAAAAACTAGTCTCCACTTTGAGTAGATGTAGTGCCAAGGCAAAATTACTTGAAGACATCTTCCCTGCTCATTGTATAACAGTCATGAATGATATGGCCAGAAATGCTTTATCTATTAAAGAACAAAGACATCAACCTTGGAAAATACTTGAAGGATTAGTTTCAATTGGTGAAAATTATCAAGGTGCCAAACAACATTGTCCATTTATGAAATGAACAATTACCAATATAAAAACATAGAATCATTAATATTTTTCTATTTAATATCCTAAATTATAATATTTCGAAATTTTATCTTTAAATTACATCATCTGTAGTATTATCTTAGAAGTAAAATAAATTTAAATAAACTATAGAAATATAAATATTTAAATTATTCACATAAATATTAAATTGAATAATCTTATACATTTTCAATTATTAATAGAGTCTCTCTTAAGAATGCTAAAAATATTTATCAATTTTTTATTCATTATAATTTTATTGTAAATAAAAAAAAGAAATGTATTTTTAGATTTTAACAATATATAATCTAAATAGATTGAATTGTTATCTATCATAATATAGTGTTTACTTTTTGAAAATTTATAAATATAATTATATAAGATAAGGAGAATAATGAAAAACATCTTAATTTTCTAATTATATTTTTATATTAATAATTTGATGCTCAATCGAACAGATAAGAGCTCTTAATTTAGAAGAACAAATTAAAGTATAGAAGGGGCATCTAGAAAAGATATAATTTCAGATCAAAAATCTAGAAAGGAATTAGGTGTTCCTTAAGAAGAAGAGAGAAAAATGCTAGGATCTAAAGAAAGTGAAAAGCGATCTCAAATTAAGATTGGGAGTCATTAATAATCAAGGAAGACTCTTAGAGGATAGGATGAAGAGGAGAAAGGAGCCAAAGTTATAGGAGAAGGAAGATTAGATGAATATGGGGAAGAGGAAGAGGATATAGTTTGTTTAAGATTTCCTCATCTTTCGTTTTGTCCATATAACTATTAATCACAATTAAAGGAGACTTTATTCATTGAAATATAACCTGGGATTTATCTTTGTGGATTTGCAATGGGTTTATGGACAAAATATTTGTTATAGAAAGCAGTTACAAATGTTCTGAATTTGACTTCAATGGAATATACAAAAAGAACAAAATATTTTAAATATTTAAACATTGATGTTCACAATACTTCTGATGAGGATATTAAAAAACACTTTAGAATTAGTAATAGGTTCATAAGAGAAGTAGAATATTTGAATAATTATTATATAGACATTATTATAAAAGGGGAAAGTTCTTATTCATTGTAGAGATGGACTTAATATTGGTCCTTGTTTTATCTTAGCTTATTTGATAAATGAGATAAAAATGCCATTGAAATTAGGTATAGAAATGTTATAGAATCTAATTCCACAATTAGATATTGCTGTTCATTTTTATAAACAATTAGAGTAATACGATTTGGAGAAGTTAGCTCTATTATAAATAAAAACTAAGGATTCATGATTTTTGAATTGATTCACAATTATAGGATATTATTTTATTATATTTCATACACTATTAATTTGGATTTTTCAGTCAACAACACCAAATGATACTAATATTACTGATATTGTTTATTAACTTATTGAATAATTTATAAATGATCTTTCTTTTGGATAGAATCAATAATCCATAATCTTTTGATATTTGTATCAACAATGAGGTATTTATTCATGAATCTATGAATTTGACATTGTGAGAGATCTTCATTATTATTTTTAAGGAAGTTAATAACAAAATAAACTTCGTTCATAATAAATAATATTAATTGATTTCAAAATTCTTCTTCATCTGATAGTTATTCATTATTGTAGGAATATGATTTAGTTAATTAAGTCTATAAAATACCAATTTTAACATTCATATCATTGATATCATTCTATCAAATATAAAATGGAATTAATACTTTTAATTAATTGATAATTTGCCTTTATTTAGGTCTATTATCACTAAGGTTAGGTATTTTAAATTGAATATCTGTTAGATTTTAATGTAATTATTAATCAAGTTCTAATTTTGAGCAATTTGATTTATTTAGAGAATTGATTTGAATTTCAAATTAAAATATAGATTATCTATTAGTTTATAAAATTTCTTAAATTTCAGGTTATATTAGATTTGTTAATTGAGTCTCTAATTTAGGTATTAATTCGAGATAATTAATCCATTATTATTAGATATCTTAAACTTCATTTGATTTTAAGTACTACGATAGGATAGTTAATTGCTATTGCTATTGGTAAACAATTTACCTTTGAGCATTTCTTTATAAGATTCATAGATTTTTGATAATCCTTTAAATATGACTTATGTTCTTTTAGATTGGTATCAAATTTATTAAGTTCTTTTTCTACTCTATTATATTCATTCATCCATTCATTAATAGCAACTTTAGTTTATATAATTTATCTATCTTAAGGAATCTAATTAAAGTCTGGTTATTCTGTTTTAAATTTCTTTTGATAAAATAGTATACTCTATGTGAGTTCATCATTTTCTACTTCATCTTAATCATCTTCCATTAATTCTTCAGGTAAATCTTATTCATCATATTAAATTTGTTAATTTAAGATATTAGAATTATTTAAATCATCACCAAATTATGGTAATTCAAATTTAAAATTCACTCTTATTAATTCTCTATTTAATAGATCATTAAGTATAAAACAAACCATATCTCCAAAACCAGAGGAAATATGAGGAGATCCAAGTTATTCAGGTAATTTTATACCCCATGCTTTAATATCTAATAATAGTTTTCTAGCAGTATCTTCTAAATTATTACTGTATTTAATATGTTATGCCAATTTATTCTTCTTTTATTTGGGTAAATTCATTAACCAATAACATAAATCTACAAAATAATAGAATCTATAAGAAGAATTCACATTTTCATCTAAAGAAAAGAAATATTTTGAAATGGGTTTCTTTTTCAAAGGAACACAGAAATTTTGATGATATTAAACTAAAGATAACTTTTCATAAATATCCTTTATTTTTTATAATTATATTATTTACTTCCATTACTAATACATTAATTATTTGAGGAGTTCTTTTAGTATCAGAATGAGATGAGAACATCTCTTTAGCTTTTTGTAATATAGTATTTGAATCTAATCTTTTTAAAGGATCAACTACAATCATACCTTCAATAATAGTTCGTAACTATTGACTATATCGATTAGATACAGGCTTGAATTCACCTTTAGTTATATTATTGAATAAATCTACTAATGACATTTTCTCACTTTACTTAAAAGGGCTCTTGAATTCAGCCATCTCATATGCTATGCATCCTAATGACCATATGTCTGATTTCATATCATACCCTTCTCCATGGAGGAGCTCTTCTTTTTAATTGAACATTTACCTCTGGTGACATATATAAGGGTGTTCCTACTTTAGAATATGCTTCTATTGTTTCTGATGAAAATATTCTGCCTAATCCTAAATCTCCAACTTTCAAGGTTCCATCTCCTCCAATGAAAATATTAGCAGGTTTTAAATCACGATGCATTATTCTTTTTTCATGCATATGTGATAAAGCACTTGCTATTTGTAATATATAATTCCACATTTAAACTTCTTCAAATGGAGTATCATCTGCTTTTGCATTTTTTATAAGCTTTTTTAAATCCCCTTTTTCTGCCCATTCAGTGGCAATAATCAATTCATTATTATACAGAAATGAATCCAAATATTTTATTATATTAGGATGATCTAAAGGTTACATCAGTTTCACTTCCTTTAAACATTTCTCTCTATGCTTAGGGTCCATCATATCAAATATCTTATGTTATTTCTAAACTTTTATTACTTTAATCTTCTTTAGAGCAATCACATTGCCTTCCTAATTCACAGCCTTATAGACAGTTGAGAATTTGCCCTCGCCTATTGCTTTTTATACTCTATAACCATTTATTTCTTAATCTATGAATTATGACATTATCTACTAATATAATTAGCTTAATAATATATTATTATTTATAAATATTTAGTAAAATGTCTATGCGAATTGTTTAATCTACAAAAAAAATACTAGATATGTCACATCCTAGTTAGACTATGCTAAATGGCCAAAGACCTAGTATGTCTTTAATGCCAAAAGAAAAAGTTATAATAGGATTGAATTCTTAATTAGTATTGAATTCTAAATAAGAATTGAATTCTAAATAAGAGAAAAAAACTAATAAAATTTTTATCAAATTAGATGAACATATCAAAAATTCTATTGTTGAATAAAAAGTTGAATAAAACAATCCTATTGTTGAATAAAATTATCCCATATAATGTCCAATAAATCCTAAAGAGGATCAATAAAAAAATAAAGAAACTAAAATTTCAATGGAAATTACTCATACTCATTTTGAACTTAAGGTACCCAAAATTATTGTACCAAAATCATTAGAGATTCCAAAAATCTTATTACCTTCTTAAATTAAAATTGAATAAGAAGATAAATTAATGAATTATAATTAAACAAATTTACTTAAGTAATAATTGATTTAGATTAAAAAATTTAATGAACCTATTCAATTACTATTATAAGATAATGATAAACGAAAAAAGTATTACTCGAGAGCATAAAGAGAAAAGGAAGATGTAATTCATTGGGGTCAAAGGAAATTACTTATTAGTGAGATTTGGTTTTTGACAAAGTATGGTTGTTTATCTAGGAATATTATATATGCAGGAGCAGCTCCAGGATTTCACATATCATTGTTATCCGATTTATTTTAAAATCACAAATTTTATTTATTTGATCCAAATGACTTTTAAGTTAAATAGGGACCAAAGATTACTATTTACTAACGTTGTTTTACAAACGAAGAAGCCTAAAAATTTAAGGAATTATTTTAGGTATGAATTAATTAACAAGAATGATTATCTATTCATTTCAGACATTCGAACTGCCAATTTTAAAAGTATGACCCCTGTAGAAAATGAGTAAGCAGTACTAAGAGACAATCAATTATAAATGGAATGGGTTAAAATCCTCAAACCTTAAAAAGTATCATAATCTTATATCCATTAAGGCTATGTTGAAATTTCGTTGTGCTTACCCTACTGAAATCAATGAACCAACTGAATTCTTTGAAGGTGAAATCTATATACAAGCTTGGGCACCAGCATCATCCACAGAAACAAGATTGATACCTTATAACTATGTCAATACTATATTCTATGATAATGTTAAATATGAAGAGCAAATGTTCTATCATAATGATGTTGTAAGAAAAAAATAGAAAGGTTCATTAAGTTGGGATGATAGAGCAGAAACTGAAGTGTTAATTGAGTATCTACGTAATTCAGGAATCAATGAAAACCAAATAATTAAATAAGTAAATATAATAAAAGATTAAATTACAAAAAAATTGAATTATTAATGAATCATATGAATAAATTATTTTATTAAGATTTATAAAATTATTATATTATTATTAAGTTAAAAATAGTTTACTAATTAAATTTTAAATTTAGAAATTAATCAAGATTATTTAGATACAAATATATCTCAGAATAACAATTTACATACAAAATTATTTAAGATTATAAAATAAATCAGAAGAAAAATATATCAATTAATGAAGATTTAGGATCTAGCAATTTTATTTATAATTAATATAATCATCTTTCAATAGTTGAAAATACTATTAACATTTTAATTAAGTTAACTCAAATTTTTGAATAAAATAATATTCATCATACAATACTTAATGAAATATTAAATTAGATTTGGATACATAAAACTATTTAAGATTTGACTGAATAATTAGGAGTACTACTATCTTAAAATCAATGATTATAAATTAAATTAATTTATATAATGAAAAACTTTGCAACTAACCCCAAAAATATTGGTGGAATGAAGATGCTTAATGATAATATGTTTTTACATCATAAAGCTCTTATTGATGCTAAACCAGCTATCAAAATTAAACCACCTAGACCTGTAAATAATTATTTAATCTTAAGCATGTAAACAATATTAAAAATGTGAATCCTTAAAAACCTAAAGAAATTGATCTTCCAATGTATAAGAATAAAAAAGAATTTGATCAAGTAATGAAGACATTTCAAACTGTAATTGGAATGAAGAAAGGTAAGAAAAATTAATCAATTTAGGGAGAATTGATTCAAATGCTCCTATTACAATGGAATTTAGAAGGAACATCTCAGGTAATGCTACAAAAAAAGAAAAATTTGATAGAGATTAACATATATTAAATTTACAATCTCAATATAGAAGGATAGCAAGTGCTGGAAGCATGTAAGAAAGAAAAAAAAATTCAAATGATCCAATAGCTCATCCTCCTAGGTTCTTTAGAAGAGAAGGAGAAACTATGGCAAATATTAAAATTGATAAATTGTTACACCATTTTGTAAATTATAATCTTATTACATAATAGACTAAGGAATAACGTATGCTTGAAGAAACTCCAAATAGTGAACTATCATAAAAGATAGAAGCATTAAATAAAAAGAAGGTTCAACTTTCAAAACCAAAATAACCAAGAGCATAATCAGCTAAACTTCCATCTTAAAAATCTGAACCTTCAAGTAGAATGAAAACTAGAAATGCTGATGATATTACTACTGAAGTAAAGGAAATACCTAAAGTTTCTACTAATTCTGAAGAGGATCTAGAATAATTAAGGTAGATGTTAATAAGTAAAAATCTATTTCTATTTTTAGGAATAATTTTTCATCATAAAATTTTCAAAACAGCAGATTTAGAAACTTTATTTGCTCGAGTTTTAAATTAAAATCCTTAGATTGATTTGATAAGAGCAGAAATACTCTTTGAAATGATTAGAGAACAACTAAAATCTGATTGAAGATTTTATATATATATATATAATATAAATTCATAATCTAGAATTAAAATATTGAATACGTTTAGGTTATTATCTAAAATTACTATAGTTAGATTATTCAATTTTAAATTGTTAATTATTTTAGACATAACTAGAGACATTTCCTTGACTTACAGTTAATTGTGAATAATTTTAAGGCATTTCAAATTCCTGTAATAAATCATCCTTTACACGAAATTAATTTGCATATTCATAAGGACTTTAATATTTTTTAGATTTAACTTAAGCTTTTTGTTAAATCAATTTACTTTTCTCATTAGCAAAATATCTATTTGATGATAATTTAGATAATTCTTATGGTTATTAGATTTAAATCTTTTAATCTTAAAAAGATTCAACTTCTTTTCTAAATGTCTAAGTTTACATTTTATGATCTTCAGGTTTAAATACAAAATCATCTTTATCAACAATTTTATCAATTCCAATTAATTGATCTAATTGTTGATTTTGATTGAGTACATAATCATCAAATCCATCTTTTTATTATTAAAATTCCAACATTAATTCTCTACTAGGAAACATTGCATCACTAAAATCATCTCTTTAAATGACTTATCTATCATTTCTAATAAATCTATTTAAAAACATTAAATAATCTAATTAACTTAATGATTATATTTCAAATTTATTAAGTAATTGATCCAAAGATCTTTTATCAATAAATAATTGATTTCCTACAATAATTTTAAATATAGTATTAAATTTCCATTTAATTGATTAAGCTATACCCATTTTCTCTATTTCTATAACTTTTAAGTAATCTATTTCTAAATAAATCAATTTGGCTACAAAATCTTCTAAATAGAATGATAATTTATCTAAAATAAAATTGTAAAATCTAACATTCTGTTATTTAGAGTTTTCTCATAATAAGTTTCATGGCTTAATCCTTATTATATTTTGGAACAATAAATTCAAGAAATTTTTAATGACTTAATTTATCATTTCCTGAACTGTAAATAGAGATCCATAAATCACAAAATTTGATTGATAAACTATATCCATTCTTGCACATAAATCTAAAGATATCAGATGCAGTCAAATATCCTTTAGAATTGGTATCAATAGTTCGAAAAGCTTCACTTACATCAAATCGAGTATTTTCAGCTAATGTTACTTTAATATCCTCAGCCTACATTAGACAAATTGTTAAACATCTTTTTCAGTATTCAATATAATTCTTAAGAAGATTATGAATTTTTGTTCATATATTTGATTTTAATCGGCTTCTGTGACTGTTGGGTTTAACATTAATTTAAATTACTTTAATATAGTAAATATGTAATTATAGACATATTATAAATATTTATAAATATATTCTTTATTAATTCAAACAATAAAATCCTCTTCTTCATCATCTTCTTCTCTATAAAAGAAATCTTACTCAAATGAATTAATTTAATTTTTTTATGGTTTCTTTTTGGATTATAAATTATTTTATTATTTTGATTTGATAAACATTTGATTAGTTTAAACAATAGATTATTACTATTCTTATGATTTTACATTTAATGACATACTTCTGCTTAAATTAATAGGATCAATATTAATAGATTAATTGTTTTAAACAATATTTTAATTAGAATTGATTTTTGAATTATCATAATATTATTCATTTAAGGTAATAATATTTTAGTTTTATTTTTGATGTTAAGGATAAAAAGATTTAGTTATTGAAAGATTTTTGATAATTTAACAATGTTTATAGGATATATTGGATTTAATTAGTTAAGAAGCATATTGATATTAATTAATTTTAGATTATTTCATATCTTTTTAAGAAGTAGAACAGTTTTATTATTTAAATGCTTACTTAACTTTGTTATGATGTAAATTAGGTACAAATGTTGAATGTGATTATGTAAATGTTGATTTAGAAATTTAACGATTTGAATTATCATTAAGATTATCTATTTTTTTAATTGTTTTTTATTGATTAAAGGATTTTTGGGATTGTATTTTGATTATTTAACTATTTTGAAGTTTGAATATATTAGCTAATTAATCAAATGCAGGACGATAATCATAATCTGTTTAAAGTAAGATTTTAAGAAAATGAATATTGTCTTCACTAATATTATTCTATCTACAATTGTATTCAATATAATAATTAATTTATTGTTAATTTAATTTAATAAGATAACTAGGATCTTAGGTTCCAGTTGTAAGACAATAAAGTAATGAACCAAACATCCAAGTTTTCATCAATTAATCTTATTTATAATTATTATTGTTGTATCGTTATTAGTATTTAATTTAGAAGAGAGAATATCTTAAACCATAATCAATAGTGTAAATAGTCTTTTAATTAATGTAAAGAAAGTCAGGATTGAAATCATAGAATCCTAAAATATCTAAGGAATAGAGATCATACAATTATTTCAAATATCCATTAAATTGATCATTTGTAATTTTGGTAGGCATTTTAATCCAATTATTACTATTTAAATAAGAAATGAGTAGATTGTTATCATCCTCAATAGCATCTTTAATGTAATAGTATGATTGAATTTTCTTAGATATATTTTCATACATTATAGAATCTAATTCAGATTTAGGAAAGATATTAATGTAATAGGATTATTTAGTTTCATCAAATCCTCTATATAATAATTAGTAAGAGAAGTCTAAAGAGATAGGTAATTCAATTTAATAATTAGCGATTTACATAAATTAATAATTATGATTTTTATTTTACTTATACAAATTACTTAGTCTTTGAGCATCTATTAATTTTTGAATCTCACTCCCTTTTAAATTCAAGAATTAAAAATAGATACACTTTAGGAGTACTTTATGTCAGGATCAATATCAGGATATGTGGAAATGAATGAATATACTAATTTAATTGAGAAGTTGGCAAATTCATTTCCTAAATAAGTAACATTATAATCCTTTGGTAATACTTATTAAGGAACCAAAATAAAGACAATTAAAATATCACCAAACAAATCTCCCAAATATTAAATAACTATTATTGGTATGTTACGTGGCAGTACTGATTTAATATCAGTAAATTATCTCCTATATCAATTATACTATATCACTATACAACTATCTAATAAGAATCCATTTATGATGACTTTACTTTAAGACAAGTAATTATGGATAACTCCATTAATAAATGCAGATGGACTTCAATATATAACAAACTAATTTATTTAAACTCACAATATACCTTAAATATTTAAAAATAGAAATCCATCCAATTCTAATTAATGTTCATAAACTGAATAAGGTGTAGATCTTTCAAGGAATTTCCAATACAAATTTGGTATCAATGAAATTGGATCATCTTCTAATTAATGTAGTCAAATCTATAGAGGAATAAGTGCCTTTTCTGAATCTGAAACATTGGCAATAGATAATTTAGTATAATAAATAAGACCAAACATTTTAATTGTTATGGGTGGTGATTAAGATAAGTTAGTTATTCCTGATTCTAATTCATCAACCTATTATGAATTACTTTATTAAATTTCAAAAATATATTAACTCAATATGGGAGAATATGAAAAACTTTATTAAGTTGAAATTAATGGTGATTTATGTTAAAATTACATTTATTAAATCAATAAAGTATGTTTCACTATTAATATTGGATAATATGAATTAAATTAGACAATCCCGAATTTTTAGAATCTTTTAATTGATTTTTTTTAACATTATAGTCCTTCATTACAGTATATACAATTTATTATATATATAGAATATAATTAGAAAAGGTATTTGATTGTAAACATGGAAAAATGTTATGTAAAGAATTAGAATCCAATGAGAAAGGTTGTGTTATCATTATATCAGTATAAAATATAGGCTATAATCAATTTAATGATAATATAATAATGGATATAATCTTGAATTAAGGAGGTGAAAAATTATATCAAATTGATTCTTATGTTATAGCTTAAAGTATCAAAAATATAAGTGATCCTAAATTATAGGATGGTATAAGGATTGATGAAATTTCCACTGATAGAGTTTATAGATATCAAATAGTTAATAATAGAAGATTAAATTAAAATCAAACAATTTATTATGTCTTCTTAATTACTTAATATGGATTCTCTTATAATTATATTAATACTGTTGAAACTATCAATTTAACATTTACACTTCAAAATACTTTACTTAATTCATAGGTATTAAAAACATTGACACCTTCAGATTTAGCTGCCAAAAAGTCTAATGAATAACTTCAATAGATATTTCCTAATAGACCAGAATCTTATGTTTTGTTGATATGTTTTGCAGCTATTTCAATTATTTTCTTTTTCTCATGGATTATTAGAAAAATTTATATTTGGATTTATGATCCACATCAATTTATAGAAGAAAGTAAATCTAAAAGTGGAGGATCATCTGATGAAAAGAATCTAGATTAATATCATTCACATAATCTAATGGAAAGTAGATTAAATACATAAATCAAATTATCTTAAGTTGTTCCATTCTAATCAATAAGATAGAATGATTCACCTCCATTAAGTAAAGTAACTAGCCAATAAGGTTAACATGAAAGTAAAACAACTAATGAAAATTAATTATTACCACATCTAAGTCCTATTGAAATTGAAAATAGAGTACATAAAGCCTTAGAAATAGTTTAATCATAAGAAGATTTAGATAAATAAGAATAACAATTGTAATAGAATTACTATAAAAATTCATAATAATAAGAAAATTTACATCAAATTGAAGAAGTACTTGTTAATACTCCAAATATTTAACATAATGATTAAAATGATGATTAATTAGTTAAATTTGAGGATTGATATATATATATATATATATTATTAATTAAATTTAATCATTCTTGTGATCAATTTTAATTCTCCTTAATATTTTTTAATATTTATGGATACAATTTGACATGAGCATCAACTGCCCATACATAATCTAAATGAGCATAATCATCTATAAATTCTACTTTCATATGTGTTTAATCCAACTTATTTAACATTTTACCCAAATCATCTGTATCTGTAATCACATCTTTTGTTCCCAAATAAAAGTATTTAGGAATTATAAAATTCTTTAAATTATCTACTGGATATGGAGGAGGATCTCTTTATCCATACAATACCATATTTTAACTAGATCCATAATCAAAATATTATAATTATTTTGATCTAAAGAATTACATCCTACAATTATTTATATATATATACCATTATACAATATTTTTAGATGCTGAACCTCCAGGTTCATGAGCAACCATATTACCAAAACGATTCAAATCGATCTTATTTTTTTAAGGAAAACCACACAATTAATTAGTAACTTCGAAAAAGAAGCTTCTAAATATTGAAGGTATCATATAACAAAGAGCACCTATTTTTATGTTAAAACCATCATCAAATACAAAGAAATAAGGAATTCCCAAGTAATATATCAATTCAAATATGTATAATTTAATAGCCCATTACAAGAAAGTTGATCTCTAAAAATAGAATTAAAAAGGATTACCAAATTAGAAATGAACATAGCTGGACCAAGTCCAATAAAACATTTAAGATGATGTTAAAATTCAATGTTATTTGATAAATAAGCAAATGCTTATGTAGTACCTTGGGAGTGTCCAATATATATTACTTTTGCTCTTTGTGTAACATTTTTCACATATAATACTATGGCTTTGAAGTCATATTTGGCTAAATCATCAAAAGAACAATCCCAATATTGTTGATTGTAGTCTACACTTTAGAATTTAGTATGTCCAATACTATATTTATTACCTCGATTATTTGCAAGCCATACGTCATAGCCTTAATCAGCTAAAATGTATGGCAAAGTGAGCTTTTTATCATTATTTATAAACCAAGACCATGAACTATCCAATAATCCATGTTACATGATGATTGGATTTGGATGTGGATGAGTTACATCTTTGTAGATTCTCCATATTGTTAGAATGTAGCCATCTTCTGTAATTATTTTATGGCTTTCAAAATTGTAACCTTAATCTAATATGATATCAGCTATAGATATGATATATTTAAATATTACTTGCTTATGTATATACTCCATAATATGGTTTATGTTTGTTGAGTATTTTACGAAGTTTATGGAAAAATGTTTAATTTCTTGATTCACATTCTTTGACAAATAATGATAGCACATAATCTGTTAAATAGATTGCTATATAAGCAGAATAGTAAGTAAATGATAATCCTACATTAGCAAATGGTTTAATAACCCAAATGAAAAAGTAAAATGTGATTGTTTGAATTATTTAAAAATTCATTCTTAAGAAGAATTATTATGATAATCTTTTTTGATTTATAATTAATCAAATTTGCCATTCTTCCAAACCTGCAGCTTTCTTTTGACTATCCATGACTCCATTGACTAAAGTGCATGTTAACCAAGCAGTTAAGAACATTTTGCCATAATAAGGGATAGCACCTGCATAAAATCCATGGATTCTTTCATAGAAGTAGATTTGCTTAAAGACATCCAAATAATTTTAGTAATTTAATCTAATATTTAAAAAGACTATAATTACCTATTTTTAGAGGGATCTGGGAATGCCTTTAGTACTCTAGTTTGAACATTATCTAATGGTAAAGTGAAAAGAGTTGCCCAAAATGAAGCCCAAGTTAATGCAAGAAAATGATTGAATCCAAAATCTCCGAAAACCAACCAAATTTTTTCTTTCATGTAATCATATGGTCCTGTTAATGATACATTCAAAGCTGCTAATTTGACTACATGAGCAAATGCTCCTCTGAACAATGCACTGCTTCCTCCTAGTGAATTAATTGATTTTTGTTACCTTCTTCAACTTAGATTCTATTAATGGCATCAAAAGCAGATTTGTAATTTCTTCTTATTGATTAAGGAAGACCACCATCAGCTATCATTCTGACTTATGCTAATTCAAATGGAGATGTAACAAAAGCAGCAAATGCTCCTACAGATCCAGATAGAAGAGCCTTTTCTCTGAGTGTCAAATCATTGAATGGTTTGACTGGTTTAACTTAATCGTATATTGCTTTATATCTAAAAGTTTAAATATTTGATACAAAAAGTTTCTAATAAAGAGATAACCCAATCTACTGTATAATGCTGCGTCAAATCCATAATAAAAATGACTCAAACCTCCTCCAGTTTCATGAATCTCTCTGAATATTCTCCATGGATTCACTCCCAATTCATTTTTCAATTATCTCAATCCAATTCCTTCTGTTCTAACTTAGATTCTAGTTTTAACAAATTCTGGATGTAAATTATATAACTGTTACCCAATGGTTAAGTGAGGAATGTAGCAATTGCACCTACTGGCACTGAAAGACCAACTACTTCTGTAAGAGATGGCTCCCAATATCTCTTGTATGATCCAAGCATTTTATTTAATTAATTAAAGATATTTAAATTTGATATAAAACAAAATTTATCTTCATCACTTTTTATTATATTAGAATCACACACTCTCTCTTTTTAAATCTATATTGCCTTCTAAAACAATTAAATAACAATCAATATAAAAATTATTATTTTATCGTTTTTTTAATGAAACACAGTGTAATTTGGTTGTGTACTATTGCTTTATTCTTTACAAATGCAATAAACATGTAAATTAATAAATCTATATAGTAGATAAGAAGAATAAGCATCCTTGTAACCTCAATAATAAAAACAAAAAGTTCAACATTTCAGATTAAATGAGAAGGTTGTAAATGTGAAAGACTCACAAGATTTCTACAAATTTGTTGCTTTAAATCAGAAGAAACTCTTTGATAATTAATTTATTTAGAAATCCTCTGCTTCTGAAAACCTTAGATTACATAATTTCAAAAACATCCAATATACAGCAGACCTAGGAATTGGTTAAGCTGGCAATGTTTTTAAGGTTGTATTAGATACAGGTAGTGCTAATCTATGGATTGATTCAAACAGATGCACAGAGCAAGGTTGTATGAGACATAAACAATACAAACATGAAGAAAGTCATT
The DNA here is from genome assembly GCA_905183005.1 of Paramecium pentaurelia. Classification (NCBI taxonomy): domain Eukaryota; phylum Ciliophora; class Oligohymenophorea; order Peniculida; family Parameciidae; genus Paramecium; species Paramecium pentaurelia. Next base: position 181,239 of record CAJJDO010000132.1, read on the forward strand.
CGTTTTTACCATTGAATTAAGAATTAACAGTAGAATTTGGTAGTGGAGAATTAAAAGGAGTTGTTAATTCTGACACTGTTTATTTTGGAGATATCACATTACCTAGATAAAACTTAGCTGAAATCACAAGTGAAAATGGAATTATTTTCAAAAGTCTTGATTTTGATGGCATTCTTGGTTTAGCATATCCTTAGATGGCTCCTAAAAACTTTAATCCAGTGTTTGATAATATGATGTAATAAAAAGCATTAGAAAAAAATGAATTTGCCTTCTATTTTGCTAAAGACCCAAATGATATTACACATAGTGAATTTACTTTGGGTGGATATAATGAAGCTCATGTTGATGGAGATATTAATTATCATAATGTTATTGATAAATATTATTGGATGATCAAAGCTGATAGTATTTTAGTAGGAGGTTAAGACATTGGATTATGTGATGATGGCTCTTGTAAATTAATTGTTGATACTGGAACCTCCATTATGAGTGGACCTATGGATGATATAGGAACTTTATTAAGGAATTTGAATGTAAAGGATCATTGTTCTGAAATCAAGTCTCTTCCAACAATTACATTCAAAATAGATGGAATTGATTACACTTTAGAACCTGAAGAATATGTCAAACCTACAACTAAAGATAGTTCTGCATTTGCTGAAATTAATAGTTCTGAAGATTGTATATATTATTTTAAATTCTATATAGAATCTATGGTTGAAGTCAATAGTTGGGATTGTATTGCTTCCTTTATCCCCTTAGATATTCAAGAACCTTAAGGACCTGCTTGGATTCTTGGAGATGTCTTCTTAAGGAAATATTACAGCATATATGATAGAGATAATGATAGAGTAGGATTTGCCAAAGCCAAATAATGATCGATCAACCATTATGTAACTAAAATAATTAATACACTTATATTATATTATATTTTATTGATAATTTGTTGTCTGTTAATGCCATAATTAACTCCTTAAACACTTAACAAATTGTGTGAATACTTTTTGTATTTAGCCAAGTTAGAATCAGAAATTGAAATTATTCGAAATGTGCTTTGTGAACATGATCGCTTTCATCCATTTTTCATTTTTAAACACATAGATGGAATCTCCATCAATCCAAAGGGTCAATTGAATCCTGCAGATCTTCTTCAATTTCTAGAAGACAATGGCTTTGTACATAACTTAGAAGAATGTATGTAATTCATTGATTTATATGATGAAGAATCTAAAGGTTACCTACTTTATTCATAGTAACAAAATTGTTATTATTTTAGATTCTTGAGAATTTGTTTACCTTAAAATAATGTTGTCTTACGATAAAAGATAGCATTATAGAATGTAGATTTCCCTCATTATGATCAAAAGATATCCTATACACTATCTAAATTAATCAACTATGAAATTAAATCAATGGAAACTACATCATCATTTATATAAAAACTGTAGGATTGTTCAGATTATAGTCCATCTGCATGTTTTGAATTCATGGACTCTCAAAACTCTTAAATTTTAATGGCATCAAATTTTAGGGATCTCTTCTAAGAATCAGCCATAATTATCTATCCTCATGAATTACAATCTTTATTCAAGAGATTTGATCTACTTAATGATGGAGTCATTGATAAATCTGAATTTATGAAATATTTTAAAAAAAGGGTCATTAATCCAAAGGAATGCAAAACTCCAATTAAAGATAAATCTTATTTACATAATTTTAAAGAAAAAAGTTAATAGAAATAATTATAATCCCAATAATCAAATAGATCTAAAAAAACATCAACAACTCCTATTAAAAAATTAAATTCTATATTGAAATAAACAGGATAATCACCAAAAAAGGAATTTGATAATTTAAGATCTGTGAGTTTTATTGAAAGTTCCAAGACTTCTAAAACATAGAATTTGAATTAAAGCTATATATTTAAGACTCCCAATTAATAAAATAAAAAATATATAGATTAAAAGACAGAATTGAGAGCATAAATGTAATTATTCAAGGTCTAGAAATCATAATAAAGTTCTATTAATTCAACAATTAAAAAACCTACATAAAAAAGATCTACTTAAAAAAATGGAATAAAGAATTCTCCAAAAAAAAATAAGAATTGTTTTAATCCTTCTATATTTATTAAGGATATATTACTTAAATTAATGAATTTTGAAAAAGAAATTGAAAGAATCAAAATTAATTTATAAGCAACACCTGATTTTTCTATTTGCAATACATTCAGAACACTGGATAAAAGGAAAATGGGATTCTTAATTGCTGAAGATTTAGAATAATTCATAAATAAATAAAATCTATCACTTATACTAAAGAAAATATCTCCTGATGGTAGAATTAAATTTAATTAATTTATTCAATTAATATCACCATATCATTAAGAACAATAATCTATTAGAGAGTAGAGTCAAAATAGAAATTACCTTATATAAGGAAGAATATAATAATTATTATCTCTCTTATTTGAGAAATTATATGAGAGAGAACTCTTATTTGAATAAGCCAATTAAGAAATGAAATAAAATTAATAATGTGATATTAAATACTTATTTATGATGATTGATGAAGATTCATATGATAATGAAATCAGTTTAAAAGATGTAAATATATTTAAATACTATTTTATTAGCTTGATTCATTTTTGTATAAGTAATAAGTGTAACCAGAATTAGAAGACTTGGAATTATTATTCAATAGACTGGATACTGATAGAGATGGAAAGGTATCTTTTCTGGATTTTATCAACATTTTTTCCTTTTGATTATATATATATATATATTATATATTAATATTTTTATGCTTCAATTTTTTTAAAGATTAGAGAACCCTGATTCAAAGTTTCATTTATATGATTCATTTTACAGAATAAAAAAGATAGAAAAAGTATGTTTAAAAGAAAATGTAGATGGTAATAAAATTATAATTTTATTTCTTTAGGTTTATTAATTATTAATGGAATAGACTCAAAAGAGAATTATGAGTATACTAAATTAATGAATTGGGTATTTTTGGGTTATAGTGGAATTGAGATTGAAACAAATGAATATTTGGATAACACTTTGAGTGAAACAATATTTGTAATAACTAAAGATCATATAAGAGCATATTGTGATTAATAAGGTTTTAAACAATTAAAACCCTATTTATTATAAATGCCAAATCTTAAATTATTTGTCCCTACAATAAAAGAGGATGATAACAAAGATGAAAGTGAAGTTTTAAAAATGGCTCAATTTGTGAAAATGATGTAAGGATTAAAAAGAATTGGTGTATTACTTCCATAAGAGAAAAATAGAAATATAGAAAAATGGCCTATCATATAAGGTTATGGATTATTAGGAAATGGATTTTTTTCAATGCAATATGAAATTGTGAATATGACTGAAAGAATAAATTAGTTATATAAACCACATGACAAACATTCAATGAAAAATTTAATTAATGTAGTATCTTAAAGATTAAATGGTCATGTCTCAGGATCTTTATAATTATTATCAGAAATTGCAATCAAAAAAAGACCTCTAGTTACAAGTGAATAAATGGTTGAAATATTCCTAGATACATTTGAAATTGAAGAGAATAAATATGTTAAAAGATCTAATAAATTAACTCCTACAGTCACTTTTGGAAATTGTAGTTCCTAAGAGAAATTACCATTACATTTAACAATAGAGAGTAGTGATTTATTTTCTTCTCTTCGTTTTTCTAGAACATATTTTCTTACAAAATAAGTGAATAGAGAAAATGTTATCATACCTATACATGATGATTTTGAACATTTTGTTAAGGAATATCAATATTAAATAATTGAACATTCATATCATAAAGACGAATGGTATTTTATAATTATTATTTAAGTTTATTAATTGAAATTTATAAAATATTAATTGAAAGTTTTTATTCTGCCTTATAAATGATATGTTAAGATTATAGAAAGATGACTAATTAATTAATATTTGAATTATGTGAAGAAAGATTGAATCCAACATTAAATAATTATAAGTTATAATTTCTAAAAGATAATCTTATCATTACTGTAACTAGTTACAATGCTTTTGGTGATGAAATGCCAATTAATTTTAAAGATCCTATATCTTTTAAATTAACACCTTAATTCTTTTCAATAAGATTAGAATATAAGAATATTCCCTCTTAAGTTGTTGATGGAATCATATTAGGGAATGTAATTTTTTCTGATTCATTTATTCTCTAAGAAAATTGTTATTACATTATTACTAGTAATATTCCTCATCTTTAAATTATTAACACTGATGCTAGATTTTCAGATGATATTGAGAAAGTTAAAAAGAAATTACCTTTGGAAAAATTGGGTTAGTAGATTTCAGATAAGGTTGATAAAAATAGATTATTTATTCCATCTAAACATGCTTTATTAGAAATTCCAATTTAAATAGCTTCATATATATTACATGAAAATGGAATCAGAATTTTTACTAGTGAAATGGGTTGGTTTTTTATTTTGTTTGATTAAATGAAGAAGATTAAATTTACTTAGGGATTGGAATCTGTTTGGATGATATTTATGACTGAACCTATTATTTGTGCATCTTTATAAGCCAAGACTATAGCATTAGAATTTGTGGGTAAATCAGTTGATTAAGTCTATATGAAAATGATCAATATTCTAAAAGATAAGGAAATTAAAGTAGATTACACAGAGAATCCAAAGGAATTCTAATTAACTAGATTAGGATAGATAATTTTAAAGAAAGATTAAAAAGTTCCATTATTAGGAAACATGATTAAAGAATCTTCATTTTTATTAGATTATTTAGAATCAAAATAATTAGTTATTTTAACATAAGTCAAAAGTGATCTCAAATTATTAAATTATTTAGCTTTACAAGATGAATCTAAATAAATAGATAATAGAATTGGTATTATCTTAATTACAGGTACCTATAGTAGTGGTAAGAATAAATTTGCTTAATCTTTGTAAAGATATGCAAGTGATTTTAATCAAAAAGCATAGGTATTGAGTTTCAGTTTATTGGAATAATCAATTTTAGATGAAGAGGGATGGCTCAATAAATTAGAAAATCAATTAAAATATTCAAAAGAGTAATGTATATGTGTTATACCATTTTATTTGTCTATTGATATTATAGTGCATTAATTATGTAATGGAAAACTTAGTTAATATGTATATATTAAGAATGTAGTTAATAAAATCAATATTAATAATATTTATTAAAATGAGAATTGCTAACCTATGTAAAGTTATTGATATCTTTTTAGTGATAATTTAATTAGTCAAAGTCTACCTGGTTATTGTTAATTTACAATTTTAGACTCTTTTGGAAATGAGGAATCTGAAGTTGAAGAATATTTTAAGATCTTTAGAACTGTATGTATTAAATCTAATATATTTCGTATTACAAATAATATGATCTAATCATCTGTAGCTAAAGAAATATATTAATGTACATCATACAATTCAACTCAAAATATATTTCTTAGAAGCAAATTGGCATCATATAAAAGTCAAATAGTTTCATATCAAAAAGTATTTATTCATAATTCTATTCCTTGTATGAAAACATTCAGAAAAATCTTAAGAGAACTCTTTAAGACTTCATAATCATAAAAAGTATAAACAGCTAATTATGATAAACTTTCTGAAATTGATAAATTCATTTTTAGAGTTAAAGAATTCAATTCTCCATTAAAACCATAATTATCATATCTTAAAGCATTTCTCAGATTTGAAGGTTAATTAGATAAATTATATGAATATACATCCAATAATAATTATATTGTTGAAAGACAAGTCAAATCTGTCAATATTCTACTTAAAGAACAATTAATTAATGGTACTAAACTTTAAATACCTTCTTATGTTGGTTGGGATACTCATTCTAATTTAGGGTTTTTTATGGTTGGTTAAAATATATCAAAAGATATTTGTTAATAATATATAGGAGAATTAATATAAAAAATGAAACCTTTATAAGCTTTACTGACTAAGAATGATTTATCAAAAGAAATTATCAAAGAAATTGAATTTTAAAATAGAATCATTGGATTAGAGAATGGAGAATTTTATGATGGTCAATTTATTAGAAATCAAGATGGAGAAATCTTAGAACATCATCCAAAATTAGATATATTTATTTAAGAGTATTTAAATATTCAAAATCAAAAGATAATTGAATAGAATAATTAAATATAATAAGAGTGGAATAATTATTTAAATGCTCTTAAGTGTTGAGATATAATAATGTTTTATCAGTATTTTTTATTAAAATAAATAAGTTTACATATAAAACAAATTCAAAAATCATCTAACGTCAATATTGGTTTATTCTATACAAAATAGTATCCTTTTAATAATTTTTAAGTGCAATTAACATTTGAGATCTAATCTAAAGATTTCTTCACTTCTTATAAATGTGTTGACAATTTAGTAGGTTTTAATACCTAATCAGTTGTACTTTCTGATTAAGAATCCTTTTTATCTAATTTCTTAACTAATGATGCATCTGTAGTTTTAATGATCCATGTAGTTTAATCATTAGAGGAATCTTACTATTTAAATATTATAATATATAATTACTTTTTTAAGGGATCTATTATTAGTCTAAGATTTAGCAATGGAAACAGGAGAATTGTTAGCATTAGGAGAATGATATGTGAATTTTTTTCTTATATCAATTTATTAACTACTTTATACACTATGTTAAGATTATTACTATGATATAATATTAATATTTACTTGATTTAATTTATTTCTCATTTATTATATAGAAGTATAATATTGTAATTAAAGTACTTATTTTTCAATTTTAGCTTACAAATTAGATATAATTCTTTAACAGGTTTCTGCTTATTAATATAAAACAGTTGAAAGTTCTTAATTTTGTAATTTTAATTAATGTTTTTTCTAGAAAGTATTTAAAAAATCTTACTTTAGATATATTAGATACTTTGTTTTAAAGATTTTCTATCTCTAATTTTTAATTCTCTATAGTCTTTTCATATTGGATTAATTTACGCTCATCTGTTTTAAGCTAATTATTATCAATATCTATCCACCTTTTATCGTTACTTAAACATTCATCCATTCCTTAACTATTATTTAGTCTAGAAGTAAAAATTTCAAATTAGTTTGAATTGAAAAAATCATGAACTTAATCTTATTAACTTTATTTCATTGATTATTATTACTAATATGATTCTAGAACACCTAAAATTACATTGAAATTGTTGTACGTTTAAGTTCATTAAGTTCTTTTTCTGTATTATTTAATTTTGATTCAAGAATATCAATTTCTCTTTATTATGATTCTATACATTTAGTTTTATCTAAATTTGTGAAGCTTGTAATTTTATGTATTTCAACTATTTAATATTTTGTTTAATATTTCTCTAATCTGTTTTAGAATTCTAAAATCATTTGTTCTTATAAGATAGCTGATGATTTTTCAAAGTATTCATAAAATTGTTTCTCTACTTATGAGATGGCACAATCTTAGAGAATCAACTCAAAATTTTTCTTATTATTTTATGGATTTTGATTTCCTTGATTTTATACATTATTTATATATCATACCTTATTATTTGAGATTTTTTAAACTTTACTATAGTTGTTGATTCTCTAATTATGCTTCAGATAATTAGGATTAGAGTTTAACAATCTACTGTTTATAATCATCCTGTTAAATTGATTATTAAGATTAATTTTATTATTGTTCTATTCTATATAGAAGTAAAGCATTTTTCTTTTCCAATTCATCGTTTAGCTATATTTATTTATTTACTTTTGGATATACCTAAATGGCATTTTTCAATAGAAATCTGAGCCTTTCAATCGTTCTTTATTCATCATTATATGAGGTGTTTCCTTTTTTATTATTTTTTGGAGTATTATTTGTAGACACAAACATTATATTAGATAAGAATTATAAAATTATAATTATGAATAAAATAATGAGATATTTCATAGGATTTATATTAATTTTATATTTTAGATTAGATATTAAATATAAAAATAATAATCTTAGATTAGATATAGATATTAAAAATTAACATAATCCTTATATTAGATATTAAATATAAGATATAATATCAAACTTATAATCTCAATAGACATTCTTGAATAAATGTTTTGGTATCTTTAATAATGTAATAGACTCTTATCAATTCATCAAATTGTCTATTTCTATAGACAGCTTCTGTATCACAAGAATCACATTTATATTTATAACATTTTTCACAACAAGAATGTCCACATGGAATATAAGTTCTAGGTTTTTCAAATAGATTTTAGCATCTACAACATCGAAGACTTAATTTGAGTTCAGTCTCCAAAACTTCTATTCTCAATAAATGTTTCTAGATTTAATTTTCTTATGCAGATTTATCAATTTAATGATTCTATTAAATTAATTTTTCTTTTAGAGATTAATTCTAAAATAATAATTATTATAAGATAGATTTATCTTATTAAGAGTCGATATTTAATTTTGGAGATACTTCATTAGGTAAAGTTTACAAAGTTTTTTTGTTTAATTCTTAACGATCTTTTAACTATTTTTTAAGATTGTCTAATTAATTTTGAAGATTTGAAATGACATTATTCAATTAATCAATTTATGAATTGTAATTTTTAATTGAGATGGATTACTTTTTGATAATTTAATCTTATTCTTCAAGTTGTAATAACAATTACTAAATAGATTATTGATTTTGTTCTTTAGAGTTCCTGTATGAAAATTATATTTTCTATATATTATTTATATTAATAGTATTGTCTTCAGCAAATAGAAGTTCGTATTAATAAATTTATTTCAATTTAAATAGTAAATCATCATACCTTGAATCTGTTTCTATAGTTTTTCCTTTAGTTAGAATAACTTTTTGAGATTATTTATGTAATTCATCAATTTTTTGATCATAATTTCTTTTTGTAATTTTTTCATTCAATTATTAAAGATCTAATTATTGCTGCAAAATAATAATAGATAGTTACTTTAAATTTTGAACATTATGTACATGAAGGTGGAGAAGTTATCTTCATTACAAATGATTTATTTGTTTAAACATATTCTAGTTGTTTTTATAAAGATTCAATTTAAGATTTTAAAGAGTAAATATCATGATGCTCACTTTTTTATAATAGCATCCTTTTTTAAGAGGTGTCAGGAGTTATAGCAGTTGGTCTTCTTTTTTACAGATTTCTTAAATTAGGTAGCATTTTTACTTATTTTTAATTAAAAATTAATGAGATGAAACTTATTGATATGTAATATAGGAATTAATTCAATTAAAAATATATAAAAATATTAATAATATATATGTTTAACAAAAAGAAACTTTTACAAAATATTATAGAACTCTATTATGATTAAGTAGAATAAATGGAATCAAATTATGAAATTGATAATAAATAAGCAACTAAAATACAATCATATTATAGAATGTATGTGTTACATAAATCTTACAAAAAAAATCAAAATGCAACAATTACAATTCAAAAATATTGCAGAGCTTATCTTGCAAGATAATTAGTAAAATAGAAATTAAGTGAAAGTAGAAATAGAAGAAATGTAATTATTATTTTCATATTTCATTAGATTATATATTTATTTCATTAAGCATAAACAATATAAAGATATTTCAGAGGATATATATATCGTAAATATGTTCATGATTTTTACTTAAGAAAAAAGTAACTTGAATTAATGAATATTAAAAATCAAAACTTTTTACAAGAATTACGTTCAAAAGCTGAATAAGAAAAAGAAGAAGAAAAAATAAGACATGAATAAGCTGCCAAATAAGAATTCATGAAATTAGCTATTAATTTACATCATTTAACATCAACTAAGTCTCAACCTGGAATTTATAAGCCTCCATTTGCAAAAGAAAATCCAAAAGCTTTTGATATTGAAGTTGAAACTTAATTAAAAATTGCATTTCAAACTAATGTATAATGGAAAACTTAAAAAAGAAGTGGAAGTGCCCAAAGAGCAGTCACAAGTTAAGGATTCAGAATAAGACCATAATCATAGAAACTCAAATGATTTAATATAAATATATTATTTTACTGTAATTCAAAACACATATAATACTATTAAATTGATTAGAAACAAAGGCAAAAATAGGATACTGAGGTAGTAATAGAATAAATTGCCTTATCCAATACATCTTCCTAAAAAATTGCTATGATGATGAAACTCTCTTATGCATACATTACAAGTCTCACAATGATATGTGTCTTTTCTATAATGAACAATTTCACATATCTATTATATATAGATAAATAATAAATACTTAACAATTATTATGTCTATTGAGTGTTTCTTAAAGGGAAGTATTAATTCCAGGATTGATAAGAGCTGCAATAATATACCCTAAAAGTTCTAACACATTTATTATTATTGTAATGCAAAATTATATGGTTTTTTATTTAGGTTTTGTAAATTGAAAATATGTAATGACAAATAGTGCAATAATTACAAATAGATTGATTATCCATTATGGACTAATTGCAAATATTGGTTCATCATTAATGAAAATTAAGGGAATATAATTTCCAAAATGTCTTTTCCATTCTTTTATTTTAGTTAATTTCTTTCTAGTTTCTTCATCTGAATCTTAATCAAAATATTATTCTTCTTCTTTCATTTTATTAATTTTCATTTCTATTTATGAAATCTCAGAATCATCCAATTCTTTTTCTATAGGTTTCTTTGAATCTTCTATATTGTATTTTATATCTTCTTCATCAAATTCAACATTCATATCATCATCATCATCATCTTACTTTTCAAAATACTCAAAATCCATAAAGTAATTATTTTACTAAATGAGATTGAAAAAAATAATTAAGTTTATTTTTCTTTTTTATTAATAACCTTAATAATGTTTAGAGAAACAAGAGTAAATAATAGATTGGAATAAGATAAAAAGGTTAGACAGAATTAAATTTCAGAATTGATTAAAATATTTGAAGAAGATTAAATACAAACAGATGTTGCTTAATAATTTTCGAATTAGCTTGAATAAGCAGCTTTTGAATTATCAGGTGGTGAGAATACTAGAGAGTATAGAACTAGATTAAATACAGTCAAAATTAGATTAAATGGCACCAAAGGTAAGTTATTATTACAAATTTAGGACAATTTATTCGATAGGTTCTATTGTAAAATATTATGACTCCTTTAGAGTTGATGGCATTTGATATGTCTAAGTTAAATGAAAATTCAATCCAAACATTCTTAGAACAAAATAATAGATAATTTCCTCAAAAGAATGTCTCCAATAGATTAGTATAGAGAATAGTTATGGATAAAGATCTTTCTTAAAATTCTAATGAAAAACAAAAGGAATCAAATAATGATTTAAAAATTAATTCATAATAACAATAAAAAGAGTAAGTTAATGTAGAAAATTTTAATTAACTTGACTAAAATAAACCTACTGAATTGATACAATCTGAAATTAAACAATAAAATATTGAAGAACATCCTCAACCAATAACAGAAACAGAGAAAATTGATTTTGCTCCTTAAGAAGAACCCATTTAATAATTTGAAGAATATATCGATTATGTATAAATTATATATTATATTTAGAGTTTTGAATATAATCAAAAATAAAGAGATTTTGTTGAAGGAAATGATTTTCCTAATATTGAAGAACTATAAATTAATGAAATCAAATAAAATAATTTATAAGATGATTAATTTGGAAATAGTCCATTGCCTTCTGACAATGTATTAAATTAAGAATTTCTCTAAGATGATCCTTAAATAGATGGACCTAAAGAAAATGTTTAAACTGAAATTTTAGATTCTTAAATATAAGAAGAAGAATAAAAATATTATGATCATGAATGTAGTTTTTAAATATAGGAATAATAATTAATAAATGCTAAAAATCAAAATGAAATTTTAGATCAATAAGTAGATCATTAATTAGCTGAATTTGCAGTTCAAACAAATGTGTAAAATGATAATATTCAAAAAGATTAATAAAATCATATTTAGAATCTAAAATAAGAAACCAATAACATTCATACTCATCATTTTGAACAATAAATATATTAAAAAGTTATTGATTAACATTAATAATAACATATTAAAGATATTTAACAATAAAAATAAGTAAATATTGAATAATTACCTCATAATTATGAAGAATTTTTTAATTTTATTGATAAAAGAGATTTATAATATGAAAAGTAAATAAATCAATTGATAGATTAAAATAAAAATTTAACAGAATAATTTTATAAAATCTAAATAGAAAATTAAGTTCAATAAGAGAATTTGGAAATTTAAAACCTTAACTGTTAAAATCTTATTTAATAATTAATCAATGAAAATAATATTTTAAAATTAACTTTTTAATAAAATGAATAACAACAACAATAATTACTTGCCCATTTAAAAGAATTATCATTAATAGAAAAGGCTTAATTTTAATAAGTTTATTAAAATTAATTATCTAATCAATAAAAACACAAAGAATTTTTAGAATAAATTAGATTTAATTTAGATTATAGAAAAGATACTGTTCTTAAATTAAAATAATCTAATTCTATAAGTATTAATTTAGATGATGAGATTGGTTAGATATAAGATCTTTTAGCCAAATAATATATGTTTGAACATAATTATTAAACAAATTCTTAAACAAATGAGATTCAAACATTCAATCAATAATATTGGGCATCTGAAAATGATGCTTAGACTATTGGTACTATGGTTAATGCAGATTCTGGTTCAACATAAATTCGTAGAAATAAAGAAGCTTTGAATACAGAAATTTAAGAAGAAGTTGAATAATTCTAAGTTTAAAGTGAAGCTCATAATATTGGAGATACAAATTAGACTAGATCTTATTAATAATAAATCATAGAGAACAATTCATTTAAGAATTCTACTTAGGAATAAACTAATTAGGAAAAAGAACAATAAATAAATGATTAATTTTAAAATAAGAGAATAAATAATATCAAATAAAATGATTTAGATGTATAGGATATAAATAATGGAGAAGATTAAATTTTATAAGATAATCAAATGTTTAGATAGATTAAAAGTACTAATCAAAATAAAGGAAGTGAAATTTAAATGAATTAATAAAGGAAAAGATAATAAGTAAAACGATCTAATGTTCCTGAATCATTATTTGATTGACAATGAAATATTGAATAATTTATACCAATAGAAAGAATTGTGTGTATATTATGAAATACCTCACATAATTGTGTAAGTTTTTCATTAATTTAAGTTCGAATTCTAAAATATATCTAGATTATAATTTTTTATATTGTTTCTTTTAGTATTTTTTATAAAGTAAAGTAGTTCAAATCTTAAATAAGTATTTTATTGTCCAATATTAATATTTTATTAAAAGATGTCTTATAGAAAACCTAAAGTTATACATCCAGAGACTGGAAATGGATATGAAATAAGAGGATTTATTGAACCAACATTCAAAAGAGTTTCTCATTGTCACAATGATGATGACATTGATGTTGATATTCCAAATGGGGATCTTGAATTTGGTAAGGTGATGTATGGTTAAGCATGTGCTGGTTGTCATGATTTAGGTATTTATTTAAATCTATTTTCAAAGATAGTGATCTTGATTAAGGACCAGCTTTGAGAAATGCTTTTTTAAGAAGATTGGGATCAAACAAGAAATTTTCTAATTATGGATGGGATTTAAGAGCAAGAAGATTGTATTGGACAAGAAAATTATTATGGGATTTCTTATAAAATCCAGAGAAAATGTTTTTAGATACTAACATGCAATTTGATGGAGTACTTTGAATTAATATATTTTTAGATTCAAGACCCAAGAACTCTAGGCAGTATAATTGACTATATGTAATATTTAACAGTGTATACTTACGATCACAGAGGATCAAAAAGACCTATCTTTTGAAACATAATCAAATATATATATATATGCATAGCATTAAAATTTTAATATATCTTTTATATAAAAAGTCAGGCAGTATTTTATTCACAAATAAACAATGTAAAATTATAATTATTATTAATCATTTTAAAAATTCTATATTATTACATTAATATTTAGGAATAATGGTAAAAAATAAGATTTTAAAAATTACAAATATTTTATATAATAAAATGCTTTATATAAATATAATATGCTAATAGCATAATAAATTCAATTAATCCATTTGTTATCCTATTCTATTTTGAATTCTGGAATTGAAATAGGTGTAGGTAAATTATACTATTCTTGAATTATTTAAATATCAGATATATTAGTGCTTTCATTTGATAAATAAATATTATAGGATTCAAAAAAAGATTGTAATCCAAAATCTTTTATAATTCTTTTTGTCTCCTAAAATAAATTTTAATTAATCATTACTTTATCTAAATTTTGAATCTTTGATATATAGTTGTAAGTTATTTTCAAACATATTATATATTTTAAAATTGCAATATAATTATCAAATAAGTAAAAAAAGTTCCCTTTGTGCTTTTAAATCTCAATATTTGCTTTATAAATACTCTCTTCATCCTCCTTCTAATCTATTTTTATGATGCGTATATTTTTCATAAATCTTAATTCTTCTTTAGTTCTTGTTGTTATAATTAGATTAATTTTCTTATCATCAATAAAACTTTTTAATTAATCTTAATTGATTTCTTTTTCATTAGATATTAAATAATCAAAATTTATAAAGGCAACGGTTGTGGAATTTATATTCATTGTCAAAACCTTCTCTTATAACATTCTTGCTTATATTATTTATAATAAAAAATTAAATTTGATTATTATTAATTTTCAACTTTCGCCTAAAACCGTTCATTATTTTTTTTTAATCAAACAGAACTAAATTATTAAATAAGTTTGGCCAATAACAATATCCCATATTCTTGAATAATTGGATCTTGTAAATATATACCAGTAAAAGTAATATCTAAAGGAAGTGAATTAAGATTATTTTAGTTATAGTAAGACATAAACTTAATTTTCTGAATCTATTATATAATAAGAGTACTGAGATTATGGATTATTAAATTCTTTCTAAATTTCATACTAAGTTATTATAAATAATTAAATTTTCTAAATAAAATTTGATTAAGTTCAAATATTAAAATTCAAGTTAGTCCTGCTTCTTAAATAATATTAAAATTAGATTATTTATAGACTTATGTATTAAAAATAAAAATGAAATTTTAATATAATATTTAAATTTTAATTAGAAATCATTATTGTTTTAGTATCGAGCTTTGAATGAATCTGGATTAAATCTTTCTAGCTTATTAGGTTTATTAGTCTATTTATATCTAAGAACCATATATTTTAGTCCAATCTATTTAATTCTTTCTGTTTAAATCTGGTATTGCTTAATCGATTATAGAAGATTTTTGTGATTAAGATTTTTGACTTGATATTGATAAATTATCTTAAAAATTATTCTAATTCAATTAATTTTACTCTTGTATTTCCTAATATTAATTTTTAAATACTTTTTATACACGTTCCTCATCCCAATAATAAAGATGCTTCAAATAGTGTTTAAGAACTTTTATACTCTTTTACATGCTGCTTTCACAGTAAATAGCAACTGAACATTTTTTTATTTTAGTCCAAAACTCTTTTTAGAAAACATATTTACATGTAAGAATAATCTTGAAGATTCTAATTGATCCTATAAATTTATATGTATGTTTAAATAGTGTATTCCATATGCTTTCATGGATTGATCATTATCAATGCAATTTATAATAGCACTTATATTATATTATTTTAAGCTCTCTAATGTACTTTCTATTTAATCAATAGTGGTTGTTTTCTCTAAATTGCAAAAAGGATTAACAAATTCTTATTCAACAACATAGAGATTAACTCTTTCATCTAGTCTAAATGCAATGTACATTTATTTTATATTAATTATTTACGTTGTTTTAATTCTAACTTAAAGACTAATGATAACAATTTAAATTATAAAAACCATTCTATAATTCAATTAATAAACATAATGTAATTAAAAATACAGATAAAATATATATATATATATTTGAACAATATAATTCCATCTTATCTTCTTTTCTTATAATTATTATATTTCTATATTAATAATTACAATAAAATAATATTGAAATGGATTAAACTTTTTATCAGAATATATAGAAAAAATTAGAGAACAAATTAGATTTCAGTAACAAAAATGATGATCTTAAGAATTTGTTACTTGAGTGTAATAAAATCTAAAATGTACTATTCATTTTTAAATTAAGAATGTACTTGGTTATAAAATAATGACTCAGATATTTTAAGCAATCTAAAAATCTGGATAAAGGGTTCTTTTAATGGATTAAGATCAAGTTTAAATAATTAAGACATGTAAATCTTTGGCTATCTTGGGATATTTTTATAATCAAGAATAAATAAAAATATCAAATAAAGACAAAGAGTTTAGAGAAAATATCAGAACATAGATAGATGAATTATAATAATAAGGTAACTTAGAGAAAGCCTTCTTGTTAGATGAAGCAATGAAATGCAAAACTAAGGATGATTATATTGAAATAAGCAACATCATAAAAATAATAGTAAATTTATTGATAGATTTTGGTAATGATTCATTTCATTTCACATAAATCTTTGATGTCAT
This sequence comes from Paramecium pentaurelia, assembly GCA_905183005.1. Taxonomy (NCBI): domain Eukaryota; phylum Ciliophora; class Oligohymenophorea; order Peniculida; family Parameciidae; genus Paramecium; species Paramecium pentaurelia. The sequence goes on from CAJJDO010000132.1 coordinate 197,884, forward strand.
CTTAAATGCCTTATTACTTACAGGAAACAATACTACAATAGGAAGAGATAGTCAATTATTATCCATATTAGATAAATTGCAAAAACTTCTTGATGATTCTACATCACCTTATTTATGGACTATAGTAATGGAATCAATATTAAATGCTTCAACTTATATGGAAAAACCTACAGATTTTGTATAACCTAATATGATAGCAAGAATAATTATGTTCAAAGTAAATAAATTATATTAATTAGATCCCATATATTGATGATATATTTAAGTATTTTGGTAAGTATTTAGGAAAATGCTATAAATTTGAATATAAGATGTTTGAATCTATGTTAAATTTTGGTCTTACACAATAAACACTAGAATTAATATTGAAATTTAGCAAATAATTTGTTAAAGACTATTAAACAGAGATTTTAGTAGAGATGAGAAAGAATCTTATACCAAATCTAATAAAGTATATGAAAACTATCAATTGTTTTGATTAGATCTAAAATCTATTTAATTATTTCTTAATTTCATCCTTTTAATAAGTAGGTGATCAATAATTAGATTAATAACATTTTACTGAAATTATCAATAATTATTATAAGAATTTTGAATTATACAGTGATAAATAATTATAAAGAATTGCTAATTTCCTTGCATTATTACCAGAAAATTTAAAGAAAAAAAATATAAAAAATTATGAATAATTAGAGGGAAAATTAAGGAAGAAATATATTTCAATACCATCATCACATTCAAATTAATTAATTTAAAATGAATAAATACAAATTTGGTTTAATGAGGAAAATTCATAAATTGAGGAAAAATAACCAACCTAAAAATTAGTAGGTTTAAGAAATTTATTAAATAGTAAGAATATTTTATATTTTTCTTTTAAGCATGCTACTTAAACAGTTTTATCTAAGCACTATTTTGGACTATAGATTTTAGAAATCTTATTATTAATGAATTTAAAAGAGAAGAAGTTGTATTTCTAAAACCATTTAGTTTAAAAACAAACTTCCTTAGAGTAATTATATAATTATAATATATATTAGTGCTTCTTATTCTTAGATTCAATGAGTGATGAAATTGATTATACACCATTATTATTAAAAAGATCTTTAAGAGAACCTTATAAAACAGATGTTAGATAATAAGATGCAGCTGAATTTGGTGTTCATTTATTTGAAGATATGGAAAACAATTTTGATCCAGAAGAATATGTAAAAACAAAAAAAATATTATTTATTTATAGAAAAAAATCAAAGACATTTTTTATGGAATGTCAAAATCAACATTCTAATGTAAAAAATGTGAAAAACCAACCAAAGGACCAGATGAAGAATTTATGTATATCACATTGAATTTTGAAAACAATAGAAAAGAAAAAGATGAAATTGAAAAAATGATATTAAGACATTAAATGAAAGAACAAATTACATTTAATTGTGAATAATGCAAAAATACTAGTCAAAGTACTAGAACTCTAGAATTTTCAAAATTACCTAAAAATTTAATTATTTAAATTAATAGATTTGATTTTCAATAAGGAATGAGATCTAAAATAAATGATTAAATCAATCTAAAACCAACCATATCAATCAAAGAAAATTAAAAATAATTAACTTATGAATTGTATTCAATAATTATACATTTTGGAGAAATACCAGATGCAGGTCATTATACTGTATATTGTAAGGTTAAAGATGAATGGTATAGATTTGATGATAGCATTGTAACTAAGGTTGATAGAGATTTTGATAAAGTGTAAAGAAATTTCAAGTAATTTATTAATAATCTTATTATTATAGAAAAGAAGAAACTCCATATCTATTATTCTTTAGAAGAAAAGATGGATGAATTAATATAAAATATTTTTTTTTATTTTAGTTGTTATCTACAATATTTCTAAAGATAATTAATTATTTTCAATAATTATTATTATATAAATTGAAAAGTTATTTTAATTTAAAAAAAAATGAGCTTATTTATATAAGTAATCAAATATATTCAAAGCTCATATTCCAGTTTGAGACCATTCATCAAAGAAGTTAATTATTCTTTTTCTAAATTAGATTTTTCAAGTTGAGCCTTTGATGTTTCAGGATTGTATTCAACTATAAAATTATCCATTAGCTATATATATAAATTTTATATTTACATATTTATCATAAAATTATCCATACCAAATTATTCTTAAATCACCTTATCTAATTGCCCAAAGACATGTAAATATTATTATCAATGGGTATACAAATATTGATTAAGGGAGTTATATACCATTTTTAGAGGATGATAATGTACCTAATAGCCAACATACTATCCCAAAAAAGAGACCCACTAATCCTATTATAAAATAAACTCTAGAATTTCTGTTTCTATCAAATCTATATAAATAAGAAATGGATATCCCTGGAATCACTAAATCCATTAATGATAACCAAACACAAACCTTTAAGTAATTGTATCTAAATTAAGGAATCTAAAAAAGCACTGGATAATTGGAGTACTTATTTATTAATAAATTATTATTACTTACAAGACAACAATTTGATAATTAACAGAGAACACTTTTGTCAAAAGAACAAAATAATATATGCAATCAAAAAGCATTATGGCTAAGTATAAAATAGTAACTCCTCTTAAATTTGTAACCTTAAATAATCTAAGCAGAGATCCAGTTATGCAAAATGTGATAAAATTTGATATATACCAAGCCTAACCCAATGTTAAATAGAGAACTACAAATAAAACTGATAAAAAAATGGATATGCAATCACATACTCTTATTGATTTAAATACTTCTGCTTACAATTTTAAATTAACAGATAAAAAGCATTGTAATTCATTGAATAAAAACCAGCAACAAAATAAAGCAAATATTAAGCACATTATCATAACTACTTCATACCAAGCACTTATGAAATGAACAACAACATAAAACAATATTGATGCCAATATATACACTAAATACAATATCCAATTCACTACAAATCCTTAAAAATAAAGTATTTGATCTTCTAACTAAAATTATTAACTTGCAATTAATCTATTTAAGAATGGATATTTATTGAGATCAATCTCAATTTTTAAAGATCTAATTTTAGCCATCTTAGTAAAAATCCACACAAAAAAACATCCAATTAGTGCAATTATTATCATAGATGAAACAAAATTGATTTTTATTTATTATGGCGATTTAAATTCAATATACTAACATATAAACCAATATTAAAAGGTAAGATATAGTTTTTAATTTGACTATGTATTAATCATTCCTATTTCAAATTAAGCCATTCCTGATTCTATTGATTCTGTATCTGATTTTTCTTTCTCACAAATGTTTTCAATCTCAATATTAGTCTAATTAATAAATGTATAGTTTCCTGATTATTGAAATCCTAAGTTTTTATACTTAACATCTTGATTCTCTATGATATAACCATCCAAAATAACTTGTAAGGTATTTTAATAATTAGAGATTGATGTGGCATTAATAATTTCTAATTGTGGAGGTGTACAACAGGAAGTATCATCCCAATGAAATTAATCATTATATTTTTATTCCTCGCTATAGATCACCCAAGAATTCTGAAAATTGTCAACAAGAGTAATACTTTATGCGAAAGCATATTCTACATAAAATAGTAAAATACTTACAAACATTATTTAATTAATAGAAAAACTAATAGAGAATCAATTCTAGTCATACACTATGTATATCTAGTATTGATTTAATCTTAAATTGGAAACTTAAATGAACAATGAATTATTTTCTTAATCATTCTTTATTTATTTTATATTTGAAATAGCATTCTATAAAATCAAAATATTCTTTTTTATCGATTTAACTAAAAATTATTTTAGTTTAAAAACATATGATAAAGTGTACTTAAATTTCAAAGTTAAGATTAAACCACCTTAATTTCTTAAATGATAGTTTTGATACAATGAAATTAGTGTTTTTAATAATTAAGAAAAAAGTAACTTAGTTATATTTCAACTAATAGACTAGATTTAATTTTATTGTTCATGTCTTTCCTTTTTGGTTTTATTAATAAATCATATAATCGTTATACTTTTTTTGAATGCTTAATACTTCAATTAATTTTTTTGAAGAGAATGACATAATCAAATTAAGAAAATATGTATCAATATAACATTTACGAAGTTAATGTAAAAGGAAAATGAATGGAAGAAAGATAAAGCAGTTTTAGAATAAAAAATATAATTACTAGAACTTTAATTAGAAGACTATAAGTCCAGGGAATCCAATTATAAAAAATTGAATGAGACCATATCATAAGCTATAAATGACTCTTCTACAATGTAAAAAGTAATAACTTCTTTTACATTATTATAGAGATCTGTGTCAGAATTATAAAAAAATGTCGATATTTAACAGAAAGATCATAACAAAACCATGTTCAAAGAGTAAATTAAGTCTCTGGAACTTTAAGTAATTTATTGATTCTAATATAATAGATTAGGTCATTAACAGAGTAATTACATGAAAAAGATTAATAAGGAAAAGAGATGGAACTATAATTCTAAAAGCAATATTATCAATATGATCATAGAATTGTATAATTGGAATAAGAAAAGTTGTAGACTAATTAAGAATATGCAAAGCTCAAGGAATAAATGCTCAAATTTGAAGAGAGCTTTAAATAAAGAGAGTAACAATATAAAAATCAGTTTGAATAAGAATTATAAAAAATAAAGGATCTAAATATATAAGATAGCTAAGTAAGACAATCAGATTATGAATCAAAGTATTCTTAATTGTCATTGCTCTATGAAAAAGAAAAGGAATAGTTACAATTAAGAATAAGTAAATGCTAGAACACTATCAAAAAATATCAATAGCATATTGAATAAAATATAGATATAGTTAATATCAAAAAATAATATGAAGATTAAATTTAATAGCTTAAGGATCAGAATTCTGTATTATAATCATAATTTCAATATGAAAGATAAATCTTATTGTAATAAGTTAATGAACTCAAAAAACAATAAAGAGATCCTATGTTGAAGGAAAGCATATATTATCATGAATCAACTTCAAAAAAAAGGAGTGTTGATGTAGTCAAGATCAAAAGTTCCTTATAATCTTATGACAGTCCAGTTTAATGTAAGAGTTTTCATATTGGCAGTCAAGATTCAAAGGGAATAATAAATTATAATTAATAAGTTAAGAATTCTTCAAATTAATCATTTAATTTCACTTAGAAATAATAATAAAATAATTAATCAATTGAAAAATCATGTAAATTTAATGATGGAATACCCATGTCTATAGATTAGTTTAATATATTAAAAAATAAAAAACAAAAATCATAATCTACTCTATCAATTCCAACAAGTAATAATTATAATTTGAATTCATTATTATAAGAAGCTAGTTTATTTTAATAAAATTAAGAGTCATTTCAATTAGATTCTAATAACAATCTCAAAGAGGAGTCTTCTAAATAAAGAATATTAAAATAATTGAATCCAAATATTACCAATAGATAATTAGATTGTAAACAATTATTAAAGTAAAATTAATGCAGATAATCTGAATAATAATATTAACGATCTGTATCATAGGTGGGATTAAAAAGTTCAGTTTCAAATTTAAGTAAGATGTTAGGATTAAATGAAATAAGCTATCAACAATCTAATTCTATAAAATAACCAACAAATAATTCCTCCTTAAATAGTTTACAAGTACCAATTTTCACTTAAAATTAATTAAATACTTTGAAAAATAGTACTTAATCAGTTTATCCTTGTGTAACTTTAAGGATGAATGAAAATAATATTTAAAAGGTGAGATGTAACAACAATCATAGTGCTCATGAGGAGATTAAGCAAAATAAAGAAAATCAATAGCCAAGCTAAAAACAATCTAGAAGTGACATTAAAATGATTATTGGAAAGTTATTATAAACGAAAAGAAAGTAACATGAAGATATGGACAAAACTTCTTAATTTTCCAAATTTAATCGAATTTGAATTATTTATTTTTTCATTAATAAAATATTAATTAGAAAAATTATTAAAGATGGCTAGAGGATAAGAAGTTAAAGTCTTGCCTGAAGAGAAGGATGCATTAGAGAAAGTAAGGAAAGTAGTGTAGATGATGATTGCTAATGGGAGCATTGATTTTATTGTGATTTTAAAATTGATTCAATAGAAAAAGGTTTTCATTAATTAAATTGCAACCGAATTATATAAGTATCTTTTTTTGATATATTAAAGTATAACTAAACAATATTTAAAAGAGAAAAACGTAGTCTAATTGATCTTCTTAATTGATTACATTTGCAAGAGTGATTTAAAAGATTTCAAAATAGCTATCAAATCCTACATAGTCAAACTATTCGTCAAAGTGTATCAGAATTAGAAGGAATTTGGATGTGATCTATTAAAATTGAAAACAGTATTTAAAAGCTGGGTATCCATTTCTTTTATAAATAGTTCCACATCTTTCCATTACCTACATTAATCGAAATTAGCAATAAAGTTCAATAAGAATTAAAGGAGGACTTGGACTTTTTGCCTAATGAAAAATTAGAAGAGCTCAAGAAGTTTTACAAAAGTCTAAATGTTAGTGGATATGAGCCATTCTTAAATGTAATGAATTTTAATAATCTCTTTAGGGAACCTACAAAAGACCAGCTGGAACTAAGAGACCAATGGAAGATTAGGTTGTTAAGAAGGTTAAACCAGAATAAAAATATTAATAAACTTAAAGAATTAATTTAGATTCTTAACAATAACAATAATAATAAAAATAAATTAATCAGCCATAAATACAATAAACATTATAAAGCCATCAATAAGTTCATCCATATTAATAAACTATTCAAAATATTCATAATTAAAATAATCAAACATCTGCTTCTTAATAATATAGAAACCTCCAACCTTCCCAGATTATTACTTATGCACCTTCAAATTCTCTGTCAACTAATTATCCATATTTAAACCCTTATTATTAAAATTAGTTTTCTTAAATTCCTTAAGCTACAAATTTGAGTCACCCCCTCTCTCAACCTACACCTCAATAACAATAATAACCTCAACAATAGCGTCAACCTTAACAACCCTAAAATATAAATAATATGCCATTTACTTAAATTAATTAACCATAAACTTCAAAATAAGGAAATATTCAATATTAGCAATAATAATAACAATAGTATTAATAGTAATAATAATAATAATAGCAATAATAGTAATAATAATAATAGTAATAATAATAATAATAATAGTAATAATAATAATAATAATAGTAATAATAATAATTTTCACTAAATAATTAAAAATAATTAAATATTCCAATAGATCCTAATTAAACTACGACAGTATTTGGTTCATTATTCTAGTATTTTTCAGAGTAACTATAAATTAAACATGACTTGGTTAATAAAGAAGCAGTTAAAGATTTTCTAAAGTAATTGAATGAAATAATATGTTACTAGAAAATAAATTCCATCTTCAGAGTTGCTTTCAAATCCTAATCGTTATGGAACTTTAATAAAATGCCCAACTTGCTTTATGAGATTCAGAAACTAGAGTGCTTATATTTAACATTTGAATAATCATGCAAGTTATCAATTAGAAAAATTAAGAGAAGATTAGAAGAAAGAAGTTCAAATGAGTTGCTCTAGTGAAGTAATACTCTTTTTTTTAATATAGGAATGGATGTCATCGACATAAACAATAAAGGAAAATAAAAATTAAGAAAAAAGTTATTCTATTGATCTAGATAAATTGAATAATCAAAACTGTGCATTTTGCTTAGAGAAATTTTAAGGTCGCTGGGATTCAAAAAATTGTAAATGGATTTATGAAAACGTCAGAAATTTCATTTTAGAATCAAATGATTTCGATGATCCTTAATTAATTTCGATACACTAAAAATGTAATGAAGTTTTGAATGAAATAAATGCTTGAATATTATTGTTTTATTTTAATAGAATGATTGTTTTATAATCATAGTTAATAATTAATTTATATTAATTCCACATATTTATATATATATATAAGTTTATTTTCACTTATTGTCTGTATTTTATGTTTGAGGTACAATATTCAAAAACTAAAGATCTGAAAATTCCAAAATTTGATTAACTTAATCAGAATTAACAAACTATGACAATTTAGATAAAGCTTTAATTAGTTTTTCATTTTAACTCTCTGCTAAAGAGCTTTTACTCTAAAACTTTGAATCTTGACGAACTTTTTTTTTTGAATTTATTTAAGGTTTATTATCTGATATCATAATAGCTCTGTAAGGTAGAAATACTTCAAAATTTGTATCATCACAAATTAAAGTATAAGATTCACCCTATTATTAATACTAGTTTTTATAATCAATTTCTATAAATTCTTAGAGTGAGGATGATGGAGTATCATCTTATGATCTAATTTCTGAGAATACATCTTCAGCCTCTTCTTCTTCAGAATCCAATTCATAGTCTATGAAGGAATACTTTAAAAATGGATTTCTTGGGTTAATTGGTTTTATTTCTAGTAGCTTTCCATTATAGAACCTGTTAGAATCACACAATTCAAAATAAACTTTTCTTTTTGTTTATTGATGAGTTTTTTTTTTGCTTGTTTAGATTTTCTGTTCACATAAAGCTGATTGAAATGATTATGGAATATAACTTAACATTTCTGAATCAATTTATTCATTCATATAGAATATTTTTTCGAAATTATTTTATTGTAATAGATCCCATTTGTATTAAGAAGTTTCTTAATTATTTCTCTTGCTTGATTTCTTACATTTTATAACAAAAGACTTTATGAAGTTACTAGTTGGTTTTGAATTACTTTGAGGTTCTTAATTTTCATTGACGATTTCTTTAATTATTGACACTTTTTCTTATGAAGGTTATTCTTCCTTTATCATAGTTAATTAATTCTTTGATTATTATTCTGGAATAGATGTATTTTTAAGAATACTTTATATATTTACTTATGGATCATTTTTCTTTTATATTTCAGAATTTGTCAATTGATTATGAAACTTAACCGATTTTACACTTGATTTTGCAGATGATTCAGATAATTAATCACATTTATTTAATTAGACATTCGTTTCTGATTCTTCATATTTAATTTCTTCAGTAAAGGGTAATTCCATATTCTTTTTTAAATCTAAATATGATATAAATGCCTCTTCAATAGAATCAATATCTTATGATTCCAAAGAATCAATAATACATTTTATAGATCTTATAACATCAAAGATTTATAATCTAAGTTTCCTCACTTTTTCAAATATTTCAATATTTCCGTGATCCTTTAAATCCTCTATATTTTTCATTTCATAATAGCCTCTTATATCAGTGGATGTGAATTTAATATTTTCACTATTATTGAACACTTTCTATATATCTAAGAGATTTAAGAATTTTTAGTAATTGAAGTCTTATCCAAAAGTGACTTCATCTAAATTAATCCCTTAAATTTTTTTCAATTAAACTGGTTCTACAGATTCCTTAATCAATCCTAACATCTCTTCTAATTCAAATCTCGTATAGTTCTACAGAGTTTCGTTTAAGAAGTACTTACAAGAATGAGCTAATTTGCAACGATGGTATGAAATAGGCTAACCCTCCAATTTCAATGAAATCAGTCTCTGAAGATAATGAACATTAAATTAACTCTTTTCTATTCTTTTAATCAATTCCTAATTGGGCTAGACTTGCAACATAGGTAAACCCATTTTTGTTAGTTGTTTAAAAATATTTTTATAAAAAGGTAATCTTGCTTAAAGAGCTTCTAAAATTTCTTTATCATTATTATCTAAATCGATGTTCTAAGAATATTTAGAACATTTTGAATTTTTCTAAGCAGTTGAAGACTTTTTTTTTTAATGCTTTTTTTGTGACATATTTATAAAATTTTGTTATATAAAAAATAATTGTTTAAGTTCAAAAAGTTTTTATCAGAATCAATTCAATCTCTTCTATTGATATATTCTAAAAGGATTTAAATAAAATTTGGATGTTGAAATATTAAAAAATCAATAATAATTATAAGTCTTATATTGATTAATCAATTTCTTTTAATCTTAAAATGAGATTTATTTTATAAGTTGAATTAGATTACAATCTTGTAAATAGTCATTTTAAATATATTTATATCTAGTTTTTTTATTTTTCTTAATATTATTATTGAAATAAGTAGAATATAATTGAATCTTTTAAATGAAATGAAATGGAATTTAATTTTGTAATAAATTCTATTGGGGTTGTATTGGAATTGTATATTTTCTACTTGTAAGTAATAAGATTGCTTGAGTCATTCAAATATTAATTGATATCATTGATTACTTTTTATCCTCTCTTTGTAATATTCTCTAATCAGGTTAGCCTTTAATTGACAAAATAACCAGACTTTAGATGATTGATAAATTGTCAACTTTTGAGTATTTGGATGTTAATTATTAATGATATCATTGAGCTTATCAAGCATTGAGTGAATGATTGTTTTAATTGATCTAATAATTCTTATTGAGGTTGGATCTAAAAGGCATTTTGGGAGTGAATGAGAATGAATTTATGAGTTACGATATATTTGGAGGTGGTATAGATGGCAATAGAACTATTGATTTGAATAGAGGAAGTATTTAGCATTATATTAATATTGACATAATCAAACAGAAGAATTTATAATAGTTTCTTAAATTGTAATTCATCAGTATTATAAGTGAGTAAATGGAGAATTAATATATTTATTTATAATAAGAATGAGTGGAACAGATGAAGGGTATGTATGATATTGATTTTTGAGTAGAAGCCAAGATGATTCTGATGATCAACAATAAATCACTACCTCTGTTAATATGAGTTTGTCTGAGAGACTCAAATAATAGGCTTTAGATGTTCATAGGATGTTACAACAACTAGAATAGGAGTTCGCATAAGAGGATTGCTAAACATACTATATTTTGAGCAAGAAGTATTTAAATACATAGATTACGTAGTTGGTTAGATAAATGGAAGCTGTATGTTTCTTATGATAATGTTATAAATAATTCAAGTGTTCCTAACATCACTGGATAGATGATACCCTAAAATTACAATCATGATCTGATTGAAAATTATGTCAATGAATGTTTCAAATATCACCCTTTGAGTACAAATCCTTGGAATTAATGGTTGAGACCCAATCTCGAAGATGGCATAAATTACATTGTAATTTCGCAATAACTTTCGTCTTATTTTAATCAATATTACAGAGGGACCGTCATAGCCAGAAATGCCATAGGAAAGGGAAAAGACAAGAAGGTTGTTGTTAATTTGTTGAAGGTATGAAGTATCTTCTTACTAGAATAGTTTAATGCAATTCTTATGCTACCTAATACTGTCAATTAAATTGCTCAAGACAATCTAACTCAATTAGATAAAGAGTATTTGTAAGTTGATGAAAATGCCAATCTATAAGATTATTATGCTACAATTCTTAGAACAGTACCCACATTCAGAGGAAACTATAATGGTGTTCGTATTTGGAGATACACTAATGATACAGATCCACACAAAGCATTATTTGCTGAAATCAAAAAACAAGTTCAAGAGCTAGATTTTAATGATGATTAAGTCTTTAATTTTTCAGGTTCTCCAGTTGAAATTTCATCAGACATCACATTTAAATCATTAAATTTGACAGATAAAGATATAATTGTTATTGAAGTATCAATATATTCTAATTTAGTTTCAACAAGCAAAGAGACCATGGTGTATCAGACATCCTACTGTTCCTATTGAAGGAAAGTGTGAAGGATGTTCTAATATTACAGTACTTAATTTCCCTTGTATATGCAAAAAAGTATCATATTGTACAGAGTAATGTAAAATTAATGATGAACGATTCCATCTACCAAAATGTGATCCTCTAGGATCAGATGATGAATAAGTTAAATCTATTCAATTATCTGATAAATCAGTAAAAGGAGTTGCTGGATTATCTAATTTAGGTAATACTTGTTTCATGAACAGTGGTACTTAATGTCTATCAAACACTTATTCATTAACAGAATACTTTTTATCAAATAATTATTTTGAAGAAATTAATGAAGATAATCCCTTAGGAACTAAAGGGTAATTAGTTAGAAAATTTGGATCACTACTTAAAAAATTATGGTATGGTGATAAAAATATTGTAATTCCTACTAGTTTTAAAAAAGCTGTTGGTCAATTCTAACCAATGTTTAAGGGATTTTAATAACATGATTCATCAGAATTGATAACATTTTTATTGGATGGATTACATGAAGATTTAAATAGAGTTAAAAAGAAACCTTATGTGGAATCTAAAGATTGTTAAGGTCGACCAGATGTTGAGGTGGCAAAGGAAAGTTGGGAAAATCATTTGGCTAGAAATCAATCAATAATAGTTGATTTAATGTATGGTTAATATAAATCAACTTTGAAATGTCCAACTTGTTAATAGATTTCAATAACTTTTGATCCATTTTTAACAGTTGGATTAGGTATACCTAATAAGAAATAGAAATCCATTTCAATTAAAGTGATAAAATCAGTAGTTTCAATAGAGAGTAAATATATAAATTTTGATGGATCTAAAAAATCTATGCCTTTACAAGATTTTATTAAAGAATATGTAATTAATGAATTTAAGATTGAACCTGATAGTGAATTATTGTATTATTCATGTTTTATGAATGATATTTCAGATCCTTTTGATCCTTCTTTAGAAATTAATGTAGTGAGAAAGAAATCGAAGAGAGGATATTTGATAGTTAAAGTATTGAGTTAGGATGAAAAGAATATTGCAAAAGATGAACGAGTGTATGTGAGTTACGTTCAAAAAGCTTTTGATTCTTATGGACATTCATTTAAAAAGATAATTTAATCAGCTACTTACTTAATAATAAAAAAAGAATATAGCTTAGCATAGATTCATTTAGGTATATTTAAGAGTCTATTACCTATATTTTGTGATTTAGTGAAAGAGAATGAATTGGATACAGAAGAGAAATTGAGAGAATATTATGAATAGAATATTCATGGAAAAGTAAATTAAAAATATAATTTTAGTATTACTCGGTTAATAATAAATAGAACATAATGGTAATGTAAAAGAAGTGTATATTTTGTAATGCAAAAAATTGTTAAGAATGTGAAGTGAATTACTTTACCGAAGATACTTTTGAAAAGATTTAGTAGAAATAAATGGTAAATCCAAATGATTTGATGTAAAAGATAGAATTGTTAGTGTTTTGGAATAAGAGTCCATTTCAAAATATTAATACTGGAGAAATTTATTAATATTATTCAAATCAATAATACAGAAAGTAGATTGAAGGTATTTAATAATAATAAACAAATATAGATGAGAATAATAATAATAATAATAATAATAATGATGAGAATAATGTGAAAGGAAGAATTATTGGTAAAAATTACTCATCTTCATAAATGATGAATGCAATACCCAGAGTTACACTTCAAGAATGTTTAAGATTCTCTGAGTAACCTGAGTAATTGGCAGAAGATAATGCTTGGTATTGTAAAGTGTGCAAAGAACATGTACAAGCCTATAAAAGTATGTAGATTTATAAGGTATTGAATTATTAATATAATAAAGGCTTCAGACATTTTGATTTTCACATTAAAAAGATTCAAGGCATCTCATGGTTTTTTTAAATAGAAATTGGAGACATATGTTGAATTCCCAGTTAAAGGATTAGATTTAACAGATTTTATACTAAATAAGAATAAACCTCATGATAATAATCAGATTAAAGAGGAGTAGAAATAATTAATATATGATTTATATGCAGTATCAAATCATTTTGGTGGTATGGGTGGTGGACATTATACAGCATATGCAAAGAATCATGTAAGAAATATAATTATTTATTAATAGATCAATGGGTAATGGTATAATTTTGATGATTCTTAAGTGAATGAATTGAATGAGGATCAAGTTGTATCATAAAGTGCTTATGTTTTGTTTTATAAACGTAGAGTTGAATAAGAATAGACTTAAACATTAAATACATAGGAGTTAAATTGAAATATATTATATAAATTAATGTAAAACAAAAAATTAAAATGGAAATCAGATTTTGAAAAATCTGTTATAATTGAAAACTTTGTAAATAGAGGATGGATCAAATCTTAAGAAAAGGAAGAAGAATAAACAGATTGGAATGTCTATTGGGCAACTGTTTGGAATGTTCGTAACATCTTTAATCCTAAGAATGGATTTAGACTTAATGATTAAGTATTCTCAAATTAATATCAAAGTAAATTATAAATCACTTTCCAAATCATTATGAATTAACACGAAAAGATTGTATGGTGAAGAACCTTAAAAGATTCAAAAGAGAATAAGATAAAGAAGTATTAGAAATATTCAATTTTGACTTTTTACCTACTACTTATATTTTCCCTGGAGAATATTCATTATTTGTAGAAGAATTTCATAGAAATCCAAATCAAACTTGGATTGTAAAACCAGCTGCTAGAAGTTAAGGCAAAGGAATATTTTTATTAAGGAAAATTTAATAATTGAAAAAAATATCAGGAACAACAGTAACAAGTAATATGACTCAATTAAATCTTGCTTCAAAAGAAAATTATGTAGTATCTAGATATATTGATAATCCATTATTAATTGGAGGAAAGAAATTTGATTTAAGAATGTATGTATTAGTTACAAATTACAAACCATTAAAAGTTTGGATTTATAATAAAGGATTTGGTAGATTCTGTAATGAATAATATACTACTGATGTTGCTGAAATAGAGAATATGTTTGTACATCTTACAAATGTAGCTATACAATAATACAGTGATAAGTATTCTTAAAAACATGGTGGTAAATATTCTATTGATGCACTCAAATTATATGTAGAATCTGCATATGGAACTGATGCATTAAATAAAATGATGGATGATATTCATAACATTATGTTAACTTCATTAAAAGTAATTATTTAAATATATATATATTTAGTCTGTTTAAGCTGTAATATAGAATGATAAACATTGTTTTGAAATGTATGGTTATGATATTCTACTTGATTCAAATCTTAAACCTTGGCTCATTGAAATAAATGCTAGTCCATCTTTAACTACTACAACACCTGTTGATAAAAATCTAAAAATGAATTTGATCAATGATGTTTATAATATAGTACTACCAAATGATGATTTCCCTGATAATGATTAGAAATGTATTGATTTATTTATTAATTCTTAGAATAATAACCAACAAAAGTAGGAGGATTTACACTATTATATGATGAGAATCTAGATCCTAATAATAGGAAGACATAAAAAAGGTAGAGTGTTAAAATATGGAAATGAATGATTAATTAAATATTAAATACTTTTTCTTATTAAAATTTGTATATTTGTATATATTAGTATAATAAATTTAAAAATGTCATGTAAGAGGAGATCAAAAAAAAGATTAACAAAAAAAATCAATAATCTTACTGATTTATTAATGTAATTTAATAATATAAGTCAAGCAAAGTTAAAAACTAAAAACTAACAAAAATTGATTATTAACTCAAAATTATAATTAGTTTCTTAAGTAGAATCTAATAACAAAATCGATTAAAAATAGTGAATAAGAATTTGTTTAATAAGTTTATGTTCTAATTGATTAATCTTACAACAATGATTGAGATCCTCATTTATTTATCTTTACTATGTTTATGACATATTGTGATAGATAAAAAATGTTCCAATCATGTTTTTGGATTTCTCTATTATTTACTCTATAAAAATGTGAAGTCCCAAATAATAATTCCAGATAATTAAGTAAACCCAAGATTATGAGTATTCAGGCTACTAAATTAACTATCCCTACACATTCCAAAGATATTCATATGGATATTGAACAGGAAGAATGTCAATTCATTAATGAGCCCATACTACAAACTAGATGTAACTAATTGGGAATGTTAAATCAGAAAGAGCATTCTCGAACAACAGAAAATAATTTCACATTTGAGCCATTTGAACAATCATCACTAATTCAAGTCTCTTCTGATCATATATAACAACAATTATCAATGATGGAGGAATGTTTTACATTGTTACTTGAAAGTACAATTCCCGATGAAATTCTTTGTAGGGATCAAGAAAAGATTCTTATTACAAGATTTATTGAGGATGGAATCAAAAATAATGGATAAAAATAGGCATTATGTATATTTAAACCATTAATAAAATAGATATATCAGGAGTCCCAGGAATTGGTAAAACTGCCACAGTTTTAGAAGTCAAAAATAAATTGCACTTCAAAAAATTAGATTTCGATTTCATTTATTTCAATGCCATGAATATAAGAGCTCCAGAAGACATCTATCCATTTCTTTATGAAAAGATAACCAATAAAAAGGAGAGTTCCAAAATAAAGTCTTGCATTCTTTTAAGTTTTTGATTTTCATAATATTTTTAAGCTGAACTCTTTAACAGTGAATATGATTGTATACAAAAGAACATAGTTATTTTATTAGATGAATGTGATAATCTCTATACTACAGATCAATAAGTTCTATACAATTTGGTAGATTGGCCTCAATAACCTAATGCACATTTAATCATTATTATGATAGCAAATACAATGGATTTCCCTGAGAAACTTAAACCTAAATTATAATCCAGATTAGGAAATCATCGCATAGTGTTTAGACCTTATAATAGCACATAAATAGAAAATATATTATAATAGAGAATGAAAACATAAAAACTTAAATAATTATTTGCTTCTAACACTTTAAACTATTTAGGTAAAAAGATAGCCACAATTTCAACTGACATTCGCAAAACTTTAAGTATATGTAGAACAGCTATAGTTTTGGGTAGAGAGTAATTATTAAGGAAACGTCAATTTTCTTAAATAGAGGTAGATCATATAAAATTAGCTTATGATATCATTTATAATAAACCTTAACATAATGCTTTGTAATACTTTAATGTTGACTTGAAATTACTTATAATAATGATTGCCATAGAAATTCATATTAAAGGATAAAATTATGCATACTTTCATCAAGTTGTTCAAAGAATGAAGTAATAATAATCATTACATAACATAAAAGTTTTGAGTTATTATTAAATGAAATAAGCTTTAATAAAATTATCACAATTAAACTTAATAGAAATTAAAGAGGAATAGATTTTATTAACAAAAACTAATTGGTAATTAAAATTATAAGTATGCATTTTATTATTTATTATTATAGAATAGTTTAGATTAAGACAGATTATTTAATTTGGAAGACATTCTTATATTATTAAAAATAAATATTGATGATATTAAAAATGCACTATCAAAAGATGATCTTTTCAAAGAATTTTCAAATTTATTTTGATATATTAAAACTTAAAAACTATAATATATATATAATCATTATAAGAGATTGTCATATATCTTTTAAACATAAACCAAAGTTTTGAGGAAACTATCTTCTCCATAGACTGATTAGGGTGGTAATACATATGGTAATTATCTTATTTTATAAAAACGATTTCTAAAAAATCTATATAATAAAAATGATGTTAAAATCTATTAAATAATAAATATAGACATAAAAACTGAAAATAGTATTGTTCTTAATTAGATTTCTGCTTCAAGTTTATTAATTAAATTTGTTTATCCTTAATCCATTATATTATCAAAGGCTTCACTTACAAAATTTAATCCAATTAAATCTAATTCTGTTAATTATATTAATTTTCCATATTCATAATTATTTTATATATTTTCACCAACTATGTCAACAAAATAATTTGTTGAATAAATCAATCCTTCAGTTAATTTTCCATCAATCACAATAGAACAAAGAGGATCATCAATTAAAACACATGAATCATTAGTCAAATATTGCAATAAATCATAATAATTTTCTTTTGTTTCTGAAGTTATCATTGAACTAATATATACAACCTAATTATATGATTCTTAAATCAAAGTCTAATATTATGATATAATAATATTTCCAATTGCAAGATTAGAATGAGATTAAGCATATTTTTATAATATTTGATCTGTCATCATCATTTAATAGAATTATTCTGTATACAAAATATTTTAATTAAATAAATCCAGATTATTTTTTAGATCAATAATATTTGAAGAATTAAACACTTTTACAGTTAAAAAGTATGCTAATCCAATCAATAATGTAACAGATTCAACTAAAAAAAATAATCTCTAAAGATATGGTTTTTCATCAGATATAATAAATTATTTCTTTTACTCTTATTATTATACAATTTATTAAAATCTCATTGATATTCGTTTATTTGTAAACATATCATTAAAATTAGTATTTATACTGCATTTATCCTTAAATTAAAATTAATACTTGTATAAATTAAGATCAGAAGGTTATTGATAACGATGTTATAGAGATAATAACCTAATTGATTCAGTTTCTAATGCTTTAAATGATATTTATTCACAACTCCTAAGAATCCTATTGAGTAATCGAAATAATTAATGAAACACAACAGAATATCCAATTATAAGAATAAATTCATTTACTAAAAAGATAATTAAACAAATATCTTATTAACTTTCAAGATCTGAAACATTAGTATCTATTTATTATTAAAATTTTAATGTTAATTCTTCATAAGCTTCTTTATGAACAGAATATTAACTGATTAATGAACCAAGAGAATTATTATATTTTTCTATAGTTGTTTAATTTGTTAGATTAATTCCATAAAGTCCTTATTACATGTATATAACATAAAATTATTCAGTCCAAGCACTTACTTACTATTCTTTTCCACTATAATAATCAAATTAATTAATATAGATTTCTGAGAGTGTTGTTTTTACAAGACTATCATCTAAATATTGTTGATAATGAGATAAATAATTTCTACAATTCTCTTAAAGTTGTTCTAATAATTTAGCTTAATATTAAGATTTAATAGATGAATCATAATCTTTTGTGTTTATATCAATTCCTAATGCTAATAAAGTATTTTTAGTATAATCTGTGGTAACAAATGCTCTTAATATATCAACTATTTTCATATTATCTTATAATTTAAATTTAAAATTAAAATAAAAGATAAATGCCAAACTAACTAATAATGATAGATTTAAAATATCTATCATAAATATTAAATTAATTAATCTAGGATTATTATCAGATGATGAAAATTTACTATATAAATGTGTTTTTTATAACATTGAAGGTATGCCATTGTTTTATGTAGTAGGTGTTTAAGTAATTCTAATTTCTTATTCTTATTCTTTTTCTATTTAATTATTTTCTGATTGATTATTATCTATTTCAAAAGATTTCTTAGATATTTTTTTATGATAATATGATTATTAATATTTTATTTTATTTTAAGTTTTTTCTACTATTCTCTATTCAACTCTTAATTATTGTAAACTCTATCCATCAATTTAAACACTTATTATTTGTTAATCAAAAGGTTAAATATTGTTTTGATTACTTATTAAAGACAACAAATCTCTTTAAGAATCAAAAGGACTTTAAATATGAGGACCAATTTAAAATTGATATTCTTAAAAATGTATTGATTATTAATTTTCTTATTTTTCTGAAATATTTGAAAATTCACATCTTTATTCACTATCAGAAAATTAAGATTGTGATTTTTATTATTCACTATCCATTGGATCATGATTTTATGAAATTTCAAAATTAGTTTCTGTTCTAGATCTAGATTAAAGATTTCTTGATGAATCTACCCAAATTTAACTCATATTATCTGCAAATGTAATTTTTAAAAATTCTACTGTAAATGATTTATGTTCTTTTCCATTAATTTTTGATAAAGTCATAATAAATCTACAAGTAATACAAAAGATATCTGGTACTCCATTTTCTTTAGGTATTCTGAATAAAATATCTTCTGCTGTAACTGAAAAATGATTTAATAATTATTCAGTTTCAGAATAATTAAATTATTATGAACAACTATTTAATTCTAATCTTTATAATTCTTATTAATAAAATTATTTTTCCTTTTCATTCAAAAGTTCTAAGTATTTTTTAGGATTTTAGATAAGATGACTCAATTTCATCTTGTATAGACTTTTACCATCTTTCAATTTAAATTGTTCAAGTGCCATAGTAGTAACTCCTTCTATTTTCAATTCATTATTCAAATATATATGTCCTTTAATGTTTTCATAAGCACCATCAGATTATATTTATTTGATGAAACTATATATAGGAAACAAATCTCCAGTGATATTAAAACAAACATCAATAAACATTTCAACAAACAATAAATCTCTATTTTTTTTGGAAGCCAAAAGTCCTCTCTTCTTCCTTAAAATGAATGGTCTATTAGTCAAGAGAAAGATTTCCATTAATTAATCATGAATAGTTGATAAATGAGGTGCAACTAATTAATGAACTGTTAAAATTTCTTCTTAAAATTCCCTTTATTAATAACCAAACATATGAGGAGCATTATTAGAGAATTAAATGATCTCACCTCTTGAAATTTTACCTTTTTTTGCATGTCTTGCTAAATTAATTTTTAAATAACAAACTTTTTAACTATGAGAACCACTATATTCAAAAAACTTAAAATTTTTTGTTTTTAACTAATTTCTTAAACGTATGAATTTATCAAAATCATTAACAATTTCTAAACAATAAAACATATATATTAATAATGAAGATCTTGATTAAGAGAATTCATTGAATTATTCAATCTTATTTATAATTTCTAAATTGTAATTAACCATGTCATTCAATAATTGATATAAGGTTTCATAATTAAATTTGTTATCCACCAATTATTTAATGAATTCATATTTTCTTTAGACATTTAAAAACATATTTGAAATCAATTTATCTCTTCTTACTTCAGTAACTCTATAATCCTTATATTATAAAGCAGCCTCAACTTCTTCTATTTTAACTTAAGGATTCATTTTAAGTAAAATCTAATGTTTTGTATAACTAAGAAGTACTGCCATAGCAACAGATGAAGTAATACGATTCTTGTTTTTAATCTTTTCCTTCATTTCCATTATCAATAGTAATATTTAATAACATTCTTCAGAACTACTTAAATATGTAAGTAATTATGTTATTCTTATTATATCATAGTCTTCTTTTTCTTTTTCTAATTCAAAAATCAATTTTGCATAATGTCTAATGTATCTTTTAATTAACTCAACTTAAATAGTGAGGTTTGATATTTTTATATGATAATATATTCTCATCTCTAAACTTTGATAATTATTTTCAATTATATTTCGTTTTTCTCCTCTAAATCCTTTACAATAACAGTAAACATTTTCACATTAATTGATGTGTTACTTTAATAAAACAATTATGTTCAAAATAAATTTAGATCTGTTTATATTAATGACAGATGCATCTTTTTCAATTGACTATTAATCATCAAGATTCATTAAATCTACTAATCTCAAATAATGAATAAAATATTTTGTATTCATATTCTGTAAGTATTCAAGTTATGTTTATTTTTGTTTATTAATTTCCTTTTCTATTACAAATTACTCTTCTTCTTCCATCAATAAACCAGTTCTAGATTATGCCCTACTTCTTGATCCAGATTTTTCTTTGTATTGAGAATTATATAAAATCTCTTCATTCAAATAGGCTTTGATTTCATTCAATAATCTAGATGATAAAGGGACTGTAATCAAGGCAATTGAAATCACTTGAATTTGATTATGCTAAAAATACAATGATATTATGACTGAAATAGTAAATGGTAATGCTATTAAGATTGTTTAAACCTTGTAATCTTACATGTAAGGATGACATATAAAGAATTCAATCAATATTCCTACTTATAATATTAATATTATGGTATTATTTAAGTAGTAATGAGTTGATGTTTGATCAAAATCATTATCCAGATTAATCAACAAATAAAACCATTAAATAAGTATTGGAATTACTATTATGATTTATTAAAGATTAAACCAGAATGATTAAACTAATCGTAAATGATTATTATCTCTTATTGTATATGTTTTTTAAATATGCATTGATATATTCCATGCTAATAATGCTCCTATATTTGTAAGTACATTAAAAAATATCATCAATCCATAAAGAGTATCACTTAAACTTTCATCTCTAAAAACTATCTGCCAAATAATAAAATTCCAAACCATTAATGGAATCACCAAAATATGTGGAAATATATTCAATAGAGAAGCCATTACAAATTTCTCTAGTTACTAGAATGAATTCTATTCATTTCCCATCAATTACTTTTACATAAAATATTCAATATAATTGTGCATATTATAGGATCTATTCAACAAGGTTAGATTATCTAATCAAAAGTTAACTCATACAATTCAAATTATTTTGTTCATCAATTGATGAACGATGCTTTATTGTACTATATTCAAAGTATTCCTTATGCATTGCAATTATATTAACACAAACAGGTGCATATAGGATTAGGATTATCACAAATTAAAATCCAATTATTCCTGAATTAGGCACACTTTCAAGAATTAAAATTGATGGAACACATAATTTTGAAATCAATTCAAATAATGAATAAGAATCTGTTGTTTCAATTTGCTTATTATATAGTCTTACTTGAAGGATTTCAATTATTACTTTGAATAGGAACAATAATGCCAATCTTTAAAAATGACCTACTACTTCAACGAATATCCATAAATATTTAGAGTCTCGAGAAAGGATTATTTAAGAAAACCCTATTGTAAATTGCTAATATTCCAACCAATATTGTTTAATCATTTAATTTTTTATAATCAAAATCTAGAAAACCACTTTTTATTTAACTTAATTCAATGAAATACTCATAAGCAAATGTTAAAAAACCTTTAAATCTTGTCAACACTTTATTTATTTAAGAAACTCTTTTCATAATTAAGTAGACTACAATATAATTATATTTTATTTTAAAAACACTAAGTTTATTGGGAAAATGCTAATCTCAATCTAATTAGATTACATAAGATAGATTTTAACCAATAACTTTAAATATATTACTCTTATTATTTAAAAGCGTTAATTAATCTAATAAATTATTATAATTTTTTATTAAGTCAAAGCATCAAAGAATATTATATTATTCATGTTCAATTTAATTAAGTTGTTTAAAAAAAAAGAAGTATATAAATTACTTTATGTATCCATAACAGTTTTAGTTGAACTAACTATAATCCCATATCAACATTATTTAATCTTATAATATTTTTAATACTAAGATTCATTATCTTATTTTAATTAATCTTATTCATGTAATCTGATTTAATTATAGTATCTTTATATTTAAAGATGGATTTTCATTCAATAATAAGGTACTCATTATCAACCATATACCTATTATTGATGAAATCTTATAATGTGTTACTTACAGTTGCAATGTTGGGATATAAAAAGTAAATGTTTACAATCTTAATAAAATTGGAAAAAATAATAAAACTAAGAACTCCATTTACTTATTAATTAAAGATTTATTGTAGAATTCAAAATCCAATAGATTATAGAGGTAAAATGTATTAGTAATTATATATTTTAATAAATATGCAAGAATTGCAGAATTATAAGTATTAATCATAATTCTAAGCTTTCTTAAGATTTATTTGAACTGAAACAATAAATGTAAAATGAGTAAATAAATTACAAATAAAGTCAAAAATAGTCTTTTTTTGTAATTATAATTTTCTCGATTAATGATTTCATATTTAGAATGAGAATAATGATAATTAGGGATTTTAGGGAAATTTAATTTTATAAAATTCATATATGTTCTTCATCTATCCTTTGACTTTATTCTGGAAATAGAGATTCATTTCTATTTTATTATTAATTTCCTTATGGTTCTTGTTGTGATTATGTTCCTCTAATAGTGTCTCTAATCTTAGAGATTGCTTTGCCAAAAAACTTAAACCCTTTTGCTGTGATAGATTAATCTTAATTTAATGCATCATTGCTATAAGAAACTCCATCAAATTCTTCCAAAGATGATGAGACATTCTTGACAAATTGGATTTTCTCATTATTTCTATACTATTCTATAGATCTAAATGGTATTTATATAAATCAATACTTTTTTAGAGTTCTTGAAAAAACGTAGATTTGTTTACTAATCATCATACCTGGACTAAAAGCTTAAGCAGTATTTTGAAGGAATAATTTATTGATTGAAACTACTTTTGGTTACTCTTGCACAGATACATGAGATTATTGAACAGGAAATTCTTCTTAAATCAAAGGAGCATTTTCGGCTTCGTGATTCATTTGGATTTAATTAATTAATATTATATATTATTTAATTAAATAAATTATTTATTATTAAGTATTTTTTCATAAAAAACAGTAAAAGACATATATATATAGAGAATTTAAAAAGTAAAAATATAATTAAAATTCTCTTATAGATCTTAAAATTAAAATGGATAATTGGTTTTTTAATATTCAAATATTTTTTTTTTAAATAAAAATATTTAAGATCTTCAATAATTTATGTAGATATTAAAATTCTAAATATATATATATATTAGATCATTAATATAACAATCTTAATTCTTAAGCCTTCTTTTTCTTCAAATTCTCTTTTTCACAATATAGACAAAATATAAAAGTAAAGGATAACATAAATAAAATACCCAAACCCAAAGAGATATAACCCATAATTGTTACATAATCCTCATAATAATTTTAAAATTTATTGAAGCAACTCAAACCTGATGTATTACCTCTATTAATATCTGAAAAAACAAAAATAGAAGTGCTAGTACACCATCCAGAACATGAAAAATTCATTTCCAAAATCTAAATATTCATATTTAATACATTCATTAATTAAATGGGATATTTGTATTTTTCAGAATCAAATCCTATACAATCTTATACATTAGATGGCAAAAGAGAATTAGAGAATCCGATTTTTCCTTTTAGAACTGATTTATCTTTAAATTTAGTAGGATCCAAATTGCATGGACAACTTATAGAACAAAATGATTCATTAGCACTTTTAACACCGTCACTTAATTCTTTGAAATTTTTTGTCGACTCACATGCTAAATTCTATAATAATTCTACATTTCCCAAAATAATCTTTTGCTTAGAAAATCAACAAATAAAACAAGATAATAAACAGTATTCCAAATAATAATACACTTATATGATGTAAGAATAAGAATCCTCTTTAAAAACATACTTTTTTAGCTGTAGATCCTAAAATTCCAAAAATTCCTATAATAATAAGAGAGATCCCAATTATAAGTGCACCATACTTTTAACCAAACATACCAAAATCAGAATCAAATTAAAAATACCCTAATCTTTGTATTTCATATTACCATCATAATTTTCGAATATTATTAATGAAACTAAATAAATTCCATAAGCTAACAAGGTTAAACCTATTGAAATAATTGTAATTGCGCTCAATTATACTATTTTCTAAGAAAGCCATGAGAATAATTGCATTTATTAAATAAATATAATATTGATAACAATAATTAAAAAGTTCTACAATAATATTATTTAATTGAGATATAACAAATAAACAAAAAACCAATATTCAATTTTATTCAATTTTTTTTGGTTAATTTCTTTATCTTTCAGTCTAAATCTAAGGTTCATTATATTTAAAATTTGTCAGACTACATTATCTTGATAATTTAGTTTAAGGTTCTTAATTTAATTCACATTGAGATCTCCCTTTCTAATTATATTTAACTTTGTTGTTGTACCATGTATTCACATCAAAATATTTATAATCATGTAAAGCTTAAACAGCTTCCATAGCTTAACAACAATCTAATCTTTATTGTGGTTCTGCTTTCACAAAGAGTTATACTAAATCAAAAACTGAACCCTTTTCCTTAATTGTGAATTAACATGTTTTGTTATTTCTATAAGTTGCCTTTTCATTTTCACTATTGAATAATCCATCTAAAGTCAATAATTGATATAGAATGCATCCAACACTAAAAATATCTACTTTATAATCATAAGCTTGTTTCTTATTCCAAACATTAAGTACTTCTGGGGCAGAATATCCAGCAGTACCACAAGAAGGATATTATTCAAGTTATTTACCATTAAAACAAGATAAACCGAAATCAATTATTTTGATTTAATTATTGTGATATATTAAATTTGCTGGTTTGAGATCTCTATGAATTATACCATTTTAATGAATGCTTTATAATCCTTTTAGGAGTGACTAAAATAAATTTAAACATTACTTCCACTATACACAAGGCTTCTTATATTGAAAAGGGTTTATTTCTACGTTCAAGATGTTATTTTAGATTGGATCCAGGTAAGTATTCTGTAACAATATAATAATTGTGTTCATCTTTGTATACTTCTTTGATTTCTAAGATATTTAATGTATTTGTTTATTTGAGTCTCTTGAGTATTTCAATTTCATTTTTAATGGCTGGACTGTGATTGTTTTAACATTTAATACTTTTTATAGCAACACGATTTGATGTAAATCTACATATTTCCTTTGTGACCTTTATAATATTTTGATATAAAAACCTTTCCAAAAGAACCAGTTTAAAGGATTTCTTCCTTTTTGTAAAACATTTCAATTTTTTAATAACACACCAAAGCACCCATCTTTGATTTAAGGTTCACCATATCATTAGGATTTCCAAAAAAGTCTTTAATTTTATCTTAATATGGAAGCTAAAATCCAACAATTTAATTGTTTTAAAGAGACCAAGTGAATACTTTGTCAATCTTTAATTAATAGATATATTTTGGATTCTACTGGTCTTGTTTCTATATATAATTACTAAATTTAATTACTTAACTTAGAGTGAGACACTAATTTGTTAATTGTAAGTAATATTTTCTATTCAAGAAAAAATGATGTCTCTCTATAATGCATTCATAGAGTATGTTTGCATTGTTTGCTAATGAAGTATGTCCAGATGATGTAGGAATTAACATTTATTACATTGTAAATAATAATACTCAATAAGCATTTAATCTTACTACATTCAAATATCTCAACTTATGCTAATATAACACAAATAATGGTTTAGCCGTTATTAATTCATCAAAATAAGTTAGTAATCTATTATCTATGTTCTCTATTTCTCTTTTTTTCATTAATTTTGTATTAATTAATAGGTTAGTTTTATCAATCTAATAACTCTGTAATTTTGCGATCAAGTTTGAGATGATTTTAAATTTTATTTTATTTTTTTATAAATTTTTAGTTTATATAATTATTAATTAATTATATATCAAATACCTTATAGATAATCTACTATTGATTAATTCTTTAGTATAATATAAACATGATTATAAATAAAATATATCTATTAAGGGAATTCCATAATTTTAAATTTATATTAATAAATAGATATATAATCTTTATCAATTACTCACTAATGTATATTATTTATGATTATTAGGATAATTGAGAAATCAGAGAATAGTTATTTTTAATTGCTTTTTATTTTTCTTTGTAATAGAATGTTTTATACAAATAAAGAAATATTCAAATGTAATATTCTTTTGCATATCAATTATATAAAAACAATAAATTTTAAAATTAATTCGTCATTGTTTAGCAGTGTTTGATAAGATGCCTCTAAAGATTTTTGATCCTCCAAAATTCAGAATCTAATTAATATATAATAGTTATTAGTTACTGGTGATTGAAATTTACTTCCTTTACTGTTTTCTTTTTCAATTTTACTACTTGATGGTTTATGTTCTAAAGATTATGATCTTTCTTTCAATTCTCCAGGAGTTGGAGGTAGATTGACTGGATTAGTGGCAGGTGTTTAATATTTATTAGTTTTAACTTTTGTTTTATTTTAGTTAGCAAAACCTTCAGCTTTCTTAGTCTTTTCTTTTTACTCCTAATAATATGAATAAAAAGTATATTACTTTAAGTACTCTCTTTTCTGCTTCTTTTTAGGCAGATAAGATGAAGTTCTTAAAAATTAAAGAATCTCTAACAATTTTAGAACAAGTGAGACTTCTGAAATATTGATCAAGCAATTGCTTACGTTCTTCAATCAAATCTGGATCTGAATTGACTGATTTCCACCAATGAGTACCAGGAAATATAGGTAATGTAATTTTGAGTGTCTCAAGTGCTTCATGAAACTTTTTAAGTTCTGAATATCTTTATTGATGATAGAAGATTAGTTAATTTTTTTGATTGAAAAAGCTTATAAAAATAGAGGATTAATTATACTTAAGTTGATAATAAACTGTTTATTCACTCTTTTATGATTGAGATACAGTAATTATGAAGTCTAATACATTGTCTTACATCTAAATATTCTAAATTAATAACACTAAAAATATAATTAATAATAGCTGAGATTCCATATTGCTTAATTTTATATGATTAGTATTATATTGAATATAGTTGTATTATAGTATTAGGACATGGATAGAATAATGAAATAAAATGAAAGATAATTTATTTTATAAGAAAGATAGAAAGTAAAGGTTTTTTTAATATTTGAAAAGAGATAGGAAGTTGGAAAGAAGCATTTGATAAAATGGAATACAAAATTTTGTGTATTATTAACGATATTATTAATATAAATAATTTTATAGTTAAGTAAAATGAATGAGTCAGACAAAGAGAATAAGAACGGTATTAGGCTCAATAACAGAAGGATAATTGGGAATTATTAGCTTAGTATTGAAATTATGTTAATAACCAGTTAAAACATTGGGAGAAGGTACTTTTGGAAAGGTGAAGTTGGCAGTTCATTTGAAATCATAGGAAAAAGTGGCAATAAAAATATTGGAAAAGGAGAGAATTGTAGAAGTTGCAGATGTAGAAAGAGTCTCTAGAGAAATACACATCTTGAAATTGATAAGACATAAACATGTAATTCAATTGTACGAAGTATACATTTTCATTCAAAATGTAGATAATTGAAACACCTAAGCATATCTTTATAGTGATGGAATTTGCAAATGGAGGAGAGCTTTTTGAATATATAGTCAAACATTAACGACTTTAAGAAATTGAGGCTTGCAAATTTTATCAATAACTGATATCAGGTATTGAATACTTACATAAACTCTGTATTGTACATCGAGACCTTAAGCCAGAAAATCTTCTCTTAGACTTCAATAATTCTATAAAAATTGTAGATTTTGGATTAGGCAACACATATAAAAAAGGTGAATTGCTTAAAACAGCATGTGGTAGTCCCTGTTATGCAGCTCCAGAAATGATAGCTGGTTAGAAATATGATTGTTTGATGGTTGATATTTGGAGTAGTGGAGTCATATTATTTGCTAGTATTTGTGGATATTTGCCCTTTGAAGTATTATTTAAATATAGTTATTCTAGGATCAAAATACTTCAGCACTCTATAAGAAAATACTAAATGGTGAATATTAGATACCCAAATTTGTCTCTAATGAAGGAGCCAATTTCATCAAAGCAGTTTTAACAACTGATCCAAAAAAGAGAATTACTGTTGAACAAATGAAAGCTCATCCTTGGTTTAATCTTTACTAAACTTAATCAAAGATCTCACCAGGAATCATAGTTGGATATAATAGAATGCCTATAGATGATTCTGTTGTTGACTCTTTATCTTAATAAGGATATGACAAAGAATATATTATTAAGTGTTTGGATGCCAATAAACACAATGATGTTACAACTGCTTACTATTTAGCATTAAAACGTAATTTAATCAATGGAATCTAATCAAAAGCTGATATTAATAGTAGTGTTTTTGAAGAATCCTTATTGGAACCTAAATAAAGACCTAAAAAACGTAATAATTTATCATAATATCTCTTTAGCTCCTATGTCTAATATAGTTGCTACTTCTATCTTTAAATAAAATAGATCTGGTTCAGTATAATAGAATGGATAAACTAATAATAATTCTTAAAATAGAGGCAAGAGTGTTCCATAAGCCATTAGTGATGACCAAACTTAAATGCTTGTTAATTATGCACATAAAATGAAATACTAACCTATCAATCCATAATAGAAATTTGCTATACCAACTGATGTTACACAAATTATATCACTTTAATCTGTTGATGAAACTTTAGAGAGACCTAAATCAATATCTTATCATGTTCCTAAAAAGACTCCTACAAATCATTAAACTTCTGAACATAATAAAAGTAAGACTGGTGTTTAAAGAGATTCTGTTTCACCATAATCTAAATCAAAATAAAAGAAAAGTTTATAATCTAAATAAGTTAATTCTTCTTTTGAATATGTCAGTATCAATAATTATAGTACTAAATAACCTGAAGAACGTAAAAAAAGTAATAGCAAACATACAACTAAAGATTTATTTGATTTAACAAATTATCAAAAAAAATTAATGATTGATTGTAATTAAAAACCTACTAGTCAATTATGGCAATTACAAAATAACTTTAGATAGAATTCTAGATTGTATGAGATACCTACTTCCACTAAAACTAGTAACTCTGTTAATAAAAGATCAAAAGTTATCAAATAAGAAAATAATAATAAGAGTACAAATCAAAAAAGTACTTTAAATAATAGTTTTAATTTTGATAAAAAATCTTATTATAATTGAAAATACTAAAACTTAATAGTTTGAGTATGATAATTATACACATTCATATATCATTTTTTATTATTATTATTATAATTATATTCTTTTTTCTTAAAACATTTTATAATTAAAGATTAAAAATGTAAATTTTACATTATTATAAAACAATAATATTTTACTACTTAAAAATGACTAAAATATCAATATAATATTCATTTTGGCATTAATTTAAAATCTTAAAAATGTAAATCTACTTCTCTGTTTATTAAAAATAAAGAGTTTAGAACAATATTTTGATATGATTTATTATTTATCAGTCTTTAATATGTTTCTTTCATATTTCTATTGTAAATATTATGTATATATACTTATATTCATCTATCTTTTTATCATGAATCTCAAGTGTTATATCTATCATCCAAAAAAATAGTTTCAATAAATATAACTATTTATTAGTTAATAAAATCTTTGTTAATTTTGAAATATCAATTTAGAGTAAATATTATTTAAATTTATTTTCATTGAATTATTCAATTTTACTTGATTGAATCAAAAAGTTAAAAGCTTACAACAAATCAAAAGTTTGCTTTTCTCTATTATTGGACATAGCAATCTAATATATTGTTGAAAATAGATTATAATATTATTTAGGATTGTTATTGTTTTTAACAAGAAATTTAGGTGTAGCACTTTAAATAAATTTTAATTCTTGAGCCCTCAAATTGAATTAACATTCAGTTGTCAATAATATTATACCAGATATGTAGTATAAATTCATAGCTAAATGTGTAAATCCTGTTTTTCTGAATTCTAAATAACTCTTAAGATCTTCCATCCTCATATCTATATTGTTAATAAATGCTTTATGTGCTGTAAGTAATTCATTCTAAATAAATGTATATATATTACAATATTATTTCCTTTGATTATATTTTCAATAAAATCTTTATGATATTCAAGAAGATTTTATTAAAACTGTTCTTATACTATAGATTCAATAAAATCTTGTGTTCTTTGATTGTCTCCAAACATATTTTCAAAATTTTCAAAGAATTTTTTATTCTAAAATACTTCAACTCCATATTTATATTTTATCATTTCTGCCTAAATTTTATCAATTGCTTATGATAAATTAGGTTCAGTAAGTATTATTAATAATCCTCCAATATCTGGGTATTTTTCAAATACTTATCCTAAAATTCCATTTAAAATTAAATTCAATTCTAATATTGTACTTTCATTTTATATTCCTATGAGAGATTGAATAATAAAGAATAATGTGAAGTATTCTAATTTAGAAACTAAAGAAGCTGATGAATTGTATATTTCTTTTAAGACTTCTTCATATCTTTGCAAAAGTATATCCATTTTATAACCAATATTTCTTGGAATAGCATCTTATAAATCATATAATGTCCAATTATCACCTTCATCTTCATTTAAAATATGAGTTGTTTTTAGAGTCATCCAAAAGAATAAATCTTAATCCTATGGAAAATGTTGATTTTCAAAGACTTATGATACTGATCCTGAATCGAAAGCAATCAAATAACATTATTCAAATAAATCATCATCACAAAATTAATCAAGCATTTTTATTTTTTAATGATTTGTTTCACTAAATATTTAAAAAAAAATTACTTTCTATTTTCCAAAAGTTCAAAAAATAATTAATATTTTTAATGTTTAGCAAATTAAAACATAATTGATTTTGCTTATTTTAATTATCCACATCTCATTAATAAGAATAAAATTCCACTTGGATAATATTAACCTACTCTTTGAATATTTAAACCTTTAATTAATATATCATAGTAAATATCTTTAAATTTCTCTAAATATAATAAAATATAAATTACAATTAATATTAGCTAAATCCAAAACACCTATTCTTTTACTCATTTCAGTTTCTAATAATCTTATTGAATTCTAGAGAAGATCCTTTTGAATTGTATCAGATTGAAATTATATTCCTTTAAATTATAGAGACAATAATCTCATAATATCTTTATGATCACTTTAGATATTAACAAAACATTAAAACAAAGATTCATAATAATCTGTTTTATCAATAGTGTCATTTAATTTTATAGATTTTTAGAATTCTAAAAATTGCTCCAATTTTTAATAAAATTCTTATTCCATAAATAATTTTTCAATAATGATTTGATTATGTGTGTTAAATGAAATAGATTTAATAGAAACAGATTTTGGTTAAACTTGATCTGATTTATTTTCATGTAATAAATTTATTAATTCTTTTGTCTATCTACTCTATGTAAGAGCTTCTTTTTTCTAAATTGAATTTATCATCTATAAATGATAATTTTGATTATTACATTTTTATTCATTTAAAATTTATTATTGAGATCCAAATAATTTGATACCTATTGTGAATATAATTCTTTGACTTTAAGTTAAGATTAAAACAATAAGTTTTGTTTCTCTTAATCTGCTTTGATTCTTTAACTTAATCTTTATAATTCATCTTTCTTTGTGTATTCTAAATTACGTTCATTCAAGTTAAATTTTTGAAATAATTAACACACCTTTTAACTAAGAGTGTCAACCAATAAATCTAATATAATTATTTAAATATTACATTAAGTTTGTTTAACATTAATTTGCTTTTAGAATTTTTTCTAAATTCTATTTTTTAAATATTTGGTTTGCTACACAAATAATTGCAATTCCTATTATTTTGTCTATGAAAATTAAGCCAATCATAATTACCAATTCTGGCTTTTCCTTATAATATTTAACAAGGTTCTCAAATTCACTTTTCTTTTGTGCTTGAATAGGAGGTTACACATTTGTAGTTGTAAGCTATTATGGTTACAATTATTGAGTAACTTATGGTTAAGGCAATAATCCTTATTGTGTTTAGTTTGCTGGTGGTAATGTTTGCGCTATATTATAATAATCGAATTACGCTAACCAAATATTGATTATGGCTATTATGTATTAGGTTATGTATTAGGAAGTGTTGTTGACTACAATCCAAAATTCATTATTAAAGTACTTTATATTTAAAATATTAAAAATTATTAAACCACACTTCATTAAACATTATATAACTAATCTAAATTCATTATGAAATCT
The DNA here is from genome assembly GCA_905183005.1 of Paramecium pentaurelia. Lineage (NCBI taxonomy): Eukaryota > Ciliophora > Oligohymenophorea > Peniculida > Parameciidae > Paramecium > Paramecium pentaurelia. Next base: position 231,517 of record CAJJDO010000132.1, read on the forward strand.
CCATAATAGTAAGGAAGTATTAATAATTATAAATATATATATATATAAAAGTAATTCATCTTAGTTTTCCAATGGTTGATTTATGGATTTTATGTATTCTAAAAGTATTAATAGACTTTTTTTATTGTAAATCCATATCACCAAAATCTAACTTTCTTTGTACACATTACATTTCAGCATCACTGAATGTTTTTTAAAATTTATCTGCAAATGGTACTCTTTATATATATGAGGTTTTGCTTAATGATTTTGGAGGTGTGAAAGACATTTTGTAAACAATAATTTTTATTATTAAAAATATTATTATTATATTTATGCATATGTATTTTATACTACTTTTTTTTTGTTTTACTATTATTCACTTATCACATATAAATTAAATTTTGTTTAAGCTCATTAAAATTATACGTTGTATGTTTAAATTCAAATTAAATTAATAATGAACAATAAAGGCATGTTTAAGCATAGAGACATCAATACTTTTTTAGTTAACCATCCACATGTAGAAAAACAAAAGAAAAAACCATTTGAATATTTGAATCTGTCTTATTCTAAGTAATTTGATTATTCACCAAAATAACCTTACTCAACTAAAGCTAATGAAATCTAATACAAAAGCCAATAAGAACCTTCATTTCTAAGACAAAACACTCTACCTAATTATGAACCAACAAAATGTTCTAGCTTAAAAAATGGTATCATTAAAGCTTATGCTGCAAACACAAATTAAGGATTAGTTAGAGAATACAATGAAGATAGAGTCTCAATCATATTAAATATCATAAAACCATAAAGCAGAGAAAATGAACCATGGCCTAAATGTTCCTATTTTGGAGTATATGATGGACATGGTGGTTCAGCATGTGCAGACTTTTTAAGAGATAATTTACATTAATTTGTAGTAAAGGAACCAGAATTTCCATGGAATCCTATTAATGCTATAACAAAAGGATTTGAAGCAGCAGAAAAATGTTTTTTATAAATTGCTTAAGATTCATTTAATAAAGGCATCCCAGAAAGAAGTGGATCATGTGCAATTGTAGTACTAATCATTGGTGATAATTGTTATGTAGCAAATGTAGGAGATAGTAGGGCAATATTGAGTTCAGAAAATGGGAAAAAAGTTATAGATCTATCAAAAGATCATAAACCAGAATTAGAGAAAGAGAGAATTATAAAAGGAGGAGGTTAAGTATATCAAACTCATGGTGTTAATGGAGAAGGTTAACCAATTTTAGGACCTATTAGAGTCAATCCAGGAAGATTATCAGTTTCAAGAACTTTTGGAGATATAGAAGCTAAATTAGAGAAATTTGGTGGGAATCCAAAAATTGTTATAGCTGAACCAGAAATTAAATAATTTAAGATTATTAATGAACATGATTTTATTGTTTTAGGAAGTAATAAATTTATAAAAATATAAGGTGATGGTATATTTGATACAATGAGTTCAAAAGATGTAATCAATGGGATTTGGAGGGATGTTTAATATAATCAAAATAGTAATGATTTACATAATATGATGTCAAATGCAGTAGAATCAGTAATAAAGGAAAGTCTATTGCGTAAGACTACTGATAATGTTACATTATTAATTATCGCTTTTTCAATCACTCCTTTAAGAGAGTAAGAAGTGAGAGTGAAGACAATGTCATATATTGATAAAATAGTTAATTTTCCATTAAGTAGTAACACATCTAATTTAAGAACTAGGTATAGATGTATATTTATTTATATTAGAAAATATAATGATGAAAATAATCCATTTTTTATGAATGCATAAAAATTGAAATAGAAATCAAAGTTAATGCAAATCAATTTAGAAGATAATCTTCATTATCGTTTAATTGGTTGATGATTTTAATGAAAAAACAATTAAATTTGAAATATTTTTCAAAATATAATAATAAGTCTTGTAAATATTGTAAATATAAGTTAATATTCTAATTAAGAGATGTAGCTAAAAATAACGGGATTTTAGAATACAAATTAATAATATATTGTAATATTAATTTATCATATAAATGTCAAATTTTACACCTTCTCAAAAATTATCAGATTTACTCAAACATGAAGGAAGATCAAATTCAATGCATTCATTCTATAATAATAGATCATCTTGCTATTCAACAATAAATTTGAATAGTTCGTTGTTGAATGGATGGGATAGTTAAAATCATTAACCTGTCTCAATTTTAACATCAAATCGAAGCGATATCAAATAAATCAATGTATCAGCATCAAAATAAGTATGATGCAATTATAGTATAAAGGATATTACTAATGAAATAGTATCATCTAAACATGAAAGGAGATCATCTACTCATTTATTTGTTCATTCAGGATTAGATGCTTATGAAAAGTATTAAAGTTAGCCAAGGAGAGATATGAAGATATATCCAAATTTTAAATAGGAATTATTGCATGAGGTAGTGAAGATAGAAAAACCATTTTATATTACTTCTGTAGAAGAGATAGAAAGGTATTGGAAAGCAAAAGAGATTATGTTATTCAGACAAAAAAGTTAATTGGAATTTGAAGTAAAGTTGTAAGCACAATAAGCAAATAAAAAACCAGTTATTCTTAAGGTGGAACCATTATAAGAGATATCAGAAATGGAAGTTGAAATATAATAATTAGAAATATTATTAAAGTATGAGTCCCTATTAAGAATAGAAACAAGAATAAGAAGGTTAATGAATTGTAATGGGAAAGTGAGGAATTAGATGTTAAATATGAGAATATGTTAAATTAAGATAATGATACACAATTTCTCAAATATGAAAAGTAGCTAAAGAATATCCAATAATCATTTAAGGATTTGAATAGAAGATTTCATGAAACGGAGGAACAAATTACAATGAAGGAAAATGAAATTGAATCAAGAAAGAAATAACTTCAACGAAAGTCTTCAATAATAATGCCTTCAAATCTAAGAAATTCTATGACTGACTCTAAATTTAAATAGAGATCTTCTTTTAAAAGACAGAGTATAAACTCTGGAACTATGAGTCCAACTAGAGTGACCTTCTCATAAAAAAGTTAAACCTCAGAAGAGTGCATAAAATTCAGACATTGATATTGATATTATTTCTATTCTATTTAAATATTGTAGACACAAAGATTTTTAGATTATTAATTATTGATTTATAATATGATAAACAATGTCATCATTTTCCAAACACCGTACTTCTAATTATTGGTAATGAGTCTTAAAAAGTTTATTCTGTTCTAACATCTAACGTATTTTTGCAAACAATTAGACCATCCTTGTTGGTTAACAGTATTCCACCAAAACATTTCTTATCATTTTCTGTTTTAGAAATAACCTTAATTTATCAATAATTTCTAATACTTCTGAAGCTGATTCTTATAGGGAATATTCTTGAACTCCTTTAATTGAGTTATCTATAAGAGTTCTTTCATCCAAACATTTATCTTCATCTACCTCTATTTTGACTTCAAATTCAAGACCATTCAATTCTTTTCTTAAAATATCTTAAAATTCAGCTATAGCATCATCGGTCACATTCTTAACGTGTCTTATATCTCGATGTAAACATCTTTTATATAAAATTAAGAATACCTAACTACAACCTCATGCTCAAACAATTTAATTAAACCTTAAACAATTAAATTCTTAAGTAACTCCTCATAAAATCGTTCATCTTATCTTATCATCCTATATATTTGATATTAAGACTATAACTATGATTATCAATATACATCAGAATAGATCTTCATCAATGCTTAGTTTCTGGCATTCATAAGTTTCATTCTAGCTCCATTAACAAGAGCACTATGCTTAATTCTCTCCTATTGAGCTTTCTTTTTAAATCTTGTATTAATTTCTTCTTAAACATTGGATTTCTCTCTCTCAACGATTTACTTTTTCTCCTTCTCAAATTGTTTGAATGCTTTAACTTCAATCTCAAAGCATTTCTCTCTAGCTTCCTATAACACAAAATCAGCCAAGGATATTTATTCTTAAAACATAAAATCTAATATTAATTAATCAGAAATAATATTTTTATAGTATTTTCTTCAATAAATTAGTGTCCACTGGTTTTGGCAATATTTCTTTCATTCCACATTTCATTGCATAATCAATATTCTCTTTACTGTCATATGCACTACACATAATCACTACACACTAAATTTAATGTTGTGAAAACACCTACAAAATCTCTTTAGTTGCCTAACATCCATCCATCTCTGGCATGTCAATATCCATAAATATTAATTTGTACCCACATTTGCATTTACTTACTTTCTATTTAGCCATCTCTATAGCCATAAAACCATCATAAGCATTATCAACCCTCACATTGAAATATTTAAGTACTGTTGATAATGCTAGATGATTAAATGGAATATCATCACAAATCAATACATTAACACATTAACATTTTATTCTTCCTATACTTTTATAAGGTTCTTAGATGTGATCTTCTGTTGGTTCGATCATTTAGTCCAAATATTATTTCATGTCCTTCACATAGAATTTGCTTTTTGTATATTGATTAACTGAACTGAAAATAATTAAATCTCCAGTATCGCATAATTTTCTGGCTATCTGACTACTTACTTTTAATCCCAATCCAACATATTACATATAATCTTCATCCCCTCTTCTACTCCAATCTAATTCACAATTCTTTAAAATCTTAGTTATTAAGTACAGTTTCTCAACTGGAATCCCACAACCTGTATCGAATACTTCAAATTAATATATTGATCCAGCCCTTTAAACTACAAAATGTATTTCTCCTTGTTATTTTGTATATTTGACTGAATTGTTCATTAAATTAACTAAAATTTGCATAATTCTATCATAATCACTACTTATATAGGTATCATCACAACTTGATATTGTTAAAGTTATTTATTTTTATTCACATTCTGCTCTAAAATAATCTTCAATCGTTTTAGTAATTGTTGATAATTTGAATAATTAAGGTCTCAATTTAAAAGTTTATGCTTCAAAATTAGCATAATCTAATATATCATTAATTTAATGTAACAACTTTTTGTTAGAGATTAATGCAGGTTTTAAATATTAATCATTTAATTCTCCTTTAAGATTCTAATCTAATATTTATAATAATTATAATGAACAATTTAAGGGTGTTCTTAATTCATGAGAAAAGGAATTAATTAATTTTGAATAAAACCGATATCTCTCTTACATATCTTACTGATATTCAAAATTTGTAATATTTTCAATAACTATCATGCAACCATTAGTGATATCATATATTCTTATTTCAAAAGTTTTCCCAGTATTTGTATCTTTAAATTTTAATACATTTAATTTGGTTTCTTCAAGATTTTTAATTTTATGTTTATGTATAATTTGAGCAATATCTGAAACATTACTAACATTAGTTGTTTTCTATTATAAAGTAGCTCTTCTTTGTTGGCAAAATGATTACAAGCGTTTGATTGGAATATCTGATTATTCATCTAGGGATTCAAATATAGATTTGTGTTTCTCATTTTTTCGAAAGCTATTAATTTATTAGGATTACAAATATGCTCTAAATCAAAGATATAAATACTTTTAAATCATCAGAAATACTGCTGATTATAAATTGGTTTCAATTTATGAGACAACATATTTTCTTACTTTATTATTGGAACTAACGACTTAAAGATTACTATCTAGTAAACATATACCACAAGGGATTCTGTTAAGGATATCATATAATTCTACAGATTCTATCATTAATCCCATATTAAGATAATTTTGATTTCGATTTATCAATTGGGAATTTCTCTAAAATGGTTTTCTTTCCTGTAAATAATATAATTTTCCTTACCTTTTCACACAAATAAATAAATAAAGCAACAAATTGAATGCTAAAATAAACCCAGTCTATAATTTAGAAATTAAATGCATTCATTGCGCTAATTCTTACGCTATAAAATATTAGTAATAACCATTTATGGGTAATTTTGCTTTATAAAGTTGCAACAATTGATGGTGTAAATGGAGCATCATAAAAACATAATTCCAATAATAGTGATATTCTAATGTATTTCCAAACTAAACGTTCACTTTTGAATAACAAGAATAAAACAATTATAAGAGCAGCAGATATAGCAATTAGATGAGGATTCTTTGATAAACTAGCACTAATTAAATGCTTTATGGCAAAAGCTAAGTGAAGGCATCGTTTATATTTATGAAAAATCATTTATTTTGATCATATTTGACTTATAAATAGTATAATCAACACTAAAATAAAGAAAAACAAAAATCTAATTATCAGCATTGATTTGTTTATAAAGGTTAGTTAAATCAAACTATACCAAAATAACTAAAAGTCTTTAAGTACTAAACAAAATAATTTAGATATACTTCATATTATATTTAATATATATAGAATTAAATAATTTAAATGACTAGAAAATAATCATTTCAACTTAGATAACCATTTAGAGAATTAAATCATGATTAAGTATTATCATTTTTCAAATTTATTTTAATAGCAATATTAAAGATGATTAATAATAAATAAACTAATTAAAGGTATTTATATATATTAAATCAATCAATTTAGGTTTAAGAAAAGTCTATTCTGTTTCTAATAGATGATACTAACCTGATAAAATTATTAATTGAATTTCTCATTTAATCAGATATTTATGATCCATGCCAAAATAATTTTTCAATTGCAATCATATCTAATCTTGGAAGATAAAGTGGTTTATCAGTAAAAATTCCAAAAATTGATTAAAGCACAATATCATAATCTGTCCTCTCTTCTGAAAAATAATAAATAGATCTTGCATATTATTTACTCATTTTTTAAAATAGATTTAAAAAACTAGTTGTTTTACTGCTATTCTAATATATCTTTCTCCAACAAATTAAAAGCAAATTTGAAAAATAATTTATTTGGCTCAAATATAATTAATGCTTAAGATTTATTGAACTTAAAACTCTATCATATGATCTATTTTGAAGTATTTATTCTCTTTTAATTTTTCTTTAATCTTGTGTTTCTAATCCATATATGCTGAAAATTAATTTTTAAATTTCTTGTTGTTAATCTCCTCTATCTTTCACTAATTCAATACAGCATATATGATTCTATGTGTCTATTATAACAAATTCATGCCTCATAGCTTGTCCACTTAATGCCCATGTAAAAATGGTTGCAATACCTGATGGAATATATTACCAAACAGATTAACAACATCTATCTATTTGAATTATTTAATCATTCATCACTTCTGACAATTATATATCATTAATGGGTTGATTATTATATAATATTTGTTTACAAAATTGACCCCTTTGTAATTCTAATTCTTATTATTATAATAAATCGATTCCTTGTGTTTGCTATGCGTCTGATAACCTTACCAAAGAAGTAATAGAATTGGCCAATAGTGGAACTAATTCTATTAATATATCTGCAATCCATGCTGCTTCAGCTCCTGTAACTAATGCAAACATAATTTAGAAATTAAAAATTCAATATTTTTATTAATGGATTTATGAATTATATTTTCACCTATTTGAAATACGATCCTAAATACTTTTTAGAAATTTATATAACAAAAATATTTTATTCTATAATTTTATAATTTAAATTGATAAAACAAAAATTATATTTATTTAACACATTAGAACAATATGAAATTTAGGTTTATGGTCAAATATTAGAATTAATCTTAATGATTATATGTATATAATTAAGTTAGAAATACATGCGTAATTAAAAATCTGTATTTATTGTAATAATATTATTGTTCTTAATGGATAATAGAAAAAGCTTTTTATAAATATTTATATAATAATAATAATAATAATAATAATAATAATAATAATAATAATAATAATAATAATAATAATATATATTAATATTTTTAATAAATAATTAATAATAAATAAATGAATTAGAAGTAAAAATCACTATTCATTAATTAAAATTAAAATATCATTTATTAGGAAAGATCAAAATGAAATTAAATAATTGAAAAAAACAAAATAAAATTTTACCAAATCTAATTTCGATAGAATAGGGAAAATAAATTTTATGTTTAACCAAAAGAATTAAAGATTAACATGAATATTAATTTTAAATAATGACACATTGTTAACAATATTCACTTTTATTAATTTTGAGGAGAAAAGTTTTTACTTTTTCTTGCTTATTAATGATAGACTTTAGATTTCTCTTTGATTTATTTAAGTTTTTCAGTTTCACCCTGATTAAATCTAGTTAATGCAAGTGTACTATCACTAAATTTAATCTATTTTAAAAATAAATCAAAATACTTCAAAGTTAATCTTTTGGAATAGAGATCTCCTAAAATTGAACAAAGGAGATTATTCTTCTTAATTTTTAGTAATAAAACTTTTAATTTTCATCAGTTTTCCTAAATCAAGAGACATTTTTAATTTATTAATTTCTAATTTACATTGATCCTTAAATTTCCATTAAGTTTGACCACAATTTTATTCGAAACTAGGTATATCCATATTTGTGGTTATCTATTCTATAATATAGATAGAATTAAATACCAGCTTATAATAATTCTCCTATTTTTTAATTGTTATGTAATTAATACTTGATTAAAACATTATCAAAACAACCAAACATATTTATAACATAAAACTCTCCTTTTTCTGGTTGTATTTATTCTTTATAATCTATAAATAAAGACTCATTAATTGATTATTCTTATTATTTTAGATCATAATCTGTTTCTGGCATTTTTAATTATATTTTTTATTTTGTTAAATTGATTTATCCTTTCTCAAATGTAGCAATTATCAAATTATTATCTTAAGAAGTTTCTGGTAAGACAAATTAAGAATTTGTAATTTCAATTTAATAATTAAAATTATCTTTCTCCTTGAGAAAATCCTCTTCATGTTTTATTTGTAATTATAAATCAAAATCTTTTTAATATTTTTCTTTCAATTCATCTAAATTCTTTTACAATATTGCTTCCACTCTTAATTTAAATGCTTATAGTTCATTAATATATCTAGATATTAAATAAAATCTCATATTTCTTATTGTAATTATCTTATTTTCTATATTGAAAACAACTATTTCATTACTATCAATAGGTTCAATCAAATTTTAAAATATGGTTTTTTCTCCTTATGAATTCTATGGTTTCATCTCTATTTATTATATTGACAATTAAACATTGGTCTAATTTTTCTTATTTAAATAAATTGAATGAAATTGAAATAAAAAAAAGTCTTTCTCTTATTCTTATAATTTGATAATCAATGAATCTATTATTAGTTCAAATGCAAACTTATAAGCCTTCTTATAATTATTGATTTAATTAATAAATATATTTTCCTATTTATCTTCCCTATCAAAAGCATTAAGTTCTTGTTAAAATATGAATTTCAATAAATGCTATTTTAATGAAATAGTTTCTTCTACATTTATTAAATAGAAACTATTTATTGCTATCAATAAGTCTTAAACTTTTTATTGGGAAAGTAATATTTTGGCCTATTCCACTTATGCCTTCACTAAAGGATATGAATTTTGGAATGATAAATTAATATGTAAAGCATACTTAGCTCTTTGACCTCCTATATCCTTTCCTGGCATAACTAACAGATTCTCCTTTTATTTACCCATAATACTTATTTGAATATCATCAACTGATAAACTAAGTTCTCCTTTACTTTTAGTAATCAACACTATTTTAATAATATCTACCTAAGAAACCTAATTAAAATTAAATTTGATAGTATCACATCGTAAGATCTAATCTTTTTCTTGATAGTTTATAGAGGATCTATTTTTAGGAACCTAATTGTTGTTTATACCTTATGGATAATAACTTTAAAAAGTTCTTTTTTATATTGGATTAAATCTCTATCTTTCCATTAAGTATATTTATACAAACACTTTAAGTTAATTAAGCTTAAAGAATGTTTCATTGGATTTCAAATAAATATTTTAAATGATTGCACAAACAATCAAATCATCAATAATTTTTAAAGGATTATCTTTTAATTTAACTTTGTACTTTTCCTTTTTTAAGAGATCCTTATTAATCAAATTAAAGGCATTTTCCTATATATTCATTATTGTTGATATGTTTTTCAATATTGTAATAACATTATAAGTTGCAAATTAATTAATAAATGTGGCTTTGATATTTTCAATAGCAAAAAAGAGTTTCATTTTTGAATGTCTTTCTTAATATATTTCTTCAGCCACATTTTACAAAAGATTGGCTCTTAAAGGCCTATGAAAATAGAATAGTAAATAGATTGGATCTTTAACAATTTATTAATCTAATATATCATTGTATGATTATTAATCCTTATCTTCATATTCTACAAAATCATGATTGAACATTTCTAATTCTTTGTTTCTACAATAGAATACAAATTTATCATCTAATTTATCACTTAAGATTTAGGATTCTTAAACAAAAAATTAAGGTTCAAAGATAATTTGAGTTTTTTCAATATTTGATTCATTGATCTCATCTATTATATTATATTATTATGGTTTTAAAGATTATGCTTCATTAAGTGATTTAAATTTTTCAATTTAAGGGTGATTAATTGGAATTTCTAATTTATTTGATTAAGACATATCTACATTATTTTTAGTTTTTTAACAATGAATTGCTATAGTATCTTTAAAATACCCTTTATCATGAGTAATTATAAATAGGGGCATTTCAAAAATAGTAACATAACAAACACTTTTACTTGTTTTTGGAGTACTTTTAAATGCAATTGAAATTCCTGAATTTGTATGAGTTTCAATAAAAGTTACTTAACTATGTTTTTTTGAAATTTTTTGTTCATCAATTTTCTTTTTTTGTGTTCTTAAATATATCATATAATTTTCGAATTCAAATAATGAAAACAAATTAATATCATTTTAAATTTTTGGAATTGAACCAAAAATAATATTACTCAAATACAAACTTTTACGAAATCTTAAAATACAATGTTTACAATCCTTTTTTTATTTTTTATGATCATTCTATAATACAAGTAATTCTGCTCTCATTAAACTATCTTTACTCATTTAATATCTAAATTCTGGATGTTTTATTTTCTCTTTTTATTTTAAATTTTTGTTGATAATCATTAATAATTCAAATAAACATGTATATGAATCATTAATTTAAAAATCAAAATATGGTATTTAAATATATAATTTCTTATCTGTAATTAGTGGATGATTCTCTACTAAAGAATCAAAAGAAAAAATTAATAATCTAGATTCCAATATTATAGATTTAATTCCACATATTTTATTTATGGGTTTAGTTTATAATTAAATTTATCCTATAGATTATTTATCTTCTTATTGATTTTTTGTAGTAAATGCATGTTTTAATGGAAATTAAATAGGCTTGAAGAGCTATTAACTATTATTTCTTTATAAAGATGATTAAAGTGAATTTTATTATTCCTTACCACTTCTTGAAGATTACATTTAATTTTCATAGTTTTTCATTTCCTCATTATAATATCTATAATCAATTGAAAAATATTTATGAGCTATCTGAAATTATTCTAATACAATTTTATTTATGCTATAGAATTTTTACTCTTAAAAAAAATTATCCATTTTATTTTTATCTACATAAGTAAAAAAATTCTTGAAATCTTTATCTTAACGCATCTTCTCTAAATTTATTGTTTTTATAAATAAATTCTTAAATTAAAGTTTCAATTCTGTTTTTATTTTACTTGCAATAGAATCTGTAACTATTCTTATCTTAAATTTATCAACCATTTTAAGAGAGAACTTTAATTATTATTATTTTATTGTCTCCTTTGCCAAAGGTTTACTCTTAACTATACATTATAATAATTTATGATCTTCTTTACATTATTTATAAGACTATGATTCAAAAATGTGTTATTTCTAATTATCCATAAAATAAATCAAAGATGTAACTGCTTTAGTTGATAATAAAAAAGTAAATGCAGTTATTTTAATCTTAATCTTACTTTTTGATTTTTTTTAATTTTAATAAATAATTTCTTTGGAATGAACTTTATTTATTTCATTGTTTTTAATAATTCTGTATTCTGAATACTCTCCTCTAAGATATAAATAGATTTATAATGCATATTTCTCTTGATCTTATTCTTTTTTAGTTTGCATTTAAGGAAATGTCAATTTATCCTTTAGATTACTGATACATGTAGGTAAGATCAATTCTCCAAATTCTTCAATAAAGGGAATAAATAAGACTCTTCTTATTATATCAACAACTTTATTATGTGCTTCTTAGAGAAAGACATGTTTATCACTATTATCACATATAATCCATTGATTTGGTTTCTCTCTTTCATTAATATTAATAGTGACATTTCTAAGTAAATCCCAAAGCTTTTTTTCATTTTTCTCACTTTTCTCATTTGGCATATACTATTTAGATATATGAATAAATAATGGGTCTTCTGGATCTTATCTATCATCAAAATATTTATCATAAGATTTAAATTAATCAATAGTAAAATCTTAAAATCCATTTTTATCTTTTTCATAATCATCTAAAAAACTTTTTATATTCTACATTTTATTCTATTTTAAAAACTCTCCTAACATTTAATAACATATTTCACTATTTAAAAATTATTAAGAATCTTTAGTAACTGAGATTTCAAAAATTTCATTAAAGAATTCACAATACTTAATCTATGATTTTGAATTTTAATTTGATTATTTTACTTATCTCTAAAATCCATCAGATGATTTTCCAAATAATGGAGATTGCAGAAAATTCTAAGGTTCCTTTTCATCCATTATTTTCAACAAAATACCAGGTGCAATTAATTTAATATCTCCTATATAAATCTTCTCTTCCAATTCCTTCTATCCTTTTGGTTATGGAGTTTCAATACCACCATTTTAATAAATATGTAGTGGTACTCTGATTCCAATGAAACTAATCATCAATACAAATCTTTAATGTAATGGTTATATTTCATTTTATTGTTATTCTTTATTTTAAACTTTTTCTTAACGATTTGATGATTGAGATATTTCAGAACCTACTCCATTTAGATCTTCCATATCTTCATAAAAACTATCTATATAATTGACTGAATAAAATATTTTATCTTCATTCTACTTAAAAGCCTCACTTTAAATTTAAGTAAGAGTGTTTACATTAGATGATTATCTTTATTTCTTTCTTGAAGATGATTATTTTTTTAATTATTTAAGATGATACCTACATTAACAAAACTTAAATATCTTTGTATTTTCAGGTGTATATTTAACACAATTCTATTCTCGATGATGAAAAATCAAAAAAAAAATAGAATGGATTTTTAATTTAAAATCAATTTTTAATTAATTAGGATGATTATTTTCTCCTTTTAAATAACTAGTCAATACATTAGTTTTATCTCTTTCTAAAATTTCATATAAATTAATCTTTTCATCATCTTCTAATTCTATAGGGATATCATCATTTCTTTTAGTATGATCTTTAAAGGAATTTTAATTATTAATTGTATTAGTCCATATTTCAAGTAATGGTTTAACACTCTAATCATTTTAACCATCTTTTGCTGAATTACAATATCGTTTTGCTTCCATTCTAATTTCTTAAAATGCCCATTCTCTATATTTTAATAAATCCTTAAGTGGTAAATTATCCTCACAATTTTTAAATTTAATTTCATCTTTTGCAGTCCACTATGACAACCATGGGACTAATACAATATTTTATTTTCTCTTATATAATTATATATATCTTTTCATAGATACTAATTTTTTAGATGAAAAACTAAGATCCAATTTCTAACTCTTTTACTTTAGAATAATTGAATTAATAAAATATTTCCACCATTCTGAATAACTATTTTTTATTTCTTTTGTAGGTCTAAGATGAAAATTATCTTAAATAATTTCTTAATTTGATAGTACCTCATTCAATTTAATTAAATAGTTTTTTTATTCCTTATTTAATTGGAATATAACAGGAGATTTAATTAATGCCTCTAGAACCATAATAGGTTATGTAAGTAATTCATAATTTTTATTAAGAGTATACTTAATTTCAATATCTACTGGCATTAGAATCATTTGTATATCTTTTTTAGTAAGAATAGATGATGGATCTTTTTTTAATGAAATACTCAATTTATTTATTTGTAAAAGTTTAAATGTACTATTGAGATCATTGTTAAAATTTTATTTGAATTCACTATCAGTTGCTTTAATAGATGCATCAAATTTAATTCTGAAAATAGTCTCATTTTCAAGTATTGAGAAATTGCAAAATCTAATATTAAACTACTTTATAATGATTGACATATTATTGAAAATCCCATCTACTATTTTTTAAATCCAATTCGGTGGTGATAATTTTTCAAAATATTTTGCCATTTATTCTTCCCATAACTTTAATTTATGCTTCTTCAAATTCTCTACTCCTTATTATTAATAATCTTTGTTTTGAGTAAATTTGTTGATCTCTTAAATGGTACAAACAAGCAGTTCTACTCCTTCAATGATTAATTCCGGTTAATGCTTTTTATAGTTAAGAGGCATCTGTAAAGGTTTAAACTTCATAAACTTACATTCAAAGTGATCGAATTGATTTTGCCATCAATAATATAGAGCGGGAATTTGAAATTAAGCAAAGCTTGTTTTTTTATGGACAAATTCTTTAATACAATATTGGTTGAAATTCCCAAAGAAAACTAAATTAATTAAGAATCAATTTACTTTAGCCATGTTATTTTATGAGAAATCCTATAAGTATTCTAATAGATAGGAGGACAGTCTTTTGATAAAATATTCTTCAATTTCTTTGGCCATTTATAATATAATTATTATCATTAAAATGTGATTGATTGATTATACAAAATTTGATATTATGAACTTAACTTAGATTCTCTATTATTTAAGCCAATAAAAATATGAATGTATTTTGATAATTAGTATAAAATATATATAGATATTCATTATTCATTATTAATTATTCATTCATTATATAGAAGCCAACTTCTTTTTCTTAGGTTCATACATCTATAATTATTCTTTTTACCAAATGAATTATCTCTAATCTGCTGGAGTCATACGAAGTAAAATATGAGTCTATATTTTAATATAATCAATTTACCCTTCTAGTTTAATGTAACATTGTTTTACCCTCTAGATTCTCAACTACTGATTCATCATAATTAAGATTCATTTTATTCCAAGGATCTGCTTTGTTCAAAATTAAAAAGTAAGCTATATTATTTTATTTATGAATCAATGCAAGATACAAAGGAGTTCTTCCAACAATATCTTGAGAATCTGGATCTGCTCCATATTTTAATAAGATTTTGGCTGTAGATTCCAAACCTCTCATTGCACACCAATGTAAAGTAGTCATAAGCAAATGATCATATTCATAAACTAAATATTTATTATCATCAAGTAATTTAATGATCTATTAATCTTAACCCTATTTACACAATTAAAAAAAATGTTTAGATTAGGAATGTTCAAAAGGTTTAGATGGAAACACTTTATGTGATAAAAATTCTTTGGTTGTTAATTTGAGTTTTTCTAAATGTCTTAAATATTAAATTAAAGAAGCTCTAATTGTTTTGTATTTATGTTTTAATGGAATATTTTCAGATGGGAATTTTTGAAAATTAAGTAATCCTCTTATTTATTTACTTCCATAGAGTTTGTTCTTGTATACTTATGTTATTTACATTAAAATCATCAATTTCAGTGCCATCTCTATATTTAGAGAGTTGATTTGGACTATTAAATTGAGTAACTAATGGTTACTAAGGTTGATTTTATTTAGAGAGGATTTCAGATTTGAAATCACTTTTAGTGATGTCATTTATTAATTAATATTTTGGATCTATTGTTAAAGAATGAAACTTATTAATTGTTTAATTTGGACGATAAGTTTAAGATGAAATCATTTAGGATTATTTGGAAAGAATAGTTGGTATTTTTTTATTCAATTTAACTATAAATCTTTAAGGTTTATGATTTAATTGTAATTTTTTTGTTTGCATAATCTAAGAGCCAGTAGGAGTATGTGTTTTTATTGAGCTTTTACAATAATAATGATTAGAAGTTGGAAGAGTTGGTGTTTGTCTAATATGAGTATGAATAAATGGTATATCACCCAATAATTGACTAAGCAAGATGGGATGATTTTAAGCATCTTGATGTTTTTGGATTAGAGGCTTGAATTTTGTTTTTCTTGGAGTAGTTGGCACTGATGTATGGATCTTATCAAAGTTCAATAAGCGTATATAGTTAGTTTTGGAGAATCTATGTAAGTGAATATGAATACTGGTTTTCAGTCTTATTTCTTTTCATAAAAAATTAAATATAATAATAATGGATAAGGACATTGATGTAGACAAGGTTAATTATATCTCCATCATAGATCTTAGAGAAATTATTGGAAACCAAGGGAGCTCGTAGTGGAAAACCAGTAAATCTCACAGAAAGTGAAATCAGATCATTATGTGTTAGAAGTAGAGAGATTTTCTTAACTTAACCAATGTTACTAGAATTGGAAGCACCTATTAAAATATGTGGTAAATCATTTCCTTTATATAAAGGTGATATTCATGGATAATATACTGATTTATTGAGATTATTTGAATATGGGGGATTTCCACCTGAAGCTAATTATTTATTTTTAGGTGATTATGTAGATAGGGGCAGACAATCTTTAGAAACTATCTGTCTACTACTTGCATATAAGATTAAATATCCAGAGAATTTCTTCCTGCTTAGAGGAAATCATGAATGCTCTTAAATCAATCGTATATATGGATTCTATGATGAATGCAAAAGAAGATATAACATTAAATTGTGGAAAACATTCACAGATTGTTTCAATTGCTTACCAGTATGTGCAGTAATAGACGAAAAGATTATTTGCATGCATGGAGGACTATCTCCAGAATTGACAAATTTAGAATAAATACACAGGATTATGAGACCCATTGAAGTTCCAGACACAGGGTTATTATGTGATTTGTTGTGGTCTGATCCTGAAAAAGATGTCTAAGGATGGCAAGGTTATTTAAATTATTACCTATTTAGATAATGAGAGAGGTGTCTCTTATATTTTTGGAACAGATGTCATCTCTAATTTCTTAAAGAAAAATGATTTGGATTTAGTTTGTAGAGCTCATCAAGTTGTTGAAGAAGGATATGAATTCTTTGCTAAAAGATAATTAGTTACGGTCTTTTCAGCACCTAATTATTGTGGAGAGTTTGATAATTCAGGTTCTCTATAATTTAATTATTTTAGGAGCACTCATGAGTGTTGATGAAACGTTGATGTGTTCATTTCAAATATTAAAATCATAAGATAAAAGAAATGTTCCTTAGGCTAGACCAAGAACACCTAAATACGTTAATTGATATATATTTGAATAATATTATATAAAACAATCATTGCATCTTTTTCATTAAGAATGTTTAGGATTAAATAATTATATATTAGATATCTAAATTATTATTAAAATATATATGTTTATCAAAAAATTCATTAATATTACATATAAAAAATAATCATATTAAATATCTTTATTATAATTTAAAACCTACATCTTAACTTATTTTTATTTCCTTTTATAAATTAAATATAATAATAATAATAATAATAATAATAATAATAATATGGACACACCTCCATAAAATAATTACAAACATAATGCTGATGATAATTATAGACATGATCTTTGTTAAAAAATCCAAACAAAAACTGGAAGTAAAATTAAATATTTTATAAGAATTGACTCAAAATTAATAAGCAAAATAATTTTCAGAAAAAGATCAACTCTAAAAGATGTAGAATGATTTAAGGGGACAATTAAAGTATATTGATGAAACAAATTGGATGTTTGAGGGATTGAACAATGCAAATGATAATTTTTGAATTTTTATATATTGTTAATCCTACTTAGATATTAATATATACTTTTAAATTAGAAATACTCATAAATAAGAGTAATTTGTCTATTCTTATGATTAAATTTACTGTTGAGTTTTGTTAATATAAATAATAAAGAGAATATAATGAAATAATCAGTTAATGAAATGTAATGAAATTTTGAATATTTTATTTTCTATTTGTAAATTAAATATATATATTGACTAGTTTAATGAGTGAGAGTAAAGTAACTTAAATGAAAAGATGTGAATTAATTTTATTAGTTGAATATTATAGTAATTTAAAAGTAGTTACTTTGAATAATTTATATTTTTAATGGACTCATTATAAATACAGAAGTAGCTTATGGTTGAGTAATTGAATAAATTAGAATACATGGATAAAATACTTCCTTTGCATAAGAATGAAGTATAAGCAGAGAAGAAATTGTAAGTTCAGATCAATAGTCTAAATTTCAAAAGAATTATCGAAGGGTAGGAGAATAATAAATTGATGGCAGAAATAGAGGAGTCAAAATTAGATGTTCAAAAGAGTAGACACAAAGCCTTCCAGAAATATTTTACTTCATTTATGACAGAGAAATAGCAGTAAGATGTCAATATTCTTGAATTCAATTAAAGTGATTTCTAAGTTTTTCAATAATTGAAGGAGAGATAAAGATAATTGGCATAGGAAGATCTGACAATAGCTAGATAGAAAGAGAAAAGCAATTAGATATTTGAATAGAATCTGATGAAGAAATGGGATAGAGTGAGAAAAAGTAGTATATTGAATTATTTAAAGAATTACGTATGATTGGTAGAATGAAAAGATTATATGATGAAGTAAAATTGTATGGTACAAGTTGTAGAGTAGAGACTTCAATAAAAAGACATGAAGTAATTTAGGAATTAGAATAAATGCTAAACAAATAGAATCAGTAAATAAGTAAGCCAATGCCATAGAAACACAGTAACAATAAAGTATATGAGTATAATAGAGCATTTGTTCCTACCAGATTCGATATTCAAGAAATATTGGCAATATGTTCTAATGATATTATTGATTTACACAGCCTTTATTACTCCAATTCGTTTAGCATTCATTGAAGAATTTGATATAATATGGTTTAGTTTGGAATTAATAGTAGATATATTATTTTTTTTGGATATATTAATAACTTTTAATACAGCATATTTTAATGAGGAAGGAGTACTCATAGTTGATCGTTAATAAATAGCAAATTAATATCTAAGAACTTGGTTAATATTTGATTTAATGGCTATATTTCCTACTGATTAAATATTTGAGAATGAAGTTCAAAAGTTATCACAATATTTCAAGTATGAATATTAATTAAAGATAATATTATAGATTAACAAGATTACCTAGAATGTATAAATTGATAAGTATAAGCAGAATGTGGTCAACTGTTTAGAATTCTCAACAAAATAATGATTGTTTTTCAGCAATTCAAGATTTGATAAATTTGAATTCAACAACTGTAAGAGTACTTAAATTTTTTGGAACTGTTCTTGTTTGTGTACATATAATGGGTTGTCTTTGGTATCTAGTTGCTAAACTAAATGATTTTGGTCCAAATACTTGGGTTTATGAATTGGATTTATTAAATAAAAGTGAATATGAATTATATTTAACTTCTATTTATTGGGCTGTAGCTACTATTTGTACAGTTGGATTTGGAGATATCCATGCCTTTAATGATAGTAAAGTATAAATTATATATAGCTGAAAGAATTGTCTGTATATTTTGGATGTTTTTTGGAGTTGGATTTTATTCATTTACTGTAGGTTCCCTTTCTACTTTAATGGGAACTTTGGATACTAGAGAATCTCATCTATAAAGTAAGATAACTTTTATGGATGAGTTTTGTGAAGAAACCAAATTGTCATTATAAATGAAACATAAAATTAGAAAGGTTTTGGAATATAATTCATTAATAAATATATTCTCCTCTGCTGAAGTAGATGATTTTCTATCTGAAATACCTACTAATCTAAAATATCAAATTGCTTAAGCTATGTATGCTGGTCTTAAAAATAGAGTGTCTTTCTTTAAAAATAAGGATTCAGTTTTCATATCAACTTTAATTCCTAAATTATAACCATTAAAAATTAATGCTGGAGAATTTATATACAATAAAGGAGAATATCCAAATTAAGTATATTTTATTGTCAATGGAAGAGTCAATATGGTTATTGGTGTCTATTCAATCACATTTAAAACATATGTAACAGGTAGTTATTTTGGTGAAATTGAAATATTTGATAATAGTGCACGTTTTCATTCAGCCAGAGCTGAATTGGAATGTGAATTATTAGCCATTGAATAGGATGTATTTAAAAAAATATTGCAAGCATTTCCTGAATATTTTGAAGAAATTAAAGTTATTTCATTAGAAAAATTAAAAAGAGAAAAAGATTCCATTGAAAAATTATAAGATTTAACTGGATTATCTTAAACTTCTGAATTTTTTAACAAAAAAAGAACTCAATCTATCTATAAATCAATTAAATAAAGAGAATCTGTGCATTTTATTGATAATAGTGAAGAATCAGAATAAGATATTAAATCTATGAGATCCAGCAAATTTGGTTTCTTTAAAAAGAAAACTAATCATTTAACTCCTGAAGAAACTTTTACTACTAGATTACATACTTAAGAAGATAATTATCAAAAGAATCTTGTTGGTTTAGAGAGTAGTCAATAATAAAATGAATAACAATAAAAAATAATAACATTATCAATTCCAGATTAAGTTAAAAGAGAAAGTGAACATTAAATTAAATTATATGGAGAAATTCCTAATGCAATTTCATAATTTAATGAAGATCTTGATTAGTCTCAAAATTAAAAAAATAATCAAAGAATCTAAAGTGAAGAACCAAACCGTCCTCCTAGAACTAAATAAGTTAGATATATTAGTCAGAATCTAAGATGCAGTCCAAAAAGAATTGAAAATAGAAAACCATCCATTTAAATAACATCAGCTATTGAAATTACTGATACTCCCTTAATCTCATCAGTGAGATCTAACTTTGTCAAACCTTCTATTAAAATTGATGAAGCATCTCATGAATCTGAAGGGTCCAATAAAAACTCTCCCAAAATGTCCATATTTTCACAAAATGCTTTATTTAATGCTCAATCTCCTTAAAATTCCTCTAGAAGAAATTCGATTTCATAAAAATTACCAAAACCATCTCCTTTTTAAAAATAACAATCAATATTTAAAACAGTTAGCAATTAATATATTGAAGCTAGTAAACTTAAGAATTTACCTAGATTGGGTGGATTTAGAAGAACATATAGAAAAGAAAGGGAAATTGAAGTCTTAGAAGAAACTATAGAAAATGAAGATTATACTTAATTACAATAAAAGTTAGTTGAATTATTAGAGAAGATTAAGAAATAGAAGGAAGAATAAAAAATAAAAAAATAAAAAATCTAATTCAATATCATAAATCCATTGCCTAAAAAGATTGTTTTGTAATAAAAAGATTCTATAAGTATTTCAGATTTACCAGATGTTGAAAAATAATAATTATCTAAATAAGATAGTAATAGTAGTGGTATATTAGAATGATATCACACATATATTTTCATCTCAACTTAATTATTTATTTATAAATTTTTTCATATTCTTCTGAATCTCCTTGTATTTTTTAACATTTCATAACATATACAGAATCACATAAAAGTGCTATTGCAAAAGTCATTACAAAATCACATTTACTTATCTTTAATTCAAATTTGCTCCTTTTTACATCATAATTTTATTATTATAGATGAGATATAATTTTTTAAGTTATTTTTTATGGATCTACAAAAATTAGTTAATTAAGATGATATGGTCCTTCATGTTACCTTATTACAATCAAAGGACTTTATGGTCTCTCATATGAATGCTAATTATTAAAATTAGGAGCTCTATAAACAGTAGATCTTTAAGGAGTTTTCAAAGTTCTAGGTTTTTATGGCGCTGGTGAACGATCTACATTTTCAAGGGCTCTTTGTTTAAATTACAATGCTTTAAGTTTGATTTATTCAACAGTAGGAAATAATGTTTCAGGTTTTTTTTCAATGCTTAATGAAACCTACCTAACTCGAGAACTACAATCATAATGATTATAATTAAATTATGATTGATAGATTGGAGTATTATTTAATGATGTTTGAATGGATGGTCTATCTGGAAAGGGAATCTAAGCAGATACATTTAACTAATTGTTTGTAGTTATATCATTATCTTAAGGTTGATCATCTTGATTACTTTGAAATTGATTATGTTGTATTGGATTTATTTATGATAGATTAATTAAATTCTAGATTTCATGAAAATTTTCATTGATTTCCTCAACTTCATTTGGATTTTATGTTTCTGGTATTTATGAAATTCTTTCTTATTAAGAATTTTGTATATTAAATGTTTTTATAGAATTAGTAGATTTCTATTCCTAAGTATTCCTTTAAGGAGTTTTATTTTCTTTAGTATCAACTTGACTAATTCTCTAAGATTGAATGTTTGAAGTCTCTTTTAGAATGGCTTCTTATGGATGTTATGGAGGAGGAATTTATATTAATTTATATTAAAATGCCTCCTCTTGATCCTACTGTTTTTCTCTTAAATATTTATTTAACAATAAATAGTAAGTAGTGGTAACTGGATCATGTTTGTTAGCTTTTAAATAGTCATAAGCTTATGGTAATTTAAAATTATATGTTGCCAATTACTATAAAACTTCATTACATATATTAATTTCACCATATCCTGGAGTTAATATAGGATTAGTAATACAGGTTTGAATCCAATAATGTTTTACTATTTATTATATATTATATCTTTTGAGAGGATCTACTTATAATATTTTTTCAAGGAGATCCTTACATAAAGGACTCATGTATTTTGGAGGAGCATATTCTCCATAGATGATTTTTTTATACAATTAGGCTGTATTACTATCTTCAAAAGGTAGGTATCCATTAACCATAGCATATAGAATGACACCACAACTCCAAGTGTCTGCAGATTTGGGATCATACTCTTTTCCTGCAATCATTTCAGGAGCAGCATAACAAGGACTACCACAAGCAGTTTTGAGTAATTGACCATCTTTAAATTGATTTGAGAGACCGAAATCTACAATTTTGATCTTGTTATTTTCATCTAATAGCAAATTCTCAGGTTTGAGATCTCTAATATATATAAATATGGTTACCTATGCATTACATAATTATCATGCATATATTAAACTCCAGAAAGTATTTACATCAAATACTCTGCTGCCTCTTTTTCATTTAATCTTTAGTTCCTAATTATAACTTCAAACAATTCTCCACCAGGTGCATATTCCATAATCATATATATAGAATTTACAGTTTAAACTATCTTCAAATAATTGTGATCTTTACTTCATAGATCTATATTATATTGGGGTGACGCAGTTTCTTAAGACAATTAATCTCCCTTGAAATTCTTTCATAATCTGTGTTTTCTTTCATTTTATCCTTCTCTAATATTTTTATGGCTACTGTTTCGTTTGTAATAGTATGTTGACCCAATCTGACTTATCCAAAAGTTCCTTCTCCAATGGTTTTACCTAGGATGTAATTTCCTATTGATTTAGTACTCATTCAAAAATTAAATTAACTGATGGGAAGTGTTTGTAAAAAACAAGATGATGAAAATGAACTTAATAGTTTAATTCCAAAAAAGAAAGGAGACACTATTACTATATCATAAAATCATGGAGGAGGATCATAAATCATCTAAAAAAAGAGGAGTACTGGAAATAAAGGAGATTATGAACCAGATGCAGTTGTGGAAAAATTAGAAGTGGAAGTATCTTTTACTATATGATGAAAGCTTAAACGTAATGATAAAAAAAAGATGGTTAAAGTTGAAGCTCGTTAGGATCAAGAGGAAATAGTAGAAAACATCTAAAAAAGTAATAAAAAGAAGTCGCCTTTTGATTACTAACTTATATTGAATTCATTCACAACTAATTCTCTATTTTAATCACTCTCTCAATAGGAACAGTATAGAATATTTAATATTTCTTCAGGGAAGCTATTTTAGAATAAATGTTTTATTGCACTACATCAGATGGTCAATTTGTATTCAGATAAGGAGATTTGAAGGCAAGTTCCTTTTTTCTTATTGGTATTATTGATTGATATCAAAGAACGTGGTTAGTGTCAGATAATAATAGATGGGGAAGTAAAGAAAGTATTAAAATAATCTGATTCATTTGGTGAGAGAGCACTATTATATAATGCACCTAGATCTGCATCTGTGAGAGCAGTAGGGGATTGTGCATTTTGGGCAATTGATAGAAATTTATTTAGAAAAATGATTGAAGATATGAGAATGCATGAATTTGAAGAGAATAGATAATTTGTAGAAAATTTGAAATCTTTTGGTATAGTATTATTTAATTAATCCAATAGAATTTTTAACTTTTGATTAAAGATCAGCAATTTCAAGTGTATTATTTACAGTGCAATTTAAAAAAGGAGAGATTATAGTATAATAAGGTGAAACAGCAACATCATTTTTTATAATTAAAAAAGGATCAGTTTCAGTGATATAAAATGATAATGAAATAAGGAAGATGAAGAAAGGTGAATCATTTGGAGAGATGGCTTTATTTTAGAATTCTACAAGAGGTGCTACAGTAAAAGCAGCTGACGAAGATGTGAGATGTCTTGTTATAACAAGAGATGAATTAACTAAAATTTTAGGTGATAAAATATAAGTTATTATGTTTACTAATAAATAAATATGGGCAATTGAAAAACATTAAATTTTAGGATAATTAACTGAACTTTAAATTTAAAAGATTGTTTAAAATATGAATTAATTTAATTATGAATAAGGTGTTGTTGTATTTGAGGAAAAAGTATAAAAATTAGTGATTGTCTTAAGAGGAGAATTAATATTTGTAACATCTACATTTATATTTAAGGCAGACTGGGTCTAAAATGAAAGCCGCAAGTGAAGGTTAAGTTTTTGGTGATGCTTATTTCAACAAATAATAACTTAGTGATCCAGTTATTGCTAAAGAGAAATGTATTCTAGCAGAAATTGATTTTAAACGATTTGAAGAAGTAATTGGAGGTTCATTAGATTAAGTTATCAATAAAAATTAAAAAATTAGTGAAAAGTATATTAATCATTTAATTATATTTTAATAGACATAAAAAATAAGAAAGTTATAAACATGATTACTCTCATCTTAAATTATAAGAATTTATTTCATTAAAAAAATTAGGATAAGGATAATTTGGAAATGTTTATTTA
Source organism: Paramecium pentaurelia (assembly GCA_905183005.1). Classification (NCBI taxonomy): domain Eukaryota; phylum Ciliophora; class Oligohymenophorea; order Peniculida; family Parameciidae; genus Paramecium; species Paramecium pentaurelia. The sequence goes on from CAJJDO010000132.1 coordinate 256,743, forward strand.
GTCAAAAATCCAAAAGATAATCCACCTCATTTTTATGCTTTGAAATGTATATCTAAAGCATAAATTGTTGATTAACATCTAGAAAAACATTTAGCATAAGAAAAGTAAGTATTGACATCTGTACATCATCCATTCCTTATGAAATATTATTGTAGTTTCTAAGATTCTAATCATGTATTCTTTCTTGTAGAATTCATTAAAGGAATGGAACTCTTTGATGTAATTAGAGATATTGGTTTATTAAGTGCTTTTGATACACAATTTTATATTGGATCACTCATTTTATGCATTGAATATCTCAACAAATAAAAAATTGTTTATAGAGATATTAAACCTGAAAACATTATGGTTGATGAAAAAGGATATGTTAGATTAATTGATATGGGAACAGCTAAGTTTTTAAATCATAAAAGTGGTAGAACTTATACTATTATTGGAACTCCTCATTATATGGCTCCAGAAATCTTATAAGGTAAGGGTTATACATTCCCTGTTGATATATGGTCAATTGGTATTTGTATGTACGAATTTATGTGTGGATAAGTACCATATGCTGAAGAAGCAGAAGATCCATATGAAATTTATGAAGAAATCTAAAAGAAACAATTATCTTATCCCCAATTTCTTAAAGATAGAAAAGCTAAGAAATTTATGGAGTAATTACTTAATAAAACACCTGAATTGAGATTGGGTGGATCTTATGCTAGTTTGAAGGCCAATTAATGGTTCGATTAATTTGATTGGGTATAATTATAATTGTATATTTAAACAAGGATAAATTGTATGATAAAGAAATGAAACCTCCTTATTTGCCACCATAATAGAAGATGCCAGCTACAGGTAAAGATGTACAAGGTACTCCAATAATGAAAGAACTATAAAATTTGAATGCCCAAGTCTATAAAAAGGAGAAAGCAAAAGATCCTAATTGGGATCAAGAATATTGAAGTATTTAATATACACAACTTTTTTTTATGAAGACTGTTTACAATATCTTATTTAATATAAGTATAATCAATTAGATAAATTAATTAATTATTAATGACTATTTTTTTTCATAAAATCCTAGATGCTGAGACTGAGAGATAATATAACTGCTTCCAAAGCTAATAAACAATTAAAATCTAACATTAATAAAAAGTTTTAATTCTTTTATTATTGAGTGTTTTTACAATATAAAAAGGAATGGAGAAAAGTTGGACTTCATTAACTTTCAATCTATTTGGATTTATTTTTATATTACTATCCTATATGTGTGTGAAAAAAACTTAAATGCATTATAAATATTTGCTTTTGGTTGTTGTTTTGATATTTAATTTTTTTTATCCATTTAATCGTTATATGGATACAATACCAAATCAAGATACTTATTTAGATGGGTATTTTATTTGTCTTGGCTCATTGTCGTAAGATATTCATAATATAATTAGAATTCTAAATACTGTAGAAGTTTAAGTAAAATATATGGTTATGATGCCTATTCTAGTATTTAATTTATATGTAGGTCCTTATAATGAAATAAATCTTTGGTCACAAAGTTTAAAGTTTCTGATTATGATAGTTATGGATATTCAATTTGGTATTCAATAAGAGATTTTTAGAAGGAAATAATTTTTCAAATTAAATTGTAATAAAATAATACAAAATTACTTCAATTCTTAAGATATGTTTGATATCTTTAAAGTTAAATTTGATGAAAATATTACATCTATTAAATTATCATCTTTATTAGAAAAATAAAAGTTTAATGAATTCTAATAATTAGATTTTAAATAACGAATTCGAAAAATATTTATTCATCCTCAACAATTAAAAAATGAAATAAAAAAAAAATATTAATAATATCAAATATAATTTAACAAAATTAATTTAGAAACATTTTTATTATACTTTCTTAAAGGAATAAAACCAAAAACAGAATTTAAAACATTTGAGCCTTTCTAACAAAAATCTAAAGTAGAACTTGAAGAAATCTAAATCAACAATTTTGGACAAAATGATATTTCTACATCCAATTCTAAATAAATTGTTATATATAAAATACATCACTATAAAACTCCTCAAGCTTTAATTATCATATAATAACATGAGATATCAACTAAAATTAAAAAATTGAAACTTAAACAAGAAAATTATAAACTTATTATTAAATACTTTATTTCCATCTTTAATTCATCCTTTAAAAAATGCTTAACTAAATTGTATGATTTGAATTAAATTTGTGAATTTAGTTTGAATTCATAGAAATAATAATTATTTCGTGAACATTATACTTAATTAAATAAGGTTTGGAATTAATTTAGAAATATGATAGATTTCATGTAATTATCATGTGATATCAATCCATTAACAACCTTCAATATTCTACACATGATTGAATAATTAATTTAAGCAGTTTAATATATACATCATGATAATATTGCAGATCTTGAAATAATAAATAAATTAAAAAGTTCATTTGTTGTATCTAATAATGCAAAGATGAAATAACTTTTCTTAAATTTATTTTACTATATTTTAGATATAAATTTTGGAAAGACTTATATCATATTATAAGAAGAGTAGAATAATGAAGATAATATTATTTATGTAAAGATTAAATATTAAAGTTAAAATTCATTTAATAAATAAAAACTATTACATTTTCCAATCATTAATCCATTATCCTTTTCAGATTTAAAACATAATTCAAGAGGCATATCAAATTTAGAAATACCCATAAGTATTTGGTTAGTTAGACTCTTGGGACCAAAAGATAAAATTATAATAAGAAAAATTAAATTTCAATATGAATTAGAATTTTAATTGTATAAAATATTAACTTCTGATATGAATTTACAACAATATTATAATCTGAAACTAGAAAATTAAATCATATTACACTAAGATGAGTAACCTTTGTTCACTAATTGTGTTTCGATATAGCCATGTATATATTGATTAATGACTTTAAATTTTCAAAATATAACATAATCAATTTTTTTATTAATTAATTCCCTTATTTTTTAATCATAATTAAATAATAATATGATTGATAAATTATTGAAATTTAGCATATTTTTTATATAGTCATTAATCTAATTTTTAAATAGATTTGATTGATGGAGAAGATTCAGAATCTGAATCATCCTATTATTCTATTTATGGCATTCTACTTGGAAGGTCAGATAAAAAATGTGTCTATGTAACAGGAGAAAAGTTAGTTAAACTTTTGACTTCTTTTTTCATGTTTATTCTAAATAATTAAATAATATCATCATCCAAAAATTCAACTAAATGTTAATTAATTTGATCATCTTTAAATTTAGCAAGATTATTGAATGCTGCTTATGCCTCAATAGCCTTTTCTAGTTCTGATTATTCAGGTTTTAAAATAGAAAAATAAGATTGCTTATCATTTGAATTTAAATCTATATTAGGTTTTGGTAGGAAATCAAATAATTTGATTTGATCTGGAGACAATAATATCATTTTTAATTTATCAATTTCTTATAATTTCTTAACTATATAAGTTATATCAAGTGAATTATTAATTTTACTCATTGAATATGAAATTAATTATTATTTTTTACCTCTTGCACAAGGAATGTAATCACAAAAAGATAATTCTAATTTACTATTTCTCTCATCAAAGAATCTCTTAATACTATCCTATAAAGCATTAATTAAAAATTTATGGTCATTCTTCTCAGAATTTCTACCATTTACTGTCATTTATCGATTTATTCTTTCTAATTATGATGTTTTTAATTGAATTGATTTTAATCTTTATTTAGCAGTATTACTTGGATGTATCTTTTATTATTATTATCCATTTTATATTTAATTGTTTAAATTAAAATTAAATAATTCATTCAAGAGAGTAACTTTATATGATAATTCATTTAATGGAGTTACAATAAATAATGCAGCTAAAATGAAGATTTCACATAAACCACCAAAGTCACTTAGACTTTATTGAATTTTAGGATATGAAATTTGATAAATTTATGTTAAATTATCTAAATAGAAACGATATGTCGCATATACTTTTTCATCTTATGAATCAAAGTTTTCATATAAATTATTTATTGAAAGAGATTTAGTAGTTTCTAATTCTTATAAAATGTATCCATGATCTTATTTGACCTCTGTTATTTGAAATATTCCATTAAATCTTTTAGTATAATATTAATTGATAACATTTTTAAATGTCTTGCCATATAATTGATGAGGTTGATTAAAATTCATAGTGTCAGCATATGTTGATAATGTTTTGATGATTATTTCATCACTTTCAATGAATGGACATTTACTGCTATTTAAATTATTTAATAAAATTACGTTTCTTCGCATTGATTAATAGAAACTTCTATATACTTATAATAATCTGAATCTAAACTACCTTCTATAATTACATATGGAACTGACTCCCAATCTATACAATATTGAATTAGAGAAGTGTTGACAAAATAATCTGGAAGTCCTTATTGTTATTAACATTTTATTAGAGGAATATTTGTTTTTTTTATATTAGTAGTCATCTTTGAATTTGTTTTATCTTCAAATAATTGACTAACTAAAGTCATAGAAATATTATATGAATCTCCTAGATCATAATTTAAAGAACTAATAGTAATTGTGAAATTTTCTTTTGATAAATATATTGGTGGTTGTTATTATGAATATGATTAGTTAGTTAATAAGGTAGGATTATCATGTAATACAAATGATGAAACGATATTGATAAATTAGATTAAAAGTACCGAAATGATTCCCAAAGTCATAAATGTGCCTAACAAAGTTCTATGTCCTCCTTATTTAAGAAGGAACAAATCAACTGGTTTAACAAAAACATTGATGTATTTTAGATAATAGATTGCCTGATCTAATTTTTTTTGATTCATTTATAATGATAATGATTTAGATTTAAAAACCTTTTTAATGAATTGTTTTAGCAGATATACTATTATTGAGAATTTAAAAATATATAAATAATAATAATACTAATTATTATTCATTCATCTTCTTATGTTTATATTATCCTTTATAAAATAACTTTTTCTAAACCCATAGAATTTCTAAACATGATTTATTCATTTAATCCAAATTTCTTTTTAACTAGATTTGAATGTGGAAATATTTCATCCATAAATGAAAACTCTTCAAAATTAAAGTAAGGTTTAAAATCCTATCTTCTTGAATGAATAGCAGACAATTTATATTATTATAACTTGTTTGCTTATTACACATAATTACATATTTATTTTTAAAGTTAGTTTTTATCTTATGTATTTAGATTAATTGAATAGGATGGTTTTGATAATTTTTTAGCTTTAGGTCTAGGCATTTTATCTACATTCATTTTCTATCTTCTTAATTAATTAATCAATCGAGAAGGAGGCTATCTCAATTATCTGTGTTGATGTAATTGATTAATCACATAATCATATGACTCATTTTCTGTTTTGATGGAACTATTAATATGAGAAGACTTATCATCCTTAGGTACATAGAGAGTCTTATAAATTAGGTTCCTATTTTGAGAACTTTATTAAGTCTTTGATTTTGTTGTAAGAGTTTGTTTATCAAAATGGATAATTGGAAGAATCTCCTTACTCATATTAATAATAATCTTATAAAATAATTCACACAACATTAATCCATTTATGTGGTTAACCTCCAGTCTTTAAAAATTATAATAATAATTAAATACTTGAATCTCAGTGATCATATCAAATAATTTATGAGACAACTCACCAGCATTTAATTTTGGATCATACTTAACTTCATAAATTTTATCATTATATCCAATAGCTTCAATTGGTTGAATGCTGACAGCAGTACCTGATCCAAACATTTCAATCATCTATAAATTAATATCATATATTTACTCTTCCTTCACTTATTGCTTCTATTACTTCTTAGATATACAATTTCTTTTCTATAACTTTGAATTATTTCATTTCTCTTGTTAATTCCTGTATATAAATTTAATATATATATTACAAGTAATGAATCTCTGACTATTCCTGGTAATATGGTACCATCTAATTAAGGTGTAACCAATTCTCTTTCTCCTTATTTATTAGTCCAAAAGAAAAACAAATTACAAACTCCCATCTCTTAAACCAATCCATCTGGTAACATCCATAAATTTTAATGAAATCCAATTTATTATACTTCTTTTAAAGGCATGACAGTTGGTGCATAATTACCTGCAACTTTATAACCTCCAACACCTCCTGGTGCTGAACGAATCTATATTAATCATTCATATTATTACTGTTGTAGTATTACAAAATACTCTAACTGGTTTCAGTCCTGATGGAAAATATGGACCCACAGGACATAATACAACAAATAATTTTGCTCTACTGGATGCTCTCACTCCTAAAGCTTCTTCTGTTGCTATGATGGTTGGTCTTATGTAACAACTAAATCCTGGTCTGTCAGGTATCCAATCCTGATCCACTTTCAATAAGCCTTCAATGCATTTTTATAATTCAGCTCCATCAAAATCAGGTAATGAAAGTCTCTTTGCTGATTGTTTCATTCTGTACATGTTACAATCCAATCTAAATGTTCTAATAGTTTTGTTTGGTCCTTTGTATGCCTAATAATAATCTATATTTCTTAATACTTTAGCTCCTTCAAAACATTCAATTGCATAATGTAAGCAAGCAGCAAATGGATGAATGGAGAAACTTTTAAAAGGAATAATCTATGGACGTGACCAACTAACCATATATATTGATTTCATTACCCCATTTTTTCAGTCCAATCAACTTCTAACATATGATCTGTGTGAAATGCTCCGAAAGTCATGATTTTAGGATCACAAGGTGGTTTCGTTATATAATGCATGGTGTGAGTGGTTGTCATGTCTCTGGCCTAAAAATATATGATTTTGAAATCTACTTAGAATGAGGGGTATGGACTACTGAGGTCTAGATTTTTGTAATAGGAAAATCGGAAGAATAACTGTCATAATAATGAAATGATGATACCTTTTGAACTTTTGACGCACTCATGAACCGTAAAATAAATATTTAAATAATTTGATATCTATATTAAGCAATTACGCATTATGTCAATGTAAATTAACTCATTGATTACGCTATAATGTATTTATGAATTATTAAATAAATATTCAATGACACAATATTACCCTCTTTAAATATTTTCATTACTAATTTAAAATAAATTGTATGTATAATTATATGATAAAATTAATAAACTTATTATTCCCTTCAGAAACATGAAGAATTTATAATTTATGAATTAGTTTATAAATTATATTCACCATTTTTTGAATAGATATATATTATATAGAATTACAATTGAAAATTAAAAAAATGAATTAGATTTTACTTAATAACATAAATTATGATTCATTATATTCATTTAGATAACATGAAATTTTATAAAACTTATTCAAAATAATTGAGGATAAATGTAAATTATGAATATTTCTTCAAGTTATTAATTTAATCTATAGTTTATAAAATATTTAAAGAGAGAATAATAATCTTATATAGAATTAAATAAATATTTATTATTCCATTGGAGTAGTCTTATTTGATTTAATTAAAAATTTGTTCTATGTTTTAATTTACATAAATATGAGCTATTCTTAAGTTATGACATAACAATAGTGTTATTCCTTTTGATTATAATAGATTTCAATATTAAATTAATTAATATTTTAACAGTATGGGTTAATCACAATCACAAAATTTAGAACAATCACGCATGAGTGTTCCAAAAATCAACTAATTACAATTTTGGAAATCAGTTAATGATATACGTTATGGTGATATCAAAGTTTATAAATTAAATGATGGTCATGCAGTTGCTGTAAAAGATCACAACTTTCAAGATGATGAATAATGGCATGTCTTTAGATAACAAGCAGAATAATAAATGTAATCAAGATAGAAAGATCCATTCTTAATTGAAATGTTGGATTTATAATTTATCACAGAAAAAGAATTATGCACTCAAATGACATAAGCACATAGTGTATATGAGTATTTTGATGAATACTTGGAAAGATTAATTGTAGAACAAGCTGTATCTAAATAACATTTTGAAGAAATAGAAATAGCAGCCATGCTTCATTGTACTGTATTATCTTTATTTATTTCATTCTTAGTTGATAGCTATTTAAAAATTGAATATTCAATAGAGATCTCATGGAGACATAAGACCACTTACAATTAGTGTTACATCATTTGTTAAAAATTGTCCAATTAGATAAAATGAACCATACCCAATTTATAAATTAACTGATATTCAATAATTAACAGACTTGAATGCATTCAAAAGATGTGTTACTAAATAAATGGGAAACTATAATTTAAGTCCTGAATAATTACAATTTCTCAAATAAAAAGTACTTAGACCTACTTATGATATGAATAAATCAGATGTGTTTAGTATTGGTTTAACTGCTTTATAGATGGCAACACTAAAAAGTATAAATGATATTTATGATTATCCTCATTATCTAATTAATACAGAGAAATTAGATAGTTACATAAGAGAAATGAAAACACTTTATAGTGAACAATTGTGTTCTATAGTGTGTTAATTATTATAATTAGCCCCTGAAACTAGACCAAATTCAAGACAAGCCAATGATCTGTTAATTGGTTACAGATTTCAACTTGAAGATTATTTCAGAGTATTTTTGTTAATCCTATTAAGTAATCAACTATTTAAGAAAGTTTACCTAATTATTCTATTGATTTTAGATAATAAAATAATGATCAAAAAGTTGAATAATAAGTGATTAGTAGAGTTGTAGATACTACTGATGTGTATGAATAATTAGAACTACTAGAATAGAGAACTAAAATAGCACTTTAAAGAAGTTAGGATGCTTAAAATAAATGTTAAAAAACACCAGGAAAATAATTAGACTAAACAAGAAGTTGTTAATTATATAATAATCTAACTCCAATTACTTAATAAGAACTTTAATTATAATTAAGTGATTATAAACAAGATAATTTCAATCAACAATCTTCTTACTAAAATAAACATTCCAATTATTAAAAATAAGAGATTAATCAATTTTTAATTTAAGATCATGAACATTATGAATATAATTAATAAGAAATAGAAGATAAACCTAAGTTAAGTGTAGTGGAATAATTTACTCCTTCAAATCTAAAAACTATAGAACAAAGACCCAATATTTATAATCCAACCACACTTTCATAATAATAATTATTTGAATCTATTAATACTGATTAAACTAAATCATATTAATAATAGTAATATTCTTAATAATATCAAAACATTCAATCAAAATATCAACCATAACCTAGATAATCTTAACTTCTCAGAGATTAAGAATTGACTAAATAATTGACTGGATAATAGGGAAATCTATTAAACTTAGAATAAGAATATCATTAATAATCTCCTTATTCCTCTAAATAAGATATCCATTAATAACTCTAAGAACATTATGATTCTTAACACCAAGTTGGAGTAAGATTATCAGGTACCAAAGCATAAATGTAGAGACAATTAACTGGTTCCATTGTGGAAACTAGAAAATCAGTTCATTAATGATTAATTATAAATGATAATTATATAATTATAATCAATAATAGTATTAATTATCTATTTCAAAGTTCATTTGGTAGACCATGTAATCTTTCCAAATAATCCATTACTGGAGTACTTAAAGCTGCTTAAACTATAAATTGAGACAGTCTCAATTACCAACCAGCATAATACCCAATAACACCTTTGTCCTTATATACTTTTACAAAAGCTTATGGGATAGTTAATTATTTGTAATTTCCATTTTATTCCATTTAATAAGCCGTCTTAACAGCATCAAATGGCTAAACTAAAAGAATATTAGGAATTGCAGTCAATAAACTACACATTACAATTTATTAAAATGTAAGAGCTTGACTTGGATTATCTTTGAAAAAATATCTAATCTTATGATCCCAATAAAGATAATTTGTCCATGATACTACTTACTTCAACACCATAGCTTCCATTCCTGTGTAAATATTCCTTATAAAATGAATAAATGATCTCTCATTTCTCCATATTAATTTAAGTACTAATGATATTAATTTTATTAATTACTTGATTTTGATTAATGTTGAGTCATCAATTAACATTTAATTCTTTCCAAAGGACAAGTCACAAATGATTCAAATAAAGCTATTGTTGCACCTGCCAATCCCTTGTGTAACACTGGATGATATTCTATCCAAGTTCTTGGTAATAGTTCCTTATAGTATTTGGGTATTAATATCATCATGGGCCATCTATTATGTTCATGTATCATATTTACCTATAGTATTGTTTAAACAATTGAATACTGATTTGAGATGAGAAACCAGCAAAAACTCCTTTAAGAACTCCGTTCCTTCGATAAGTATCTTTGAATAATTCTTTCATTGATAATTGAGTACTCTCAGCTTGAAGTAAAGTCTTAAATCTATCAAACACATGATCAATGGGCAATCCCAGAATTACTCTGGATATACCAATAATCTAAGTTTCTAAGATAGGTTTCAAGTATTTCTTAGTGCGAACTTTGAATATAGATTCAGACATTCTGATTATATAATAATTAATTAATAAGACGATTGAATTCTGATTTAATAATAAAGAAATTTATGATTTTAATACGCATTATTTACATTCGATTGACACTCTTTATTATTAATTCATAATCTAATGATGCAATATTGATTATCATTCACACTTTAGATTTCAAATCATTTTTTTTATAATATTTCATATCCATTACTATATAATAATTCATAACATTTATATATTTCAACATTAATATAAGTAATATACATTTTCTCATCCAAAAACATCAATCTTATATCGATTAAACAAAGAACTACATCATGTATAAATTATAATAATTTATGCTGTATCTTTTCTTTCTATAATATTTTATATTTTATAAATATTTTATTATTTTTTCTTATAATAACCATTAGATTATGATGAACTTCTGAAAATAGACAATTTTACAAACTACCAAGAATATTATTATATTGTTTGAATTAAATATCTATATTATTAATTTTAAATTATTATTTATATGTTCTTGTAAGTAAATTTTGTTTTATTATATTATTAATCATTAAATAAGACTTGAAGATTAATTATTATAAAAATAAATTATAATTAAACTAATATAAATTATTATCTCAATTCTATAATAATACTAATATGGATGTATAATTGCAATAATTATCATTTTTTAAATTAAGTTAAAATAAGATTCATACAATTATAATTGATATAATTCTTTAATTTAGAATTAGTAAATATAATTTATTAAACTTAGAATTAAAACGAATTAATTTTTATAAATGAAAATTGCTTATTTATTGTTGTGCTTGGTTGTCATATAAGGAATTGAATTTGAATCATTTTAATAGGCTATTGACTTTGATCCAGCATCAATAGGCTCTCCCAATTGTTAAACAGATGATGAATATACAAATACTTATGAGGCGTATTGAAAAACAATAATGAAAGATTTTTCCCTTGGATTACAGTCTTAGAAGAAGGTGAAATTGAAATGCAAGAAGATCACAGTGTTCTATCATAGGCTAAAGAGAAGATCATTTAAGCTAGGGAATTTATAGAGAGTTTGGATGAAGGTTTATTTATTTTTCATTCTTAGAACTTTAATAAGAGAAATAATAAGAATCTAATAATCAATAAAATGAAAGTGTCCCTTAAGTTCAAGATGTTTAAACAGAAAAAGTTGAAGAAGCAGAATAAGTAGATGAGGATGATGAAGAAGAAGATCCTTTTGGTTGGGGATCTGGTGAAATTCCTTAATTATTAGTACATAAGAAAGAGAGAAAAGCTCATAAAAATACTCATGCATTTATTTAAATAATGAATGGAAATAAATTATCAAAGTTCAAGAGTGTATGATATTATTATTGATGATTAGAAAATCAGTAAATTAATTTCAATGGCTACTGAAATGTAGGATAATTAGGATGAAGATGGTTAGAAAAGAAGATAGAGAAAAATTGAATTATGTGATGAGATTATAGATGAGTTAACAGATATGATATTGTTTTTAGAAAAAGTGATGAATGATTATGTAAATTATGTTATGATATATATATATTAGGACTATTAAAATGAAATCTATGAATTATTTAAGTAAAAGTAACAATAGATTTAAGAAGTTGCAACTAATTGTGGTTAAAGAGTAATTAGTTATTAGGATGTAAGTTTGATTGAAGAGAAGAAATCATAAGAGAAAAAGAAAATATAACATCAAATTAAATCAAAGAGAAGAAATCCAGTTAGTTTTTTATAAATTGTTATTGATGATGAAGAAAGTTAATAACATTAATTAGAATACTAAAAATAAATATTATAGAGTTAAGGAATGTTAGGATTCTTGAGAGCATCTGGAAAATAAGTAAAATTGATATAGTGATAATCTATTATTTATTATATCATGTATAATTATGATAATATTATTTTTTTCATTTCCATGTTTACATCTAAACTATTTCTTCAGCAACTGATGGATGAATTCCTACAACATTATCAAGATCATTCTTCTTTGCTTTTAATTTTATTACAACACCAAATCCTTATGTCACTTCTGCAGCATCTGGTCCTAAATAATGGAATCCTATAATAATATCATCTTCCTTTTTCACAATCAATTTAGCATAACATGTACCTTTTCTGTTAGCAAAATTCCAAAATAAAGGAGTAAATTCAGATGTAAATATCTTAAGATTTTCTTTTCCAAATTTCTTAATAGCAGCATCCTCTGAATATCCAACACATCCATATTCTAAAGGTGTAAATACAGTTGTAGAAACATCTGAATACTCCATAATTTAATTTCCATTACAATATAATCTTTTTATTAAACGTTTACCACACATAATAGCTGTAGGTGTTAGTTCTAATCTACCTTATACACAATCTCCAATAGCAAAAATATTTGAAACAGATGTTGAATCAGCATCATTTGCTATAATCTTTCCAGATTCTTTATTAGTTTATACACCAACTTATTCTAATCCTAGATTTTAAGTATCTGCACTTCTTCCTATTGCAAGTAATACTGTATCAAAAATATCACTTTATTCTTAACCATTCAATACCCATTTCACTAATCTCTTACCATCAACATCTTCTATTGAATTTGGAATTGTTCCTCTTATAAATTTAGTTCCTTAAATTTTCATAAACTCACCAATTCTTTCAGCCATTTCTTAATCAAATCCTCTTAATAGAATACTCCTGACCATTACAGTAACATCATAACCTAAACCAGTTAGAAATCCAGCACATTCTAATGCTACATAAGATGCTCCTACTACTAATGTTTTACCAGGTGCTTTTTCTAAAAGATATATTTTTAAATTTAATACTTAAAGAAAATAAATCATCTGATGTAATTGTCAATAATTTAACATTTGGAATATCAGTTGGAAATGAAGGTCTAGATCCAACTGCAATTACTATATATTCTGCAGTTACAAATTCTGATTATCCATCTTTATCAATAAGTTCAATAGTATGATCATCTTTTAGTTTACCTATTATTATATATATATATATAAAGGATTACCTAATTTATTATAATATGTAATTCCATTAGTTGAAACTAACCAATCATCATTAGCTTTATTAATTCCTTTGATTTATCTTTAAACTTCATTTACCAAAGTATTCCAATCATGCTTTGAATGAGGGTCGACTCCTTGCCATCCAGTTGCTGTTAATTCATGTCTTATTTCACCAATCAATGCTGTCATATGCATTAATTTTTTTGGTATGCATCCAACATTGGGACATGTTCCTCCTGTTCCCCATTAGGTTCCATGTGGACTTGGTTTAATGTAATCAGCTAATCCTACTCTTTTACCTAACTTTTAGGCTTCATCAACAACTGTTAGACCACCAGAACCTCCACCTATAACAAATATGTCATATTGATATTATGGATTCATTGACAATTTTATATTCAAAATTCTTTGCAAATTTATTTAATAATCATTCATTTTCTCCCTTTTCTGCATATCCAAGCTGTAGTTCCTATAACAATAGGCCATTTGATTGGAGCCATAAGTTTATAAATAATATAAGCTGCTGTGGGTGTACCATATGTTTCAATCTATTCCCACTTGCCTTAAGTTGTATCAAATCCAAGTCTAATGTAAATTGAAAGGGTGATACTTCGATCCAACTTATTTTACATCGACACCTTATTTTAATGCAAAGTAAACAATGCCATAATTGACTATTGAGACTGAAAAGTAAACACCTATTCCTAATTTGCCATAGGTAGCAAAGAATTATTTTGCTTTTTATTACATTTATATATATATATATATATTAATTAATTAACCTAAAAATATAGATTGTTAATAGATATAATTAATTTTATTGAAATAGTTTAGTGTTTTATTTAATATAATTAACAATATTATTTTTATCAAATAAATTATTAATGCAAGGAAAGTATAACTTTATTTTTTCATTGGATGGAGAACAAAAATCATTCTTTGTTTCAAATTTAGATGTAGCATCCTTTTGTCGTTTGATTCGTTCAGCATTTTAAGTTGATAAGACCATTACAGCATTATAAGATGCGTAAGGTAAATGCAATAATATAATAGGAAATATTTGTGATTTGCATTATTTTTGTAATAATCTACACGCTCATAAGGATAAGTTCTATATTATATTGTCAGAACAAAGAAAATCAGAAAGACAAAGTAGAAAGTCTCATAAAAGTAAGAATTCGAGAGTGCTAGCTACAAATGAAGAACCTTCTTATTATGTAGATTTTGGAGCATTCTTATAAGAAATCCAACAAATTAGATTTAGGTATTTTTGAAGTGTCATCTAGTCCTCAACATCCTGTATTGACAATAGTGTTGGTATTTGACAATGAATACTAAGCTGGCATCTTTGGCTAACCTATAGTAATGAGAATCTACAAAACATTTGCATTTCTTTAAGCATATTACACTATAATCTAGGAGGAGGAAAGTGATTCATTGTTATTAACGGTTTTTGAAAATTAAATTCTTAAACATGAAATGGAAATGAAAATAAATCATTCCATTGCTGAAGATGTCTGTTATTAAATAGAACAATTACTTTGTGAGGAGGAAGAGCCAGAACCTATATTATAGGGTAGTTTTGCTACTCCTAATAGTAATGCAAACAATAATATTCCTTTGATTGTAACTAGGGGAAATGAGAAATAGATATTATAAGTGGAGGCGAATGATAACTTTCATTCAAGTTAAGGCAAAAGAACACATGGGTATAATTTGTGTTAATAAGTGTAATGAGGGTAAAGAAGGCTGTTGACAAATTTCGAAATCGATTCGAATCCAGAGAATATGAATACCTCTTAGGATTAATTATAGGCTAAGATTAATCAGTATTTGCTGCATATCAATTATTTTAAAAATAATAAGATGATGAAAATTTCATTAGAAATCTGAAATCACTTTTACCTCAAGAAGATAATAACAATCTATCATTGTAAAATTGATATATTTTGTATAATAGTTAAAACAATCTCAAATTTATAACAAGTCCTAGTAGAAGTGATTTACATTAATCTGTTAATTTTCCTTATGATTGTAATCCAACTCCAGGTTTAAGATCATCTGTAACAATAATGGAATAATTACTTAATTCAGGTGATTTAGATTCAATAGAGTCTGGAATGTTAAGAGAATTGAGAATGGATAGTGATTTGGATGATTTAGTCAAAAGTTTAATGGATTATCCTTAAGATGTATAATAATAATTTTTTATTTTTATAAGGTTTTACTTTAAATAATAAGATAATATTTATAAAGTCAATTTTAATAAGAAATAACAAAGAATTTTAATTCTCATTAAGTAGAGTACTTTTTATAAGAAAATGCTAATAAATAAAATCCAATTTATGAAGGATTTCAAAGATTTGGATAAAATGGATAATTATAGGATTTATTTTTATTTTTAAAAGATAATGTAGGATAATTAGAATAATAATTAAGAGAAGAAAGTAGTTATTCTTATTATTTAATGCATAAAAGACGTAAGGATAGTCATGATGAACATTTTCATTTTCATTTGAATTTACCATAAATGAATTAATAAGAAGAAAGAAAATTGAGTGTTGATTCTATATTATTAGAAAGTAAAAAAGAAATTAATTTTATTGATAAATATCATGTTAAAGTATTACAAAAATACAGTAATGAAGATTATGAAAAATTGTTTATGACTGTATATGATTAATGTGGTAAATTTTGTGATGAACATGAAAAAGCTAAATTACATGGATTTTATTCTGCTTAAAATTAAAGATTATTAGAAATATTAGATAAATATGGATAAAGATATGATATAGATAGTATTAAATCAGATATTAATGATTTATTGACTTTACAAAATAAAAAAATTGATGAAATACCTTCACCTACTCATGGTGCTGTTATTGAACCAAAAATGCATAAATATTAAAATTTCAAATTTATTATAAATTTTTTATATGAAATTGATAAAGTCATTACTTTAAGGTAAGCAAAAGCTTTTTATTATTTATATTCAATTGAAGATATGTCTGTTATGGCAGCTTATGAAGTTTATTGTGAAACAAAAGAATAAGATGAATTTTTAAATACTCTAAATCTTATATTTAAAGTATATGCATCCTCTTCTAGATTTGATTTTAATGAAATTGAATAATTTGATAGTTTGATTGAATAATAATTGACAATATTATTTGCATATAGAAGATGTTTGAATTAGGAACAAAGATTAGCATTGGAATAAGTATATATATATATCAAATTATTATTTTAGAATATGATATCATGTGATAATACCTTATTGAAACTCTTTAGAGATTTCCTTAGATAGAGAGATTAGAGGATATTCATTTAAAAGTTATCAGATTTTGCAAATAGTCAAATTGAAAAGTAAAAAGATAATTAATCTATGGATCCTTACATGAAAAAGATTGATTAAAACAATTAACATAAGGATTTAATAAAAGACATCTGTGCTAAATTCTTAAAATCAAAAGTTAAATAAATAGATTTATTAATGGATGCAATTGATAAGGATAATATTATGTTAAAATCTTCATTGGAAGTCTATGATTATAATTTAGATAAGCAAGATTTAGTAGAAAATATACAATTAATATACAATTACATCTTAAAATCTAATGTAAAAAGTATTTTGAAAGCAAACTTAATTGAATTAGGAAGATCAAAAACTGATGTAAATATATATTAATTAATAATAATAGTTAACCTACTTATTAAGAAATATTAATCAAGATGAACCAATTCTTAAAGGAGCATTTGAATTGTATTTCTAAACAAAAGATGAAGCAGAATTAAAGGATACTATTAGTCGAATACTCAAATTCAGCAATATTTGATAATTATTATTATATGTACAAAGTTAAACTTATAGATTCATCCTAATTTTTAGGATTCTTCTAAACATTATAAATGTAAAATACATATCATCAAAAAGAATGTTCTCAAATATTAATTGATTGAATGAAAAGAGTTTAATCATATAATAATCTAAAAGATTTAAATCTATTATTTAATATAAGAATAAAAACTAAATTTACATTAATCTTTATAAGTTAATAAGTTTAGTGCATATATTTAATTTAATAATTGATCTGATATTTTAAAGAAGTTGATTATCAAATTAAAAAATGAATATAATTAGATCTTAACTATTGTCTATAGAATTAGAAGAGTAATATATAATTCAGGTTTAAAAATATATCAAAAATTTCATTATTCATAACATTTAAGTATTTAATATTAAGAAGATGAAGAAAAAAGAAATTAAAAATAATTGATAATATTATAAATGATTAATTCTTTGATCACAACATAAGCTTTTTAAAAAATGCAACAAGACTCCCCTTTGAATAGAGAATGCTTTGAATGTGGAGCACCCAATCCAACTTGGGTGAGTTTACCAAACTCTGTATTTCTATGTTTGCCTTGTTCTGGCATACATCGTAGTCTTGGTGTACATGTGTCCTTTGTTCGATCTACAAATTTAGACAGTTGGTCAGACAAACAATTAAAAATGATTATGATGGGTGGAAATGATAAACTAAAAGAATACTTCACTTCTATTGGAGTATATGGTGACCCATCCAAACAACATGACATTTCATGGAAATATAGAACCAAAGGAGCATCCTATTATAGAGAATGTGTAATTAAACAATTCTAAACCTTTAGATCAAAGCAAAGACTGAAGAAAGAGAAGTCCCTGCACCTATTCCAATAGAAGAAGCTCTAGAAGAAGATCCTTAATTGGCAAAATCTAATTCAAATCCTTTACCTAAAAAGGGAGAACAATAATAATAATATTAACCCATGTAGATGAAATAAGAAGAAGATGATCCTCTTGATAAGATGAAGACTTTTTTTACTGTTGGATTCTAAAAAACATCTGAGGCAGCCAAAGAAGCCAAGAAGAAATTAGAAGATAAATATAATGATGAAGAATTTTAATAGAAATTAACATAGTTTAAAACAGATTTCTCTTAGAAAACTAATGAAGTGGCTGTAAACTTGCATTCTTTTTATTTTAGGGTAAAACTAAAGTTGTTGCTGAAAAGAGCTTTGAAACTGTTAAAGAAGGAACTCTATCAGCTTGGAACTTTTTAAAGACTAAATTCAATGATTTACAGAAAAAGGATCCATAACCAGAGCAATTTGAGATTTTAGAACAACCCAAGAATGAATGAAATTCTATAAACTTGTTTAAAAATAATTAATATATTATAATGGCATATTAATCATAATGTAATTCATAAATGAATACTAATCACTCTTTAAAAGCACCAGTTGATTCTCTATTAGGAAGAGTTGTATGCAAAAATTACCTAATCGTTTCCAAAATTAATGAAGGATCATTTGGTAAGGTTTATAAGGCCATTCATTAAATTAAACAAGATTATTATGCAGTCAAAATTGAGGCTTAAGAACATAGATAAAAAAAGGGAGAGACTTTGAGATTGGAAGCAGAAATTCTCAAAAAACTTAATGGTGAAAAAGGAATACCTAGATTATACTATTATATTGAAGATTCAACTTAAAGAGTACTTGTTGAAACCTTATTAGGTATTTCATATAATATTAAATATTTTAGGTAAGAACCTTGATGAATTGTATAGTTTATGCAACCACAAATTCTCTTTGAAAACTATCTTACTCTTTATGGATTAAGCGATTAGTCGATTAGAATATCTTCATTCTTAAGGGGTAAATAATTTAATGAGATAAAGTGCCCTAGTATATACACAGAGACATTAAGCCAGAGAATTTCATGATTGGAATTCCTCCAAATGAAAACCTCATCTATCTTATTGACTTCGGACTCAATGCTCCAATTTATGATTCATAAAAGAGACTGTTGCCAAAATTAAAAGGTTAACCATTAGTTGGAACTGCTCGCTTTACCCCTATTTGTTCTCATTAAGGATATAGTTAAAGCAGAGCAAGTGATTTAGAGTCCTTAGGTTATTTGGCAATATTTTTTTTAAAAGGTTCTCTACCTTGGATGAAGGTTGAAGCCTAAACCAAAGAGGAGCGGTTTAATTTGATAGGATAAAAGAAAATGAGAGAAACTCCAATGTCGTTGTGGTAACGATTGTAAGTAATTTAATTTTAGTTATGGATTACCTCGTGAGTTTGAGGGGTATTTCAATTACATTTTTAATGTCTCTCATGATACTGAACCTTCTTATAATTATTTAAGAAAGTTGTTGAAAGGATTAATGCATAGAATGTAATATAATGATAATGTTTTTGATTGGCAAGAGATAATAAAGAAGGAGGAAGAAAGTAAAAAAAGTTCGAATAAAAAGATAAAATTAAATGCTTAAACTTAATAATTCAAACCTATTGAATCTGAGGATGAATAAGATAGTCCTAAAGTGGCTATGATGTAATCTAAGGATTCTAAGAAAAGCTCATCAAATTTTCTTAAAAGAAGTATCACTGATCAATTGAATTTCTAAAAACAATAAAGTATTAATCAAAGAAATAATATCGAACTCTTAATTTCATAAAATGAATTGCTTAATCTTAGATTAAAATAGAAATTATTATCAAATAATAATAATAATAACACTTAAGAAGAACCTGAAAACTTTGGCTTCGGTATTATGAATGAATATTATCCATATCCTACAATGCAGTAATAAATGGATTAGCTGATTACAATTATTACTAAATTTATTATTAATTAATGAAAAAATCTCCTCAACTTAAACTTTAGATTATTAAAATGCGTCCTATAGTATGTAATACTGAATTAGCTTTCATTATTCCAACTAATAAAGAAAAAAAAGTCTCCATGAGTATCGCAGTTAAAATTTAAATTAGAACGTAAAATGAAAACTAGCGACGAATAAATTAAAAATGCACGCTCAAGATATTAAGAACTATTTTATTAATAGGAAGCCAACTTAGAATATTTGTATGATTAATTAACAGAAAGAATAGAAAAATATACTCTTCAAAAATAAAAACAATTAGCAAGCAAAGCAAAATATGCATGTGATTACAATTTTAGATGGAAATAAAGACTCTAAGAACAAAAATGGTTAGATATTTATATGAGTAGGTTTGTCAGCTGAAAGAGAATTTTATTTTTAAGAAATGCATTTTTAAGAGTTCCAGAAAAGAAATTCAAGAAGTAAAAGCTTAGCTTTACCAAAGATAGAAATAATAAAAAAGACAGAACCATGTCCTATCATTAAAAAAAAAGAAGAATAATCTTTTGATAAATAGAGAAAAATAATATATTGTTCCTACCAAAGAGATTTAAAATAAGTATACTTTATTATTATTATTATTAGATGAAAAGATCTTTTGAAATATCATAAAAATTAGATTAAGATGATCATCGAATAATGAAATAAAAAACCTTAGACATAAAACCAAAATAAAAAGTAACCCAAAAACATGATGACAATACATTTCTAACATATGTTTGATATCTAAATTGTATTATTCATTTATTAAAATAAAAAAAAAGATCTTCACTTTTAAATTTTTATCCTTTTCCTTCTTTATCAAAATGAGAATAAATCCTATTTATTATATTAATTAAATACAAAATTTAATCTAATTTAATATCTTCCCGTATTCCAACTTTTAATCCATCTACATAAGATCCACAACTTATTACTTCACGACTATTATAAATTTCAATATATTACTCTAATGGATAATACGAATGAAGTTCTCTCCATTTTCCAATTTTTTGCCCTTTTTCATTAAATGATCCACAACCACTTTTTATAGAATACAAAGAATTACATTAATTAATTAGTTCTCCTTTTAAGTTACTATTTGCCAATATTTAGTTTTAACTCCATTTTGATATTCTCCTTTCATCATTAATTGACCCCTATTTAAATCTTTGGCTTACATTAATGAATATCTTGGATGCAACTCTTTCCAAAGTCCAAATTTCTATCCATATTCATCATATAACCCATTACCACTTTAATGTTATTAATAATAAATTACATTATTTAGTTTTCTTATATAATTTTCCATAATCCGTATCTTTTACCTTTTTTATAGTTTCCTTCAAATTTTATTTGACTTAATATATAAAAATTATTACTTTTCATCATAACATTCAAGAAAATCTATCCAATAATCTTATTTTTATCCGATTTGATTATACATGCATTAACTTAAATAATTAATATTTCAATTAAAATTACAATAATTAATTCTCTAATTTAAATTTCCATTATAATATTCTAACTCCATTTTTATAAAATCCAAACGATAGCATTTCCCTCAAATTTAATTATAATTATACCAAAAAGCATCAATGATCTCTACATCTATCCAATCACCTTACTTTAAACCACTTTTATCATATTTTCCTCCTCCACTATTATTTATTATTTAAAATTAACATTCTTGAATTATCAATATGAATTTTCCATTAACCGACTTTAATATCTTATGAATAAGCGCCTACTTAGAATATAAGGTTACTAAATTAATTATAAAATTTATTGTGAACTAGGATTTTCAATTGGTTCACTCCAAATTCCATTTTTTTTGAATTCATTAGAATATACCCCTCCACCACTAATAATTTAATTCTATCATGTACAAAATAAATGTATTAGCTAATATTTTCCATTTCTTTATTCTCATTCCATTTTTATATGATCCTTAGTATTTAAGTTTGCAACTTTTTTTGGAATTTATTTTCTTACCGATTTGAATAATTTTTATCCACTTCTGGCCAGAATTTATCTTTATACCCATTCTCATTATATTCTCCATAACCACTAATTGCAAATATCAATTTACATTGTTTTATTATCTAAGGTCCATTTCCAATAATTAACTCTCCTACCTTTTTTGTAATTTCCTTTATAGAATAAGAGAAAACTAATATTTATCATATTTATTCTCCTAGGTTGTTTTATTTTATACTTCTATCCACATTCCTTATTTTTATCCTTTTTCATTATACTATCCTCCTCCTTCACTTATATTAATTTACTTAATACATAATTTATTCTTTAAGTAATGTATTCCATATTCCTACTTTGATATTCTCTCTATATTCTCCTGAAAATGTTATAAGACTTATCATTTAAACTTTTAATTTTACTTTTTTTCATAATTCTTATCAGGTTCTATCCATATTCCAACATTTTGACCACTATAATTATAATTTCCCCCAAACCTGATAATTATAATGACTATTTACATTGACTCTCCATTTATAATATAATCCCACTTACCAATTCTAACTCCACCTATTTTACAACCTCTAAAGAAAACATTAGTGAAATTAGCACACTTTTCTACTTCTTTTAGATTTTGCATATCAGATCAATTATCTTTGGTAAATATAACAAAATTTTTATTGCATTTAAAATTTACATGTTATTACCTTTAAAATGTAATTAGATTTTATTCAGTTTTTTTTTATCTCTCAATATAATTAAAAGTATAAATATAAATAGACAATGAATAGTATTACTAACTATTTAGAATAATTCAGAAAAGGCATTAGCTAAAACTGATTAGTATTGAATATTAATAAAAATTAAATACTTAACTTTTAGAATAATAGAAATAAATTTATAAGTATATAGTTCTAGTCTATTCAATATATTATTATTTATAGTCAAATTACATTCATGATTTAAATAAAGGATTTTTGGAAATTTTATTCTCAAGCAAATTGATAAATTCATTAAGATTAATCTAATTATATATTATATATTTTACCATTCCATCATTATCAGTATCACATTGATCTAAAATTTCCTACCACATTTCTTCATCTATTTCTTCATCAAATAATTCATTAAGTTCTTGTTTAGTAATCAATCCATTGCCATCCAAATCAAACAATTTAAATGATTACTCTATTCTCTATCTACTTAAAGATTTCTCTTTATTTATTGTTGCAGTTATAAATTCACTGAAATCTACAATTCCAGAACCATTTGCATCTAATTATGGAAATAGTTCTTCTACTACTGTTTCAGCAGCTAATTTGTCCCCTTTATGAATCTTTAAATAGGCTATTATTAATGAATTATAATACCTTAATATAATTCATCTTTGCTTACTGTTCCATCTCCATTTTTATCGATTTCTTGAAATATTTTAAGAAGATCATTTTTTTCTTAGTTTGTTACAACCTGAACAGTAATAAACTAAAAGATTGCATATTTTAATTTATTTTTTGAATCAAAATCTTATAATTTACTAAGAGTTAAACTGTTAATTTGTCCTTTAGCTTTATTATTTTTAATCCATTCATGATTCAAAGCATCAGCAGCTGATATCCTATTAATAGGATTATATAACAGCATTCTTCTTATTAAATCTTTTCCAGAATTAGAAACTTTCCCCCAATCATTAGGGTCAAATGTATATTCACCTTTTTTTACTTTTATCAAAACTTCCTATTCATTGCATCCCATAAAAGGAGGATATCCACTTAAGAGAATATATAATATAACTCCAAGAGACCAAATATCACATTTTTCATCATAATTTGCATCAAGCACTTCAGGTGCAACATAAAAAGGCTAAAAAAAATAACAATGAGATACAGTTCCGATTCTTTTTTGCAACTTTTCACAATTTTATAATTTAGCACTTGCACCAAAGTCAATAATTTTAATGGAGGCTTGATCATGTTTCTAATCAAATAATATATTTTCTGGTTTTAAATCTCTATGAACAATTCCTTTTTAATGACAATAAGAGACAGCTGACAATATTTATTTAATAAAATTGGCAATCTCTTTCTCCGTTAATATTGAAACAAGTTTAATTTTTTCAAATAATTCTCCACCCTCACAATATTCACTTACCAAATAATAACTATATGTGTCAGAAAATATCTCATATAATTTGACTATATTTGGATGATCTATATCCATTAAAATCGCTGTTTCCTCTAATAATCTTTCTTAATCTTCTTATTTCATCTTCTCTTTCAATATCATTTTCACTGCCCTTATCATTCCTAAGTTAGAGGTCGTGATGCTATTTACCAGTTTATTTATGGACGACTTTATAGACTTTACCAAACCCTCCTTATCCAATCATTTCTTTTATCAAATAAGAGTCATTAATATTTTTATTAGAATTGACCCTAACAAACATTGTTTGCTTTATATTCCATTGTTTAGAACTAGTTTTCATGTATTCTTATTTTATTTCTACATCTGTTATATCTTTTGTGTATAATGAATTTTTAATTGGAAAACATATTTCCTTTTCCTTGTGAACATTGCAATTATTATCAAGATATAAGATACTTTGAATGAATTCATTCTAAAATTATTCTGAATTTTCTTTAGGAATAACTGAGTTTGTTTGGTTTTCTAATGATTTTGAAGTACAACAACCATTTGGAAATGATTTACAACAACCCATTAATAATAATTAAGTTATATAAATTCATTTTTATAATTCTAATATCATAATTTTTGTTCACAAGTTGATAGTTTTTTAATGTAAATAATGAGATGCTTATTAGAACTCAATAATCCATCATAAGGTAAACTTATTCAAAATAAAAATAATAATTTTGAAAAACAATTTATTGTGAAAACTGTTCTAAATTTTTGATAAATCTATTTAACAATTTATGTAGATGTTTTAATTAAGAATTTTTAAGGTTAGTTAATTTTGAAAATAAAAGAAAAATATTTTTTAAATATAATTTATTCTGATTATTTATTCTATTAAAAATATTGTTAGAGAATTTTATAGAAATTCATAAACGGATTGTTGAAGCTATTTGATTTATTAATCAAAAATAATGCCAGTTCCAAAGCCAAATGTATACTCTACTAAAAATATTGGAGGGATTCCAATAGTTTAATCCTATTTAATGTCAATATTTGATGGAACAGGATCTATGTGTTGTGAATATGATATTGCTGTTAATGCTTATAATGAAGTCTTTTATACTATTAACAGAAGAGAAGAGTTTTAAATGGCTTATGATGATGTACATAGCTTGTTACCCTACAAAGGAGCGGGTAGAGGTAATATTACAAAAACATTTCAACATGTTCTCAATAAATTGCTCAGTAATAACAATTAATATGGAAAAAACATTACTATAATGTTTATTAGTGATGGATAAGAAGAATTTGAGATTTAATAACTTAGGGAATTAGTTGAAAAAGTTAAGTTAGAGTTTAGGATTCAATTCATATGCGTTAAAGTAGGAAATGAATTTCCCACAACAATTAGTAGTGAATTATGGAGTGAATTACATAACATTGATGAATCAAAAGAGTTAATTCATTTATAGATTCCAAGACCCTCTGACTGCGACACATTAAAATAATTATTTATATAAGGATTTAAATAAATTAGAGATAAATACCTCAAATTCCCTATTTCTGCATTAAAAGCTGATAAACCTGTCTATTCAACTGCCACTTCTAAGCCACTTTTTGAAATCGAAATAGAAACAACATTTATGTGTTATGCAGATTGCGTTAAATTGAATGGTAATGTGCTCTATCCAACTAATAATCCAGAGGACAAATAACACTTCTTGCTAAAATCAGTTCATAAGGTATTACTAAACGGAGGAGAATAAGAGGATTTTAAAATAGTATAGTAAATAGTTGATAATATTTCTGAAAAACATTCTAAAGAATATCTATAAAATGGCAAAATTGATGATATAAAGAAGATAGTGAACGAAGGAGCTAAAGGAAATTTATAATTTAAGAAATTAACTGAGGAAGTGAAATCAATATTTATTTGTGGGGTTTACGATTTTAATGTTAAATTAGTAAATGTATTTTAAGATGTTAAAGATAAGGAAAGAAAAAGAATTTAATCTGGTTTCATAAGATAGTTAAATGAAAAAATGAGTTAATATATGTAGGATTGAAATTATATTATAAAAAATTAAGATAGTTTATTTTAAATTAAAAAATTAGATTTCTATGATTTAACAATTGTTCATAATTAATTTATGATATATAGATTGTTAATTTATTATATACTTATGCAAATCTTATTTTTTATTTTGTTTATTATTTCTAAAGTGATTAATAAAATCAAGAATTAAGCTATTCCTCTACTTAATATACAGTGCAAGTCAGAAGATGATTTATTTGAAATTCAAACAGAACATATTATTCAGACAAAAATAGATTCTACTAAATCAGTATAAACAGTAATATTCAATTGAAATAAAAGGATAGTGGGTTTAACTCTTTCTACAAATACGAGAAGGACGAAATACATTTTGGAGAAAGCCCACTAATTAATTTTTTCTATTAAAATGATAAACTTCAGTAATTTCTTCTTTGTAAGCTGTCCACACTTTACCTGCTAAAATATGTTGTCCTTTAGAGTGATAATAGTTAATGTCTTTTAATAAATCTATTAGCTATGATAGATTTATAATAATTTCATCCTAGCTTACACCAAGCAATCATTTCTTATGATATATGAAAATATTCCACACTGGAAACTAATAAGCTATACTGTGCAGCTAGGTTTATCCCATTAAAAAAGGTATTTACTTCAATTCCATCAAAAACCTAGTTCCTTCCTTTTACCATTCTAAGCCCCTTATATAAATTCCTTTAAATAAGATTCCTACCAACAATCATCACTTCAGCTTAATATACTAAATTAAAAAGAATTATCTGTTTGTTAATGTTAATAATAATTAAATCAATAATATTTTAATAATCGATACAATATTACTCATTTATGATCAATAATCAAGATCATTAATTCATAGATTTGATACCATTATTATTTTTAATCTATTTGAAGGTTCAATTTAATTTACATTTTCTATTAACTAATCAATCTAAGGTTCTTCTTTGTGGAAAAGCTATTATAATGACATTTGGATTCTTTTCTAACTCATAAATCCTTAAGACATTTATCATTACTATAAAAAATCATGAATGGGATTAATATATTTATAAAAAAATTTATATCCTTATAATTTTGATTTTTTTACCCACACAATCTTATTAAATTAAATCGTCATTTGGTAAGGAAAATTCTAATTGTAAATTCGGAATTACGATTTCCAACTATTTGAATATTTTATTTTCTTTATTCAAAGTTACCTAATTTTCAAAATCGAAGAAAAATATAATTTATTCTGATTTTTTATTCTTTTAAAAATATTGTCATAGAATTATATATAAATTCTTTTGCGGATAGTTGAAGCAATTTGATTAATTAATCAAAAATAATGCAATATCCAGGGCCAAAGCCATTTTCATTCTCTGCTAGAAATGCTGGAGAGGTTCCAAAAGTTTAATCCTATTTAATGACAATATTTAGTGGAACAGAATCAATGATTTCCGAATATGAGATTGCTGCTAATGCTTATAATGAAGTCTTTAAAAATATTAACAGAAGAGAAGAGTTTTAAATGGCTGATGATGGTGTGCATAGCTTGCTTCCATTCAAAAAAGCAAGTAGAGGTAGTATTACAAATACATTTTAACATGTTCTCAATAAATTGCTCAACAATAAAAATTAATATGGAAAAAATATTACTATAATGTTTATTATTGATCGATAAGAAGAATTTGATGTTTCAAAACTTATGGAATTAATACAAAAAGTTAAGAAAGAGTTTAGGATACAATTCTTATGCATTGCAATAGGATATACATTTCCCACACAGATTTGTAATAAATTATGGAGTGAATTACATAACATTGATGAATAGCAATTTCAAATTCCTTGTTTGATCAAAAGACCCTCTGACTGCAAAACATTAGAATTATTATTTATAAAAGGATTTCAAGAGATTAGAGATAGATACCTCAGTTTTCAATGATTTTTAATTTAAGACTGATTGAAATTATATTATAAAAATTTAATTAATATATTTTAAATTTAAAAAATTAGATCTCTATGATTTAACAATTTTTCATAATTAATTTATGATTTATAGATTGTTAATTTATTATATTCTTATGCAAATCTTATTTTTAATTTTGTTTATAATTTCAATTCTTACTTCTGAAATATTATGAAAATTTATTATGGTTTAAAATCATAATGCATTATTAAATTTCTCAAACATAATTATTTATTATTTTATATTATTTAAAAACAAGCTTTGTAGATTTTTATAGTATTATGGAATTAAACTGTTTAAATGATATGTTTGCTAAAACTCACTATTATTAAAGATTAAAACAGATTAGAAAATATTTACAGTCATGAAGAAAATGAGTATTATTATCTCTACTCCTTTTCTTTAATTCATAATTAGAAATTTTCATAATAAATAGAAGGATGTTTTAGTTTTGATATCATTTATCTAAGTACATAAGATAACAGATATCTTTGATATTTCTTTATCCTATCCATGTTGTTCTTCTAAGGTTTCAGCATATTAGAATTTATGTTTGGATAATCAAAATTTAAGCGAGTTATTTGAGGTTAAAGCTTAGAGGAGTCTATTTGTAAATTTTTCTAATTACTTCATTTTAATAAATATATAAATTGAAAAAATACAGAAAATTATTTGACGAAACAAAGAAAGTTAGGTTTCTAATTTTTAATATAGTATAGACAATTAGGTTGCCTATCACAAATCCAGAATTATTCAAAAGAGTTAGAGTGAAACCTCCAAAAGGATTTTTGATGTATAGATCATCTGAAATTTGGAAAACTTTGATTGCAATGTTAAATTACTTTTAATTATGTCTTTATTATAAAGTGATATTAAATTTTAATTATTTCAAAAATTCAATTAATCAGAACTTTTTATTTTTTACTTTGATGATTTATAATTCACAGCTTCAACTTCAGATTTTGTTTTTTTAATTGTTTTTCTCACTTATTCAAATTTTTCATATTATGAAATTCTCATATAGCAACCCTAAATAGTTACTAAATAATATCCTAGTATTCCTGTCATTATTTGTTTTGGTGTAAAAGCTTCAATTATCTTATAAAATATTAATAATACTTTTAATATGATTCCAAAATTTTATATATTACTTTTGACAATTACATATGTTAATATAGGAACAACGTCATCTGTACCATAACTCTTTATAGCTTCAAGTTCAGGATGTTTTTCATAATAATCTTTTATGCAACTATGAATCTCTTAAAAGGTTTTGGATATAATTTTCAATTAGTTTATAGGTGACTACAACAATTCAAGTTATTTTAATGTATTTATTGCTGATTGGTAAGGCTAATTAAAATCATCAAATTCAGAAATTTAGATTGATGGATTACCTTTCAAATCTACTTATTAGGGTCGTAAGGCAATTTCTATTTGAGAGTTTAACTATAATTATAAAGAAACATCGAAATCAGAAATCTAATTATTCTTTAACATTCGCAAATTAAATTAAAATTGAGAATTCTCATACGCATAAAGTTCTGAGAAACTCTTCAAAATCTTTTCATAAATTCTTTTATCTAAAAATAAGACATTAATCACAAATGCTATAGTATTAGTACTAGTAAAACAATTTAATAATTAAGTTGAATGTACAAATTTATCAATCATATAGTAACTATCTATACAATTAACAAAGAATTTTAGAAATTCAATAATTTCATCACAAAGTTCTGTGCTTTTAATTAATTGATTCTTATATCTATCTCTTCTAAATGAATCTCTAAACCAAACTTAAGGCCCAGTATAATTTACAATATAAATTTGAAATGTTTATAAGATTAATCCACATGGATGATCTGCAATTTTAATTTATTAGTAAATTATTCCCATTACTTCTCTGAAGAATTGTTTCTCATTCATACCTGATTTCTTTCTATCCTCAAAGATAGTATTGGCCTCTTCTTCATAGTATTCAAATATATTATATTTGGATTATTCGTTTTGTTCCAAATTGTTTGCAATTTTATTTTTATAAAATGAAGAATTTGTTTCGTAACTACTTATAATCATTCTTATTTAATTTAGATAGATTGCTTGTAATTCTTCAAAATTCTTAATATCTATATTTTGCAATCTTAACTTCATTAGATCTGACCATTAAAAGTGTCTATATTAACCTCTGTTTAATTTTCTTAAGGTATAATCAATCCAAGATAATTAAATCTCTACTACTTAAGTTTTAATTAGACCAAAGCAGTTGCAACAAGCAAAACAATAGGATAACTTATTTTCTTATACAAATATTTTAGAATTTTCAACCTATGATGACTCAATAGTATTCGTATGTTGGCCTGATTTGATTAGAAAATATACTTAAGAGTAATTCCGAAGAATCTTATCTTTCAACTTTTGCTGATTTATTTCCCATATTATAAAATATAATAATATCTAATAGAAACTAATATCTCAGTGAATTATATTTTAATAAAATAGATTAAACATAATAAGTTATTACCTCTTATTATTTTTTAGTTTGAATAGATATTATACTAAATAATTGATATTAATAATATTTTATTTATCTTTAAGTATTTTCAATGTAAAAACATATGTATACTTAAAACTAGATGATATAAAAATGTGTTTACTTATAGTTATGATATAATTAAATATGATATTTATCAATATAATTACAATAAATCAAATATCATTTTTTATTATTATGATTTAATCATTGCCATCTCGTAATAAATAATTGATAGAGTCTCCATTTGTATGGTTAAAGGAAAAAGCAGAGAGAGACAGATAAAGAACAGGGTATATATTGCATTAATATTTAGAGTACCTTCTAAATTATGGTATATCAAAGGTAAGATCTATGATTTATCCCAATTTCTTTAACTCCATCCAGGAGGAGATTACTTTTTATCATTGACATAAGGATAAGATATAACAGAAATGTATTATAGCCATCATTTAAACATGGATAAATGCAATGCAATTTTACAAAAATATTATGTTAGAGATGCAGACAAGATTGATTAATATTTTGATTATGATGAAAAAGGATTCTATCTTACATTACATAAAAAAGTGAGTGATTATTTCAAAACAAGAGATAAGGGACCAACATTAATGATGAAACTAGTTGTTTTTATAGCTCTGTTTTCATTCATTATTACATTCTTATTAACTTGTACATTATAAAGTTATCTATGGGCACTTATATGTGGATATACACTTTATGTGTGTTTTGGATTAGGACATAATTTTCTACATTAAGGTTCTTTTGAGCCTAGAAGATACTTAGCTGATTTATCATTCTTCTCCCATTTCCATTGGGCAATTACACATTGTATTTCTCATCATCATTTTACTAACAGTAATATTGATTTAGAAATCACTTCCTTTGAACCCTATTATAAAACCCAGAAATCTAAACTTCCTAATAATAAATACTTACGTTACTATATGGATGTATTTTTTGCTTTAGTAAGTACGATTCAATTTTTGTCTACCTTATAACAAGTGCTAAAAGGAGAAGAGAGAATAAGGAAAGAATACTTTATTCCAATTTTTGAATATTTAATATTATACTATTTTTGTGGGGATGCTTTGGAAGGATTTAAACTTTTTATGGTTATTTAATCCACATCAAGTTACTTAACCCTCAAATATTCAATAATTACTCATCATAATAATATATGTTATACAGATGGATGTTCTATTGTCCCCTCTAGAGATTTTGGAATCTATACTTTATAAACAAGTTAAGATCATGATCCATAAGTTATTTTCCCTTTTAACATGTTTCTTTTTTAAGGGTTTAATTAACATACATTACATCATATGTTTCCTACTGTAGATGAATCAAGAATTCCAGAAATTCAACACTTTCTTTTGGAAACTATACAAGATTTCAAATTATAGCATATATATAAACAACGCACAGTTGGTGAATTATACAAGGCTCACAATGCTTTTGTTTTTGGAAAATGATTATGCAAAAATAATTATTTTCATTTAATTTAAATTCAAGATTATTTATTTCTTAACAATTAATATTGATATTTATAGTTTATTTTCATGGTTTGAATATGGAAAAATATTCATATATAAATTATATTTATTCAAATTTAATATATTATTTTCTATTTAAAAGAACTCTATAATAATTTATTCTTAATATTAAAACTCAATAATAATCATAAGGTTTTATTATAATTAAATACATAACCAAATTCCAGTTCATGCTTGTGCACTTATTCTCTTATCGTCAACCAGGTTAAGTTTTATGATAAATTACATTAACTTAAATAAATATTTTTATTTATCATACTTTATTTTTTTATAAAAAAAAACAATAGTTTATGTTATATATAAATATAAGTCCTAAATTTATATTTAAGATCTAGGACTTTTTGGATAATTTTCTATTGCTTAGATCGAAGATGGATTACAGGAAGTAAAAAAGTGTAAGCAAAAAGTTGCAACCTGATCTAAAAATTTTCACTAAATTAATTATAAGTATTTTAATATCTTATCTATATTGTAATGGTTTTTATAAATATTTTGAGTAAGACCAATGAAGAAATTAATTATGTTGCTGACCAGAATTTATAAGAAAAGGACTATTTAGTTAAAGACTATAGTTATAGATTCATAATCATTGTGATAAATGACGAATAGGGACTCAATAAGATTAGATTTGATAGTTCTAGTAATGAATTTATACTTAAAAGAGGACAACAGAATTTGATTACGTAATTATTCAACATTAGATATTCAATTTTTATTTATACATTATAATCATTAAATGATTCTTAATTTAACAATATTTACTCTGTTAATAGTCTTCATTCAAAATGTTACTGCAAATTGGAGACTTGTTGATTACAGTTTTTCAGAAAAACTAATTTCTCATAATAATTGGGAAATGAAAGAATGTTGTTCTAGTGGTTCTTCAAATGTAGTGTTTGACATAAATAGTTGCGCTTCAAATTAATTATAATATGTGAGATTGACAAAGTTTAAACGATATTTATAGAAAACGTTTGCATATAAAAGCTTTTAGGTATAAATAATTTTTGATGCTTTCTTTGATGGTGCAATAAGTGAAAATTCTGAGATTGCAGTTATGTATGATAGTAACAGAAGTTCAGACAATGATAGGCAACTATTTCTTTTAGATTATGATGAAAATGACTTATACTAAGATAGTCGTCTAATTTGTCATAATAGCCTAGGAAGATTTAAATTAGAAACTATTGTAAGTAATTAAGTCGATTCATACTCGAATAACTTTTCAATAAAAATTTGTTTTGATCCATATGATCATAGATGTGATGATGATTGTGATAGGGATCATCATTATAGTGATAGTTATTGTGATAATGATTATATATAAATTGGAATTAGAAATATGTTAGTTTATGTTAATACTTGTCATCCAACTTGTTTAACATGTGACGGTCCTACTGAATCAGATTGCTTGACATGTTTTGATAATAAAGTAGTATAAGTTGGAGAGTGTGAATGTATTCCAGAATAATAATTTTCTGAAACTTATATAGGTTGTTTATAAGAATGTAGTAGAGATTATTCAATAGCTCGCTTTGATAAAATTTGTGTAAAAGATACTCGAATAAAATCAAAATTTACACTATTTGAAGATAATGTTATTCCTCAATCAGATTATAGATATTCTCCTCTAATTTTTGAAAAAGATGAATTTTATCCAAAAAACACAGATTTAATTTAAGATAATTGTAATGGACTCAGTTTTATAGGAAAATTGTAATTTAGTGAAGGAATGATATATTAAATGAATCTTGAGAATGCTGTAAAGTTTATTAGAATTCGTATTACATTTTATTTGTTTAATTTTGAGGAAACAAGTAGCATTTAAATTATACATAATAATTAATTACAATCTAGAATAACAAAAGGTTCATCTGATTTTTAAGTAGAAAATTTATTAAAAATATTTGAAAAGAATTAAAATTGTGATAGTAGTTATACTTTGTTAAGAATAGAGATGACTTTTTAACTATTTAATACTAATCCAATTATTTTGATTTAAGGATAACTTCAATAAGAAAGTGAATCTTGGGGATTTAGAAATGTTACTGTTGACACAGGATTTTGTTAAGAAAATTGTTTAGTATGTTCTGATTTCGCTACTTGTACATAGTGTGATTCAACATATAAATTATTTAAAAATAAATGTGTTCAGTCTTGTCCTATTCATTCATCAAATTGTATTGACTATGAGGATATCATTCCATGTAAATTATTATTGGTTTATTTTTAGATTCTAGATACTTTGCAAAAGGATTTTATGATTTAAATATGACTATAGATGAAATAGATGAATTCTATGATTCTACAACAGATCCTTCTCATAGTTTATCAACTAGATAAAAATTTTCATTTTTAAATAATAAAACAGTTTTAGGAGGTTTATTAGTTTGGAATGATGGTTCATATACTAAAACATGGGTTATTTCCAAACCTCATTATGCAGCATCTATATATTTTAATTTAACTTATGGTGATGGTTACACTGGATAATTTTATTATAAGATTGGTGCTTCTTCAAGCATTGCATTTTAAGGACCTTTTAATAATCCTGGGGGAGGAATAAATTTAGTTGGTCGTACTGGTCTTGAAAGTACTCGTTACTTTAACGTTAGTTTAACAAACTTTTATACTAATAACCTTTATGTTGAATTTAAATGTGATGCTAGTACTACAAACATAACAAAGGAATTCTGTGCAATATCTGAATACTTCATCGTTATTCATTATGTATATAATATGTATTATTATAATTTAGTGTCCTCCTCTTTGCTCTAGTTGTACAAGTTTAACTTCATGTTCAGATCCAGGATATACTGGTCCTAATTGTGGGAGTAGTTAATATTTAGATTTTGATTAATAGACTGAAACTTATAGTTGCAAAAATTGTAATTAACCTGGGTGCAATACATGTACAAGAGCAGAATAATGCACCTCATGTGTTAGTAATTTATTTTATTTGAGTAATGGAATTTGTTTATGCAATCCATTTACATTTTTCTAAGTAAATACTTGTGTTTAATGCAATAAGTATTGTGAAAATTGTTTTGGTAATTCTAAATAGAATTGCCTTACTTGTGTTAATGATTATCATAGAGGTATTCAAAGAAATTAATGTTTATGTTTGCCTGGATATTATGATGACGGAATAAATTTACCATGTCTTCCTATTTGTGGAGATTAAATAATAGTAGAAGAAGAAGATTGTGATGATGGAAATAATAATCCATTTGATGGTTGCCATAATTGTAAATTCGCTTGTAATTTTGCATGTGATATTTGCATTAATGGAAAATGTTATTAATGTAAAAGTGGATATGAAGTACATAATAATGACTGTAGGTCTATTTGTTAAGGAAATGCACTAGCATTACTGTAATAATGCTTTGAAGAATATAGAAACTGTGTTAATTGTTAATATGAATGCTCTCTTAACTGTATAGAATGTCATTTTGGAAGATGTATATTATGTGATGAAGATAATGGATGGTACAGTTAAATTGATGGAACATGCAATTCTATTTGTGGGGATGGAATAGTAACAAGTTTAACAGAAATGTGTGACGATGGAAATAATAATCCATCAGATGGATGTTATCATTGCTAATTTTCATGTGATCAATTTTGTCATACCTGTATCAATTCTTTGTGTATAGTTTGTTAAAATGGTTATCAATTAATAGAGAATAAATGCATTCCTATATGTTAAGATGGATTATTGATATTCCCAGAATAATGTGAAGATGGAAATATAACACCATATGATGGTTGTTTCAATTGTTAATTTTAATGTTCATCACATTGCATAGATTGTGATTATGGAATCTGTTAATAATGTAATGAATTAAGTGGTTGGTATTTGTAATAAGATGGATCATGTAAAAGTATTTGCGGTGATAACATATTAGTTCTTGAAGAAGAAGAATGTGATGATCATAATACTCATTGTAATTAATGCTAAATTACATGTGATATAAATTGTTAATAATGTTATAAAGGAGTATGTACTTCTTGTGTATAAGGATATTTATGGATGTAATCAATAAAGAAATGTGTTAAAGTTTGTGGAGAGAGTGTATTAGTGAAATATGAAAAAGTTTGTGATGATGGTAATAACCTTTTAGATGATGGATGCTATTAGTGTTAATTAAGTTGTTAAGAATAATGTACTTTTTGCACAATAAATGGATGTTTGGAATGTAATACTTTGGGATGGAAATTGGATGTTCTATAAAACAAATGTGAGACTATTTGTGGAGATGGAATTGTTGTATAAAATTATGAAGAATGTGATGACTTAATAGATCAAAATTGCTTTCAATGTAGATACAATTGTTAAGATTCTTGTTTAATCTGTCATAATGGAGATTGTCTACAATGCCAAGAAGGATGGTTGATAAATTTAGATTAGAAATGTTATTCATTTTTCGGAGATTCTAAAGTTGTTGGTGATGAATAATGTGATGATAATAATTAAATTATGTATGATGGTTGTTATCTTTCACAATATTAATGTTAGGCATCATGTATGGTTTGCAAATTTGGAGTATGTACAAAATGTGAGGATGGCTATTAAAATCTAAATGGTAAGTGCTTTGAAATATTGAATGATGGACATATTAAAGGGAATGAGCAATGTGATGATATGAATTTAACTGCAGAAGATGGTTGTTTTAATGGTTAATTTGATTGTCCTGAAGATTGTGAATATTGTTTCCAAGGTTAGTGTTTACAGTGTAATCTGGAATCAAGCTAACTTAATACTCTTAATAATTAATGTATATCATTATGTGGAGATGGGTATTTATCGCATTATGAACAGTGTGATGATGCAAATAACATACCATATGATGGATGTTTTTAATGTTTTTTTTAATGTAATTATTATTGTCATACTTGCTATAATGGTGTATGTTCTAAATGTTCTATAGGTTATTACTTAGATTAATCTAAAAATAATTGTTATAGTATCTGCGGAGATGGAATTGTAGCACATGATGAATAATGTGATAATGGTAATTTAATTTCTGATCATCTATGTGTGGATTGTAAATTATTATGTTAAGAATAATGTACTACATGTATTGATGGATAATGTCTTGAATGTATTTCATTTGGATGGCAATTAGATGCAATTAATATGAATTGTTAACCTATTTGTGGAGATTTATTAGTTTTAGGAAATGAATAATGTGATGATGGAAATGAAAATGATGATGATGGATGTATTGACTGCTATTTTCAGTGTTAAGAATAATGTACTTTATGTGAAAGAGGTGAATGCAGAGAGTGTAATGTTGAAGGTTGGCAACTTAATATTAATAAATGCACTACTATATGCGGAGATTAATTAGTGTTAGGTAAGGAGGAATGTGATGATGGAAATCATATTCCCCATGATGGATGCTATGAGTGTAAATATTAATGTTAAGAATAATGTACTGATTGTGTAATGGGAATTTGTAAGGCTTGTATTTAATCAGGTTGGATTCTTAATTAAAATAACCTTTGTTCTACATATTGTGGAGATAGAATTACAGTAGATCCATATGAATAATGTGATGATGGTAATGATATACCATACGATGGCTGTTATTAATGTGAATTTTAATGTGAGTAACTCTGCACAATATGTTAATTAGGAATATGTTATGAATGCAATTAATTAGGATGGATAATCTGGAATAATTAATGTACTCCTTATTGTGGAGATGGTCTTATAGTTGGTAATGAATAATGTGATGATATGAATTTCATTCAAAATGATGGTTGTTTTGAATGTAAATTTAAGTGCGATTAATATTGTATTGATTGCTATGAAGGAATTTGTAAAGAATGTCCTGAAGGAATGCATTTACTTGACCTAATTTGTTAACCTATTTGTGGAGATGGATTTCATCTTCAATAAATTGAATAATGTGATGATGGAAATATTGAAAATAGTGATGGTTGTAATTCTTAGTGCAAAATTGAAAAGGATTGGATATGTAACACTAATTAAAACTCATTCTCAGTATGTTATTATGAAAAATAACCAGATTTTTCTATAATTGTACTTACACCTTATCCTCATGAATTTTGTGATATCTAAGTTTTATTTACATAATAAGTTAAATTCTCTCCAAATATTAAACAAAATATAAATGACCACATTAAAACTAGCATTTAAAATTTAGATAATGATAAATACGATATATAAATGACTCATTAATCTGAAGTCTCTCATGATCAAGTCACCGATTTGGTTCTTCAATTTAAGGTTGTTTTTTTAACCCCTATAGAAAAACCAGTGTTTTAAATAGAATTTCATAATGATCCGATCCTTTCAGAGCTAAATTAACCTCTTACTAAAAGCTAAGGTAGTATTTAGCTGTTAACTCCGATAGTTCTATCTCCTGATTAAGTGCTTATAGCATAATAGGCTTCAAGCTTTAATGAAGCAATTATAATATCTCTTGGAACTTTATCATCAATTTGTTTATTGACAGGCTAATCTGAAATATTTTGGAATCTCATGGACTAATTATAATATTTATCATATGTCAAATACATAAATATAGGATTTTCACCTAATTTGAATATCTTTTTTGAGGTTTTTCAATTGATAACAGTCTCACCTTTAATGGAGGCTTTGGGATTTTAAACATTTTTTGATTCTTTGGACGGTAATCGCAAGTATGTGATTGAAACAAGTAATAAATTTTAAAAGGATAATATAAATGCATATTTCCTTGATAATTTCCAAAGCTTTTTATTCTGCTTAATAACAACATATTTCAGTTATTCAACTGGCAAGATCATTTATATGTTGCTTAATAAAATTTTATTTAAATAAATATTTAAACTTCCAATTTCAATTAATAAATTATTAATAAATACTCGAAAACAATTGCAACTTAAAATATCTGAATTTTATTTTAATGCACTTTTAAGATTGTTACTCTCTAATGCTTATGATATTAGTTTTGCATGTGCAATTTAAATGGCATATTATCCTGTTGAAAAGAATAATATTTTACTTATAAATTATTATTTGTCATGTCTATTTTACATAGGAATTATTGGTGCTATCTTATTTTTTATAAACATTTCTAGTTCTTTCTCAAAACAAAATTCAATTAGAAATAGATCAAAATATGAAGCAATGTTTGATGGGATAAATGACAATTATAATATTTGGACATTCTAATATAATTCCATTTAATTAATAAAGAAGCTTATTTTTATTTCTTTTATTGTTTTTTTGTAAGACAATGGATTTATTTAAGCAATTGGAATATCATTCTTTTAATCATTATTTTTAATTCACACTCTTCTCAACAAGCCATTAAGTAATTAATTTGAATACATGAAAATTTTAATCACTGAATCATTAATAATTTTTAATTCAATTTCATTTTTATTTTATCTTTACTAAGTTGAATTGACTTTAAAATCAGAGAGTATAATCAATATTGGATGGTTGCATATATTTACTTTTTCATTGATTTTGGCAGCAACTTTTATACTTGATTTAATATAGTAAATAAGAAAACTAATTAAATTTATTGGGATTGGTGTTAAGAAACCAGAATAACAACTGGAGCCAATATTTTATTGAAATGATTAATAATATTATTTCAGTTTTTAATATTATTTAAAATTATCTAAATATAATTCTATTAATTAGTTTAATTAAATTCTTTTCTAAAATCATATCAAGTAAAAACAATATAATAATTGATGAAAAGTTAAATAATCATTGATTTACAAATTTTTTGTAAAAAATAAACTTTAATATAATAGTATTTTTGTTATTCAATAATATTAGTAATTTAAAGAGTAATTATTATAATATAGAAGAAGTATTAAATAAATGTAAAAATATTAAATTAATAGATAATTTATGAATTTTTACAGAGATATTTTTGTAAAATATTCAAAGTAAGATAAGGAAAATTATAAAATTGATAAACATACTTTAATTTTTCTTAATAGTATGACTATATAATCATCTTTAAATAAAAATCTCTCAAATTCATTTTTTTCCTAATTAAATGAACTTCGAAAATCTCTTTAATTCATTATTTTACTCCAAATTTTTCGTTATTTCCTTTTCTTTCAACAATACTGTCTTTAATATTATTACTTAAAGTCATTCAACATTACAATCAAGTTCATATTATAGTATTTCAACTATATGACTCCTGTATATCTATATTCTTGTTCATTCTACTCTAATAATACCTTAATCATTTAAATGCATTACAGATTAGTTACTACTTATTATTAGAATAATATCAATATTCTATATTTTGAGTTAGGATTATTGTTGTAAGTCAATTTATGGTAAGTCTATATAATATATATGTGCATTTAAAAATCAAAAAATAAATAAGATTTAACTCAATATTTTTAATTGAATATAAATTTGATAAATATTTTTGAATTTCAATTTAATTAATATATCCTTTTTAGGTTTAATTGGAATTTGCTAAGATTTTTACTTTTTCTCATTATAAATAGTATAAAATTTAGACTAAATTGTTAAGAACTGTTTAAAGTCTTTTGATATTTACGAATTAAAGATTATAAATATCCAAAGTATATATACTGTAATACTTTAAATCGTCTTGTTTATGAATTTAAACTATAAATTAAATTTGTTTCCAATAAATTAATTATTATAATTCATTTTGTAGATATCTACATTTTTATTTTAAGAATTGCAAATTTTTGATTTATATTAACATTCGAAAATAACTTAGTTGGTAGAACGAGGGACTGTAGAGTTAAATCAGTTATCCCCAAGTCGGTGGTTCAAATCCGCCTTTTAGGAGTTTTTTTTGTTTTTTTAAGAATACTTATTAAATCTCATAATTAATAATAAAATGTAGATGATCATTTCTGATAAAAATACTTTTTCTTAGGCTTTTTATATTTTAAAAAGAAAATGATGATGAGAAGAATGATAATAATAAAATAATAAAATGAATATGAAAATATAGCTAGGAAGACCTAAAGTTCAATAAGGCTAAAGAGAGAAAATAATATAAATAGCCCCAGATGAATAAATTATTTACATTTACGAAGATTCTGATTGTGTTAAATTACTTAAATTATTTGCTACTCAAGGATGTAATAACATTAAAAATTTAACAAAAAATAAAGAAGGAAAGACATGGGATAGATAATAAGTTAAAAAAATCCAACAAGCCTATTCTTAATAAAATAATAATTGCCCCAAATTTTTCTTTTTATCATAGAGATAGAAGAATTATTCATTTGAAAATTCAATTCCAGTTGATAAGAATCAATATTTAAGTATAAATTCGTGTGAATTTGATACTAAATTTAAAATCTTAATAACAAAATTGAATATAG
Source organism: Paramecium pentaurelia (assembly GCA_905183005.1). Lineage (NCBI taxonomy): Eukaryota > Ciliophora > Oligohymenophorea > Peniculida > Parameciidae > Paramecium > Paramecium pentaurelia. The sequence continues at coordinate 298,620 of CAJJDO010000132.1, forward strand.
TTCTGAAAGAATTAGACGAATAGTTTATTTCTATAATACTAGATATATTATTACAATATACAAATTTATTTGATTGGTTGATAGATAACAATTCATTAGCGTAATATATAGTTGAAGAATTATAAGACCCATAAAATCATATAAAATATCAATATTTAATAAAATGGTAAAACTAAAAAAATAACTAAAGAAGTTCGAATGAAGATGGCTTTTGATAATCTTTAAAATACTAAAAGTTAAATTAATAAAAGAACTTCTAAAAAAGTTTAACAAAAGTATTAAGAATTTCTAGAAAAACAAGAAAGACATTTAAATAAAGAATATAATATGGAACCTATTGAATATTTAATTTCTAAATTAATAAGGATATTTAATAAAATCCTGGCAAAAAATTGATATTCATTATTTTTATACAATATATTTAATTATCTAATTTTATTTAATGCTATTGAAATTAAGAAAATAATAATATAAGTCTATCATAAATTTTTTGTATTATTAGATTATTATTATTTATATCTTAAGTAATTATTCATATATATATGATTTGAATTAGTTGTAAATATCTATAATAGGGTAATTGAAAAAAACAAATAATTTAAAATATGAAATATTATGTAAAACCTCTTAAATGATAGTTGCAAAATAAAAAAATTTAATAGGATTAAATAATGAATAATAAAGCAATAAAGTAATTCAATAAGAAAATAATTGATTTTAGTTCTATAGATTTGAATCAATATTTCTTGTCGAACGATTAGGGTATGGAAAACAGATTGATAATTGAAGCCTTTAATCTTTGTATTATTAACTGTAATTTCGTGATCTTTTTGTTTATTAATATCAATTTACATTTATATTGATTAAAGTTTGACTTTTTGAGCATTCAAATTTTTTACCTGAAGATCTGTTAAGAAAAATCTGTCATAAAAGGCTGCGCTCTAACATTTTCTAGAATTTTTTAAAAGAATAAAGTTTGGCAATTTGAGAATGAAAATAGTGATTAATACATAAATATCGTTATAAGAAATTCAATTTATAGCATAATATAAGTAAGTTAGATTTAAATTCATTCGTTTTTCTGATTATCATACTATATTTAATATTATTTTAAAAGAAATGATCAAAAAGTAAATTTTTTGATGAAATTTGTAGGGGATATCTTTTAATTTTTGTTCTCTTACTTTCAACTAAATGAAAAAGATTTAAGTGAATACAAGAAATATTGCTGTAAATTATCAGCCTTATGAAAAATAAGTGAATTATAATTTTTATAATCATTTATTCCAATAAATGCTAAATTATCAATAGAAATGAAAGGTTGACTTGAGACTTTCCTATATCACTTATTCGAATTTAAGGATTCTAAGTAGCATATAAAACCTTAATAATAACATTAATTTTGTATAATCCTTTAAATCTTCAGATATTTAAAAATTCTTTCTAATGTAATTCGCTGATAAGCATAATAATAATTAATATTTATTTAAGGATGAGATAAACCTAAAATAAATTAAATTTTGCAGAGCCAATGACATTAAAGAATACCAAGGAATATCAAATTGTTAAATGGAATTATCACAAAAAATAATTTGAGAATACTAAAATTTTTATTACAATTATCCAGGATAATTAACTGGTGTACTCTTTCGATGGAGTAATATTAAGAAAGTTAATTATAATTGATAAGTTTAATTAGACAAATAATATAAGATGACCCCTAGAATCTAGATATTTTGACAAATATTGAATAAATAAAACGACTTAAATGGTTAGGAGAATATGGAATGGATAAGAGAAAATAAGGTAAGTGGGTAGCTATTTGGAATGGAGAAGTTCTCAGTGATATTGAAGGGTATTTTGAAAATGGATTTAGGAAAGGTTTATGGAAAGAACTTTTTAAAAAATATTGTAGGTAAATGCTCATTCAGAAATTTAAAAATAGTCAAGCCAAAGTTTTTGAAAGTGGAGAATACTAGAATGATAAAAGAAGTGGAATATGGGTATATATCTATGATAACAATAAAATGTATTATTAAAAATATAATAAGTGGAGGGGGATAATATAATGAATGAGGTTAGAAGAATGGTAAATGGATTGAGTTGAGTGATGATTTTAATTGTAATTCTTAACTCCCTTATATTGGAGAATATAGAAATGGTCAAAAAGTTGGTAAATAGGATATTTGGTATAAGAATTATTAAATTGGAAAGAATGAATAAATGTAATCTTATATGGAAAAGGAAAATATTATGGTGGTTGTGGATAGTATGAAGAAAGTAATGAATAGTAAACAATTTGAAGATGGATTGAGGTTAGTGATAAGTTCAATGACTCTTCTTAAATTACTTATAATGGTGAATATAAAAAGGGAAGAAAAATTGGTAGATGGGATATTCATTTCAAAATTACAGGAAGGAATGAGCAGATGTTAAATATACTTAAATATTATTTAAAAATATATTAGAAGTGGACAATAAAATAACGAAGGAGGTGATAAAACAAAGATTGGGAGAAAAAGTAAGATTAAGTGATAGTTTTTTTTAAGTAATTTCAAATAAAAATGTAAGATAGGACATCCAACAAGATCTAAAAGTAAGAAATGAGTAGATGTAAAAATAAATATTTTCAATTTATCAAAAAATGATATAGTGGTGGATCCTATGATGAAGAGGTGATGGGTAGAGTTGAGTGATTCTAATTCATAAGTAACTTGCATAGGCGAATATAAAAATGGGTAAAAACAGGGTAGATGGGATATGTATTATAATTATGGAGTAAATAATAGGATGTAAAATTATTAAATTAAAAATGATTTATAAATGATTCAGTGGTGGTGGATTATATGAAGATGGTGAACATGGTGTAAAGATTGGTAAATGGATTGAGTTGAGTAATATTAATACATAACTAACTTACATAGGTGAATATAAAAAAGGGTAAAAAGTTGGTAAATGGGATACTTATTTCAATTATTTTGGAAATAAGTAGATGTAAATATAAATTATGTGAACTAGGTAGTGGTGGAGGATTATATGATGAAGAAGGTGAAGGAATTAAGATTGGAAGATGGATTGAAGTGAATGATGAGTTTTTTGATTCATCCTAAGGAACTCTTAATGGTGAATATAAAAATGGGTAAAAAGTTGGCTGATGGGATATTTATTTCAATTATGGAGTAAATAATAAGATGTAAAATAATTATTAATTATGTAATCGTTTTAGTGGGGGTGGTTCAAATGATTAAGTTAGTGTTGGGATCAAAATTTGGATATGGATTGAGATAAAGGATAATTTTAAATGGGCTTTATAAACTACTTTGAATGGAGAGTATGAAAATGGTAAGAAAATTGGGACATGGATAGAAATGCATGGTAATATAAAAAGTAAAGAAATAAACTTTGAACATTGAATATATATTATTATATAAGATTAAATGTGATATTTTAACAATATTTTTTTGAAAATGAATATATTATTCATCAAATAGATTTAATTTCCAATAATAATTACATAAATATAGTTTGAGAATTAAAAATAATTTTATGAATAATTAAATTTAAATTTCAACTTCGTCTGCCTAGATTATCTATTATTTAATTTGCCTTCAGTCAAGTAATTTCATGGTTTTTTATGTAAAAATTTGATAATGATGATTTATATGAAAATGGTAAGAAAATTGGGACATGGATAGAAATGCATGGTAATATAAAAAGTAAAGAAATAAACTTTGAACATTGAATATATATTATTATATAAGATTAAATGTGATAAAACACTAATAATTCTTAATTTTCAAATATAATTTTTCTAAAACTAATTTCTAATATTTTTTTGAAATTATAATTTTTGCCATTGGTATATATTGGTATATAGAGATAAAAATGTTAATACCTTTATTTCGAAAGCTTTAAACTTAACTATTGGCAAAAATTTCCTTTTTCACTATAAAATTAATCGTTATGAAATTTCAAATGAAATTTAAGGAGTCTTCAAATAAAGAACTCAGTCTCTTGCTAGATATATTTTTCCAAAACATCTATTACATTATGTGCAATTTTATTATTAATAAATTAGACTCTATTAAAAATCTTTTCATTGTTTAAATTATACAGTTATCTATTAACAAGCCAAAATAAATTTAAATTAAATTCTATACATAATTATGGTTTTATCAATAGAAAATTATTATGTTTGAAAATCCAAAGAATTTTTTACAAATATTTTATTTTCAACCATTTAACAATTACAAAGGCTTAATAAAATAAAAAAATATCTCATTTTCTTTAACATACTTATTTTGTGATTGCATATCTATTATGTTTCAATTTTACTAAGAAAAGTGCGCATCCTTAATCTTGAACTCTTTAAATTTATTATAGTGTTGTAAGTGATAAATTTAGAATTTATCTAAACTCTAAAATATTAATGTATATCTTAATAATATTCTTATTCCAAAATGTATTTCTTCATGAAATTTCTAAGTTCAACTATTTCAAAATGCCGAAAATGGTTAATAAAACAAAAGGAATTCAAACGGTAGGATACTAAATTATCAGATGAAATTCTTTAAATTTTTTGAGCCTCTGAAACTACATCTATCTTTTTTGAATCTATTTATAGCCATTTAGATAAAATACTCAAATAATTCATAAGGATTTGAATAATTTCAAAAGTTAAATAAATTGAAATTTGGAATAATTTTTTATTAAATCTCTTTTGAAGATAATTATTTTTAATGAGAAAGCTTCTAATTTAGGAACATGTAAAGGAATGGAAGTATTTAATACGCTAATAAGAAGAACGCTCGATTGCTGGATGCATAAAGATAAAGAAATGGTTCTAGAGAGTTTATTCAGTTGTTGACTGAAAAAATATAGATTATCAAATTAGATAAAAATTTTATTCTGAAATTAGGGAAACAAAAATTTTGCAAAGATGAAAGAATGAAGTGATATAAAAAGGCAAAACAATAATCATATTAAGTAATCTTTTAGAAATAAATACAAAAATGTATTTGATACCTATTTTTTATAATACTATTTAGTTTATTTTTTAGTATAATTCAATAGTTATATTATTATGTGCTTGATATTCAAATACTCAAGATTAAAAGAGCAATTGCTAATACTGAAATGATTATTGAATCCCAAGAACACCTTGAACACTCTTTACCATCCCAATGATAAAAAAGAGAGGATGAGTTCCAACAAGTATCTTTTTTTTGTACACTTGGATCAAAATCTACACATCCATTACTTCCCTTCATACAAAGTTAATATTTATCTCCATTAATCTTTTCCTTAGCAATTCTGCAATCAAACCATTCTGATTCACTGCATTTAAGATGAGATTAACACTTATCAATTGTTGGTTCACATGCTGGGAAAGCAAGAAAACACTAGAAGTCATCACTTTTAGAATCTTCACAAATTTTCATTTCTTAGCATACTCCACCCTTTCGAATAAAAAGACCTTCATTAGCTATCAAGCATAATGAAAATAAGTCTTCTGAACAGGAACCTAAATTGATATTTTATATTTCTCGGCAAGTTTAATCATTATCATCAAAATAACTTATGATTATTATGACAATTTCCTGCTGATAATTGATCACAAGGAATAGTTTTGCATTCTTAGTTAGAAAAGTTACATATTTTATTAGCCAAACATTCGTTTTCATAAACTAATTGTTCACAAGTACACATATCTTCAAATGTTACTAATTATGATCCTTTTACATATGAAAATAGACCAATTATCAAAATGATTGTTTAAATTTTGAAATATGATTTTTCCATTAAATTTTTATTTATCACATATTAACAAACTCAAAATGCTTTTATATCAAATTTTCGTTTAATTCTGAAAGAATTCTATATTTATTCAATATAATAAATTTAAAGTAGAAATTAGATATATATAAAAAATGAGTAATAATTAACTAGATTCAATTGAAATTAGGAAATAGGAATAATAATAATGAAAAATAGTTATACTATCTACTTTTCTATTCTCAATCTAATTAGATTATTATATATTATCTTCTATTTCATTTATTTTTAAACTAAATTAGAAATATCAATTTTGTATTAAAAAAGAAAAAGAAAACATTTATTAAAGACTATATATGTGATTATTTAAAGTTAAATATGATTTATTTGAGTAAAACAAAAATATTTTTGTCATATATTTTTATACATAATATATTAATATAAGTGTTTATACTTGAAAATTTAGATAACATTTAATTGATTCCTATATAGATATATATAAGAATTTAAGTAATAGCCTTCATTTAGAATTATGATAATTGATTTTTGAGGGTGTGATAAAACTATATTAGTATCATTTTATTCATATAGAATTAACATTATTTATAATATTAATTAAATGAGTAAAATTAATAAATTTAGATATGAATATTAATCTATTAAATTTAGATAGACATACATATAAATACCATTTAAAAGAAATTAAATGAGAAACAAATCTACCTTATAGCCTATGGTTATCATAAAATTGATATTTAGAAAATAGTTTATATTAGAATATCTAAATAGAGTAAATTATTATATAGATTTGTATCACATTTGGAATATGGAAAAATAAAAATATGTAGATCCTATCTTATTTTAGTAATATAAGATTATTCTAAAATAATCAAATTTCTCTTAAATAAAAGAAATCAAAGAAGCATTTAAATACTAAACTGTTCTTAATATTAATGATTATATAAATTGGAGTATAAAGGAAGTTTTTTATTATATTAGTGAAATTTATTTATATCACTTAAATATTGTATCTAATTTGGTTGGCATTTAATAATAAGTGATGTTTGGTTATTATTCTCCCCATGGAAGATATTAAANTTTATGATTATTATGACAATTTCCTGCTGATAATTGATCACAAGGAATAGTTTTGCATTCTTAGTTAGAAAAGTTACATATTTTATTAGCCAAACATTCGTTTTCATAAACTAATTGTTCACAAGTACACATATCTTCAAATGTTACTAATTATGATCCTTTTACATATGAAAATAGACCAATTATCAAAATGATTGTTTAAATTTTGAAATATGATTTTTCCATTAAATTTTTATTTATCACATATTAACAAACTCAAAATGCTTTTATATCAAGTTTTCGTTTAATTCTGAAAGAATTCTATATTTATTCAATATAATAAATTTAAAGTAGAAATTAGATATATATAAAAAATGAGTAATAATTAACTAGATTCAATTGAAATTAGGAAATAGGAATAATAATAATGAAAAATAGTTATACTATCTACTTTTCTATTCTCAATCTAATTAGATTATTATATATTATCTTCTATTTCATTTATTTTTAAACTAAATTAGAAATATCAATTTTGTATTAAAAAAGAAAAAGAAAACATTTATTAAAGACTATATATGTGATTATTTAAAGTTAAATATGATTTATTTGAGTAAAACAAAAATATTTTTGTCATATATTTTTATACATAATATATTAATATAAGTGTTTATACTTGAAAATTTAGATAACATTTAATTGATTCCTATATAGATATATATAAGAATTTAAGTAATAGCCTTCATTTAGAATTATGATAATTGATTTTTGAGGGTGTGATAAAACTATATTAGTATCATTTTATTCATATAGAATTAACATTATTTATAATATTAATTAAATGAGTAAAATTAATAAATTTAGATATGAATATTAATCTATTAAATTTAGATAGACATACATATAAATACCATTTAAAAGAAATTAAATGAGAAACAAATCTACCTTATAGCCTATGGTTATCATAAAATTGATATTTAGAAAATAGTTTATATTAGAATATCTAAATAGAGTAAATTATTATATAGATTTGTATCACATTTGGAATATGGAAAAATAAAAATATGTAGATCCTATCTTATTTTAGTAATATAAGATTATTCTAAAATAATCAAATTTCTCTTAAATAAAAGAAATCAAAGAAGCATTTAAATACTAAACTGTTCTTAATATTAATGATTATATAAATTGGAGTATAAAGGAAGTTTTTTATTATATTAGTGAAATTTATTTATATCACTTAAATATTGTATCTAATTTGGTTGGCATTTAATAATAAGTGATGTTTGGTTATTATTCTCCCCATGGAAGATATTAAAGGACTACAATATTAAGTTACTTATTTAATAGAAGCAATTTCTTAATCAAACTACAATTAAATTTATATATTACTCATCATAATTTACTTTAGGATTTGAGCAATTAATAAATATTTTATTATAAGCAATGCATCCTTTCTATATACAAGGATTCTCTTTTAATTTTATATTAATTATTTTCAAAGCCTCATATTCATTTACAATTTAAAAATTAAAGTCTTTTAATGTAGATGAAAAGTAGAAATCACTATTTATGATTAAAGGAGTTTCACATATACATTTTTCTAATGGAATTTATAATTATTCTATTTGATTAGTTAGAGACTTCAATCTTCCTGATTCCTAAAGTTTCATCATACCTTTTAATTGTGGTCTTTTAACTATTCTGTCTTCTAAAATTTATACAACTTTTTTTTCTTCATTTTTCATCACTATATATTTAATAGGTCTATTTAAATAATATATATATTTATACTTTTTTAATCTATTTAAATATAAAGTTTAATCTTCAATTAAGTATCTTTCAATAATTTCATCTTGATTCTATTCATCTTCATCTATATTCTCATCTAAAAGAAAGAAAACATTATTCTAATCATATAACATATTTCTAAGAGTAAATGAAATTTTAGTTCCATACTCTTATGTAGTTACAATTCTTAATCCTTTACTTGCAATTTATCCATTAATTTTTTTATTAAAAAATGAAACTCCTAATATTTTAGTTAAATAATTAGCTATGAAAAGACCAGATAATTTTGTACCCATTTCATCTTTAATTAATTCTAGATTTATCCCTGTGCCTGTGTCTTGTATAGATACTTGAATACAATTTGGTCTTGCATCATTTTCAAAAGTTATACCAATAAATCCATCTTTTGTTTATTCTATACTATTCTCCATTATAATATCTATAATTTATCTTACACGTTCTTCATCTGTAAAGAAATTTGTATTCAATTTTACTAGATTTTTAAATTAATATTTAATTGTTGGAATTCGTTATTTATAATATTCTTACAAATTTATCACCATTTAATCAAAATTAATTTTGTCATAATTAATTTTTAATTAATTCTATTCTAAATAACAAGATTTCATCTCAATATTTTATATTTTAGTTGGTATAGGATAACCTTTTAATGTAGCAATCTAACGAATCTAAGATAATAGAATATTAATATCTTTATTATCTTTTGTCTCATAATTTTCATCCTTGTTTTTCAATTAAAGTTTCATTATTTCAGAAACATCATCCAAAAATAGATAAATTTTTTTATTACGAATCAAATGAAATGAAAAATAGTACTACTTTTCCTTACTTAATTTCAATACTAATAATCCCTTTAAATAATCTTGATCTCCCTTTATTAATTCATTAAGTAACTATTCTAATTAACCCTGAGTTTACAATCTTGGCTAGTCAGTTTATTACTATTATCTTAATTGCTATAAGGCTGGACCATTAATTAAAGAATGTAATAAATCTCCTTTTTCATTTACTCCACAAGTAGATCCAAATTTAGCTTATCTACTCAATTTAACAGTCAATTCTTTAACTGACACTTATTCCTTTCTATTAAAAACTTCTATTATCTCTAATTTTCTTAATTATTTTTCAGCCTAAAACAAATCATTTTGACCTAATAATTTTAATGTTTCAGATGAAATATTAAGCAATTCTTTTGTTTAATCAAAAATAACAACAGGAAATACTTTAAGATAAGATTCAAGTAAGAATTGTTATTAAAACATTCTCATTGGAGGTACTACTTCATCTAATACTTATTTAGTTTGAATCTATATAAATTTAAAAATTACATTATTTTCCAGTTAATAATCAGCATAATTCTTTAATTCTCTATCTATAACCATCACTAACTCTAAAATTATATAAACTGATGCTTTTAATAGATTGTATGCCCATCTAAATTCTTAACCTGAAACTCTAAAAGCATAATAAGTATATAAAAAGAAAAATGCTGCAAATCTAACTTTATAATCATATATAAATAAGACCAAGATTTTTTACCAGATTATTAAGGCAAAAACAACCCAGAATTAAGAAGTATGATAAGTTCTAGCTTATCCTTCTACTATCCTCTCTACAACCAAAATTCCCATTGCAATAAGTAAACACATAAAAACGTAAGTTGTTACTCTCCCAAAAAGAAGTGGATTTTGAATCTTCTTTGGTATCACCTCACATGCTTTAAGTAATAAATATAGAACTATGCAAAGTCCACAGATTTAAAGGATCACTTAAACCAAATTTGTGAGGATATAATCACCTAAATTTGACATCATTATTAACCTTCAATAATATTGGTTGTAGCTTTTGACAATATATTTACTATCCCCAAAAACAAACCTACAGGTAATAGAAGTGCTAATGGGACTGTTTATCCAGAAGCTCCTTTTACAAAACAATAATCAAGGTATTCTCTAGGTTTTAAGACAATTTATTACTGATTTTATAGACCAGCATACATAATTTTATATTCATTTATTAGTGCCTAAATGACGTTTCTAGTATGTTAAGGCTCAGATGATTTTATCAAAGCTTCAGTTTCTTCCATAATAATTATTTTTTTATTAATATTGTATGATAAATGAAGCCAACTTCTTTTGGAATTAAGACTACACAGTCAACTTTGGATCAGAACACTCTTATTTAGATGAAAGACTCATAATTACAGATGATTATATGCCAATGCTTCCCAGAGCAATTAAGGAAGGGAATGCTTTTTGTTTATTTTTATGTTTCTATTATCTAATCAAACTATTTATTACTTTATCGTAATATCAATAAATAGACGAACCTCTTTTTAGTATACTTATTTTAGTTATGGGTTTCCATGATGTGATTAATATCCTTCATTATCTAATTATAGGGTAAACATCTTAATATAAATTAGAATTTTAACCTAATATATTGGTGGTATTGATATATAGAATTTTAATAGATAACTCAATTTACTCTCTTTGAATTCATCCATAACTTAAATACTTATTCAAGAGTTCATTAGCTATTATCGTCCTGTAAATGGACTTCTCATAATAGAAATTATTGAATAAAAATCCTTTTATTTTAATTGTATTACCATTAAATTATTGTACTACTTTATCTCAGTCTATACTTTCATTATCATGTTATTTATTACTACAGATACACCATTGCTTATACAAATTTATATAATACTTTTGATTATTTATTGGCTTATTCCTGTACTTATGTGTTTCATATGGCCATTTGTTATGCTATGGTTCATTGTACTTAGACAAGAATTGCATTATCAACAAAATAGAAATTTAATCATAAGATTTTATGATTAATTATAGAAAATTAAATTTAAAAAATTAATGGAACAACGTCCTTCGATATAATAAAACGATTGGTATCTTTCAAATCAATATTTTAGTCCTATTTGCTATTAGGAAATCAATGAATCACATAGTATAATTCAATTGCCTTGCCATAAAGAACATTATTTTCATGCTGAATGTTGTAAATAATGGCTTGGAAGAGATCCTCGTTGTCCATTATGTAGATATGGATTAGAATAACAAAAAGATGTAGCCCTACTTGAATTCATTTGATTATATTTACTATTTAAAATTTCTTAATAATGATGGATTCTTATAAAAATTATATTAAATTCTAAGAATTATAATAATAGTTTCTTTTAATTATTATAATAATTATCACAAAATATTTAAATATGTTAAGAAATATTTCAAAAATCTACACACTTAAAGAAACTATTAAAAATAAATTGAGATATTCAAATTCATAATAAATATAATACTATTCATTTTCTTAGTTAATAACCAAGGCTTATTTTCCCAATTTTATAATTCCAACAAACATTTATTATTTATAGTTGATCTCATCTACTTTTTAAGGTGATTAAACTTAAATAACAAATCTTAACANTCTTTGTTTATTTTTATGTTTCTATTATCTAATCAAACTATTTATTACTTTATCGTAATATCAATAAATAGACGAACCTCTTTTTAGTATACTTATTTTAGTTATGGGTTTCCATGATGTGATTAATATCCTTCATTATCTAATTATAGGGTAAACATCTTAATATAAATTAGAATTTTAACCTAATATATTGGCGGTATTGATATATAGAATTTTAATAGATAACTCAATTTACTCTCTTTGAATTCATCCATAACTTAAATACTTATTCAAGAGTTCATTAGCTATTATCGTCCTGTAAATGGACTTCTCATAATAGAAATTATTGAATAAAAATCCTTTTATTTTAATTGTATTACCATTAAATTATTGTACTACTTTATCTCAGTCTATACTTTCATTATCATTTTATTTATTACTACAGATACACCATTGCTTATACAAATTTATATAATACTTTTGATTATTTATTGGCTTATTCCTGTACTTATGTGTTTCATATGGCCATTTGTAATGCTATGGTTCATTGTACTTAGACAAGAATTGCATTATCAACAAAATAGAAATTTAATCATAAGATTTTATGATTAATTATAGAAAATTAAATTAAAAAAATTAATGGAACAACGTCCTTCGATATAATAAAACGATTGGTATCTTTTAAATCAATATTTTAGTCCTATTTGCTATTAGGAAATCAATGAATCACATAGTATAATTCAATTGCCTTGCCATAAAGAACATTATTTTCATGCTGAATGTTGTAAATAATGGCTTGGAAGAGATCCTCGTTGTCCATTGTGTAGATATGGATTAGAATAACAAAAAGATGTAGCACTACTTGAATTCATTTGATTATATTTACTATTTAAAATTTCTTAATAATGATGGATTCTTATAAAAATTATATTAAATTCTAAGAATTATAATAATAGTTTCTTTTAATTATTAGAATAATTATCACAAAATATTTTAATATGTTAAGAATTATTTCAAAAATCTATACACTTAAAGAAACTATTAAAAATAAATTGAGATATTCAAATTCATAATAAATATAATACTATTCATTTTCTTAGTTAATAACCAAGGCTCATTTTCTTAGTTAATAACCAAGGCTCATTTTCTCAATTTTATAATTCCAACAAACATATATTATTTATAGTTGATCTCATCTACTTTTTAAGGTGATTAAACTTAAATAACAAACCCTTAAAACATATTATACTATAAACCATGAAGAAAATAGGTCAATATTGTTTATTCAGGATCAATGTTTGTATTTGACAAAATATCACTCCACCAAATATTTATAATAATCAATATAATTAACTTCTAGTTATTTTGAGCCTATTATAATGTTTAAAATAAATTTTATTGATAAAAAAAACATTTTTAAGACTTAAATTTTTTTTAATAGACTTATAAATAATTTTTTAATGTTGTAATAATAGAAATTCAATTTCGCTTGTAAGTAGCACCCTTAAGAACTTATTTAATTCTGCTGCTTTAAGAAAGATTGCTATGATAATAGATTGTTTTGTTTTAAATGTATGAATTAAACATAGCATGTCAAACATATGGGCGTCGTTATTAAAATCGAAGATGCTGAGAGCTTAATTAATTAATAATTGAGAAAACTTAAAGAGACTATTACTATAACAAAAAATCAGTTTAATTAGGCTAAGGAATAATACTAATATTTAATCAAAGGTTTAGAAGATAGAGTTTTTAGTTTAGAGTCTATGAATTTTTTAGATTTAAGTCAAATTGAAGAAGCACTGACAATTTCATTCTTATTTGATTAATTAAAATAAACAATCTAATAAACGGTCTAACCATAATTACTTAAGTTGAAAAAATCGATGGAAGACATTTATAGAAATTGCCAAATAAACATATTCATTTAAAAAGATGAGTAAAATATATTGAAGATTGGTAAATGATAGAATATAAAAATAGCAAATTATTTATTGAAATAATAAGATTTATAGAAGGCAATGCTATACTATGAAGAATGCTTAAAATTGAATCCTGAGAATGAATAAGCTTTATTAGGAAAGGGTAAGATCAAACTACATTTTAGGTGATTGCTTAAGAATTAAATCAAAATTCAATTAGGCATTAGAATGCTATGAAAAATTACTATTAATTAATGAAAATAATGCCTAAGCTTATTTAAATTAAGGTAGAAAGTAATTATAATTTTTAGGAGAATGTTTATTTAATTTAGCTAAATTCAATTCTGCCTTGAAGGCCTACGATCATGCTTTAAATATAAATCAAAATGATTATAAAGCTATGTTTTATAAGGGTAAATATATCAAAAGATATAAGGTTAATGTCTAAGTTTAATCTTCTAATTGACTGAAGCAAAAAAATGTTTCAAAAAAGTAATTGAAAATAACTCAGATGAAATATACACACTTTTGTCTTAGAGTATTATATTTATTATGATTAAGGCCATTTATTAATTCAATAACTTGAATAAGATAAAGCACTTATATTATTTGATTAAATATAACAAAAATCTCCTTAAAATTATGATGCTTTCTTTTTAAAAAGTATATTAAATCAGCCTATTACAAGTTTCATTTGCAATTATCGATGGGAACCATGTTGAAACATCAAATATCTCTGAGGAAATGATAAAATATTATCCAGAGGATGGGAAAGCATTGTATTTCAAAGGTAACATATGAATTTGTCTTAAGGAATTACTTTAATTCATTAAGGTGAATTTGATTAAGCATAAAAAGTTTTACAAAAACTAATAGAAATTGATCCAACTTTATGGATGATTTAACACTTAAAAGGTATAATTATTATTAATCTAAGCGAATATTTTATTATTAGGAGGAAAATAAAATGAAGCTTTGGAGTTGATAGATTAAATCTTAGCATCAAGCCCAAATTTTTTTCTAATCATTTGGTAAAAAGGTGAAATATATTAATAATTTTAGCCTTGATCCTTAATGATAAAGGACATGATTTAGTAATTTAATTTTTTGATGATTTGATAATAAAGTATCCACAAGATACTTTTCCTTTCTTATTCAAAGGAACGTTATTAATTTTAAAGAATAAATTTGATGAAGCTCTCATAGCCTTAAATTGTGTATTATCTATCGATGATGAGATTTTTTTAATTTTATTTCTAAAAGCTGGTTGCTTATTAGAATTGAATAAACATCAAGAAGCAATTGATCTATGTGAAAAATTGCTTAGTTTATCTCCTGAGAATTCTATAATTATGAAATTAAAAAGTAACAATAATAAATATTTAGATGAAATCTTAGCAAAAATATCAGATGACAATGAATAGATGGAATAAATTGAAAATGAAGAAGATGAAGAAGATGAAGAAGATGAAGAAGATTAAGAAGATGAAGAAGATGAAGAAGATGAAGAAGATGAAGAAGATGAAGAAGATGAATAATAAGAGAACAAAGAAAATTAAGAAGATGAAGAAGATGAAGAAGATGAATAATAAGAGAACAAAGAAAATTAAGAAGATGAAGAAGACGAAGAAGATGAATAATAAGAGAACAAAGAAAATTAAGAAGATGAAGAAGATGAAGAAGATGAATAATAAGAGAACAAAGAAAATTAAGAAGATGAAGAAGACGAAGAAGATGAATAATAAGAGAACAAAGAAAATTAAGAAGATGAAGAAGATGAAGAAGATGAATAATAAGAGAACAAAGAAAATTAAGAAGATGAAGAAGACGAAGAAGATGAATAATAAGAGAACAAAGAAAATTAAGAAGATGAAGAAGATGAAGAAGATGAATAATAAGAGAACAAAGAAAATTAAGAAGATGAAGAAGACGAAGAAGATGAATAATAAGAGAACAAAGAAAATTAAGAAGATGAAGAAGATGAAGAAGATGAATAATAAGAGAACAAAGAAAATTAAGAAGATGAAGAAGACGAAGAAGATGAATAATAAGAGAACAAAGAAAATTAAGAAGATGAAGAAGATGAAGAAGATGAATAATAAGAGAACAAAGAAAATTAAGAAGATGAAGAAGACGAAGAAGATGAATAATAAGAGAACAAAGAAAATTAAGAAGATGAAGAAGACGAAGAAGATGAATAATAAGAGAACAAAGAAAATTAAGAAGATGAAGAAGATGACAATTTAGGATTGTGATAAAGAATTTAAAAATTTAAAAGATTTTAAAAAGAATTTTATCCTTTATTATAAATAAATAAATAATGAAAATAATTTCAATATTATATTATGTTTTTTCCCTTACAAGATTACTTCCCGAATTTCTATTTATTTATAATTTGAATACTCAAAATCTCATCTGTTTTACAAGTGATTTTTCAATCATATACTTACTGAAGGCTTCATTGTGCACTTAGGGTAGATTAGTGACTTTATTTTAGAAATCAATGAATGTGGATATTTTGTAAAATTCTAATTAAATTATAATTTTTTTATGATGTGTCATCACTCAAATTTTTTTAAATATTTCCGATAACACTTCATGAGCCTATCCAAAAGAAAAATATAAAAATGGAGAATGAGAAATAAAAACCCTATTAATGTATACCACAACTAATGGATCTAAAATGAAAACAAAGTTTTCAATCTTTAACCGTTCAACCTTTTCTACATTTCAAAAACAATAGAAAGAGAGTCAACCTTTATAAATCCAAGGACTTTTTAATGACTAATTTCCTTACTTCAAAAATAAAAATAAGATCGCTACTGCTTGTAATCCAAGATATCCAAATAGGGCAACCTCCTTTTTGAGAAACCTAAGCTAACTATTCTAAAGAAATATTATGAAGTCCCCCTTTAATTGTCCACCCGTAAGTAAGGATTTTGATAGGAAAATACTTTAACGTGCTTGATTAATTGACAAACAAACAATTTTATAATTTATTTTAAGATAAAATCATAAATATCATGATATTATTTGTTATAATTGTTAAACAAAATAATTTGGTGATAGATGAAAATAATTAAATATTCAGAAAAAGAATTGATTAATTAAAATTATTTAAATATTTAGACACTTAAGGTAAAAAGCACGATTTATAGATTAAATCAGAGCTTATTATCATTAAACTTTAATCTACTTTTTTTCTTAATTAATTTATATATATTGGTAAATTTAAAAAGACAATAATAAAATAAACTTAATAAAAGTGCAATTCTCTATAGTTTTATTTTTATATAATAAAACAATAATTATAATGGTGTTGCTTTTAATTAGAAGAAATATTAATTAAAGTCCATGAGATATCATTTTAACGTTTTGGCATAACATATATTTAATAAAATAATTAACAGAATATTTGGATCTCTATAATTGAAATATTTTTTATCAAGAATACAGAACAAGATAAACAGGGTTCATTCCAGGTTAATATTAAATTTATGAATTGAGAGATGGAAATTAAGTGGATTTAGCCTGTTATATAATAAAAGTATACCTTTTAAAATTGATGATGATAAATGTAAATGGTGTAATATCATTTTTAAGTAAAATTTTTTAATCCTCTATTTGATCACTTTTTTACATAGAGGTATACATCAGAAATATTCATAATAGTTTTACTAGATCTCCTTTGATATAATTACAAGGCTATAGTGAAATAAATTTATTAAAATTAGTTTTTAAGAATAGATTTTAATCAGATAAAATGAAGTTTTCTTGAAATAGAATAAAATAATTCATTTTTTAAATTCTCCATTCTGTGAGTAACAAGGAAAAAAATTCATGAAATCTACACAAAAATCAATATTATCTCAGATCATAAATCAAGATTATCATTTAAGTTCAAAAAATATTCATTTGAATTATTAGAATTAGAATTCTTATCTTAAACTGTAATTCTATTACAGTTTAATAAATAAATATACATTATTTTTGTCAAATAATAATTTTTTCTATTGATATCTATTAAATGATTTCAAAATTAATTGAATAATCGTCTTCAATATGCCCTGAAAACATATAATGTAAAAATAAAGAATGTAATTTAATGCATCCAAGATGTTTTGCAGGGATATGTATTAATAATTTAAATGGAAAATGTAAGAAAACTTGCCCTCAAAATTTGAATCATATTGGTAAGGGTAATTTGAAAGAGAAGCTATAAATGATTTCAATTAATCGTGTTTTTGTTATTAATTTATGTCCAAAAATTGATTGTAAAAACAATAATTGCTATTATCTACACAGAAATTGGATATCAAAGAGAAACATTTGCATGAAAAATTTAAAAAATAGTGATGATTGTGAGGGAGAATGTGAAAACAATTAAAAACATTTAGACTGGGAAGAACTTAGATAAGAAGTGTTAAAGGAATATGAATATGAAAATTTAAGCCCAGAAGCAATAACAGATGTAGATAAAATATAAAATTCTTTGGAAAAATATTGCCTTAAGTATTTTAAAGGTATTAGTGATTACAAAGGATAATGCCCAAAATTT
Source organism: Paramecium pentaurelia (assembly GCA_905183005.1). Classification (NCBI taxonomy): domain Eukaryota; phylum Ciliophora; class Oligohymenophorea; order Peniculida; family Parameciidae; genus Paramecium; species Paramecium pentaurelia. The sequence goes on from CAJJDO010000132.1 coordinate 317,184, forward strand.
CATGTAGATTGGGAGAAAATCAGAAATGTATCAGCTGATTAATTTGAAAGAAAAAAATTGATTCCATGCACTCGTAGTTCAAAACCTTAACTGGAAAGAATGGATAGCAAATCATTTAAAAAGTTGGAATTAAACTTCGAGAAATAAAAACTCTAAAAATTATAAAATGATATTAAAGAAAGAAATATTTTGGATGTTGTATTTATAATGGATTGCACTGGCAGCATGAAGAAGTGGATTGATTAAGCTAGAGAAAGTATATCATCAATAATTGATATTTTTAACAAGACTGTATCATAAACATAAATTAGAATAGCCTTTGTTGGTTATAGGGATTTTAAAGATGTAAAACATATTTAATATCATGATTTTACTACGGATGTTGATTTGATAAAATAATTTATCAGTACCCTCGAAGCTACAGGGGGTGATGATGACGCAGAAGATGTTGCAGGTGGAATTTAGCAAGTATTAAAATTGAATTTTTCTAAACACTCTTAAAGTATACTTTGCACATTTTTGATATGTGATGCTCCAACACATGGCAAATAATACCATGAGGATATAGTTGGGGATAACCATAAAGACAAGATTTAGGATGGGTCTTTGGAAAAACTTATGTAGGTTTTAGATTAAAAAAAGATTCCTAATAATTATTTCTTTTGTTGTAAAATAAATGATACTACAAATAAGATGTTTGAAATTATGAAATAAAACTTCAAGAATTTAGAGATAAGTTAATTAAAAACATAAGATTTTGCAAATTATGTTTCTTTATCCATGATCAAATCTTTTAAATAATCATCCATAATTTTTTTAAATAATATTTAATCAAAACCATAAAGATTTTAGGCACACTTAATTTGGCACAAAGCAATTGAGCCAGTCGAATGCAATAACAAAAACTTATTAAACTACTTTTCGAATTTTTTAACTTAAATGGGTAAAAATTAAGTTGGAGGGGATACAATCTTAGAAATAGAAATGAATTAAAAAGTATTGAATTCGAAGGATTAAGGAATGGTTTCCTATATTTTTGAAGCATTTGACATCAGAAATAATTTGAAAGTTATTATAAAACTTCCAAAAAAAGTTGTAGACCTATATTAAAATAAGAAAGGGTAAATTGATGAAAATTATATCTAAAATGCTTAAAAAGCGTCTTTGTCAGATATAATTAAACTATAATAGCAAAATAATTAAGTTGTGCATACAGATTAAAAACTAGGTAGAACAATAAAGCACCTCCAATTTTTTATGTAACTCCTATAAAATATACACTTTGTAAGGAATTCATGGGATTAACAGATCTTTATGCAGAAACCAATATAAATATTAATGGCCCTTGGGAAAAGATTTCTAATAATACTAATTACATGGATAAATAGAAAGAAAATTATTCAGCTTTTAGTCATTTTACATATCATTACACGAATAAAAAGTTTAGTAATTACTGATCTCTAAGGAAAATAAAGAGTACTTTCGGATCCATGCATACATACAAAATACGATATTGGATATTTGCGGGATGAAACAAATTAAGAGATGTTAGGAATTGAAACCTTTTTTTAAACATAACATAGTTAATGTAATGATATTTGCAAGAGTTTAGAATTAAAGAGGAATTGTGATGATGATGATGATAAAATTCCTCAAACAACAAAATTCTTACAACTAAAATAACTTAACATTCAAAATGTAAATGCTGTTTGCAATGTTTGTAGTGATATTTTCTAAATTAAATATGAAGACTATAAAAGTTAAATTGATACTGCTTATACTTGCAAAAGTTGTCTTGAAATTAATGAATTCACTGAAATTTGTGAATGTTGTGGAAGTGACTTTAAATTTAATTTAAATAGAGTACTAAAATAAGCATTAGATTTAAAAATATGCGATTAGTGTTAAAAAGATTGCTTAGATTAACTATGCAATGAATGTGCATAAATTTTATAAAAACAAATTATTTTTTGTGAAAATTGTAAAAAAAAGCAATAATGTTATTACTGTAGATCAAAGTGTTCCAGAAGAACCGTAAAGTAAAAGTTAATGCTACTAATGGAGAATCAATCTACTTATGTGAGGAAGCATGTTAATTTTTTAAAAACTTATTTTGTTTTTAATGCTTATCAGAGTTTTCTTATCAAAGTTGATCCTCTTAGGCGGAGTATGTTAAAGGAGAGTATCTATGCTATAAATGTTAAAAAAAATGAATTAATTATTATTTTGCATATCAATAATTAATATTTTCATATTTACTCTATTCAATCAAATAAATTAAATTGATTAATTCATAATTTATTGGTCGATATTAATTTGATTAATAAAATATGGAATTCTAAGATTTTCTAGTATATACTATGTTTCAACAAGGAGTATGGTCGTTGAATTCAAATAGGTAATAACATTTTATAGCCAAAAAATTTTCTTTTAAAATCGCATGACATTTCACATTTATTTCTTTATAATTTATTAGAGAAGATGAGAATTTATGATTATAGTTGTAATGTTGATATAATTGATTTGAAGTTCTATAATTTAAATATATTTAGATAATGTGTTCATGTAAAAATATTATTTATTTTTCATAAATATATTTATTTATAAATTAGATGAAATTTATTACAATAATCTTATTTATACAATACTATTCACATTTTAATTTATTTTGATTCAGATTCAGGTGATAAATTATATTTTGTCTATCTGCTTATTTAATTTTGATTTATGAAAAGGATAAATTAGAAGGAAATTTTACATCGATTGCTTCAAACCAACTACAATAAAGTTTTAGAGGATATACTAGAAGTCTTAAATTCTGTATCTATTGAAGTTAATTAAAGAAAGATATATTCACAATTGCTTATGCTTTTATCACATAAAATTTGAAGTATAATAGCTCAAACCAAGAGTATTAGTAAAAATATAAAAAACTTATTCTAATCAAAAATTAACATATATGTATTAACAAAACACTTAGTTAAAATTATTAAATTCCACTCATTTTATTTTATCGAATATTTAAATATTTTTATTATTTTACATTTTCCTTATTGTGTTAACTTTCTTCCTCTAATATTGATAATATCAAATTGACATTTTATTTTAAACACTATAACATCAAGGAAAAACAAATAACATAATTATTTTTCCTACTTGGTGTAATATAGTATTTGCCCCTCCTCTTATATAGCCAAATAAATTGAATTCATATATTATTAAAAATAAATGGTTAAAAGCACTTGTAGTTAAAACTTTTTATTATATTTCATATTAAACTTTAAATTCTTTCTAATTGACATAACGTGAGATCAAAAGATAAAAAATTTTTTGTTTGGTCAAATATGTATGATGACCAAAAGTAATCTAAGTAAATTTAAAGCATCATCAATTCTTTTTAGAAATTTGGTTTGATGGATGTTTATTTTTCAATATTATTATTACTTTTCATAGATTTCTATTTAAAGCTCTTGTTAACTCATTTAGGCTTCTCCCTTCCGTTTTTTTGCGAGACTAAATTGGATGTTCTTTCATGAACCCTATAGGATCATTCCTAACTCTGTGTTTATTTCTCTAAGAATCCTTATTAACTTATTAACGATTTCTGAACTTAGAGGTAGTTATGCAGACCAAAATATAAGAGATTATTTTAGAAGATCTACTTTCATATTAATATTAAGAAATTTCATTAAAACTAAAAAATAATTATAATTATTTTTTATAACTATATTTCATTTGAATAGATTTGACAACCAAAAAATTTCAAGTTAATAGAGTTAGAATTGTTTTAGAAGAATAGCTAATACTGTTTTTAAATTTCTAAAAATTTGATCCTCAATTTTACTTATGTCTTTTCTGAATTTTTATTACTTTGATAAAAATTGCTTTTTATACATAAATTGTTTTTACTTTATAGAAGATAGGATTGTTAGAACTTATAAAAAAATTTTATTATCGTATTTAAATATATCTATATTTAATTTCTGACAGCTCAAGAATTTCAAGACATTCAAAAAGAAATTTTTTTGTAGGTTAATTTATTATCTAGAGATCATATAGAAAAATGAAAGAGATGATCAATTGGTCTCCAAAATTAAGGTAATTGGTAGATTGAGTTAAGCAAATGTATTTATAACAAATTAATTTAATTTAATTCCAGTAAGGTCACTTATGATTGTGAATATTAAACAGAATGGATTGAATTCATTGATTAGTTTCAAGTGTAAGTTGTTAGAAAAGATATATTTTACGAGGAGATTGGATTAAAAAAGAATGAATCTTTAGGCTTTTACTATTTTAATGTCTAAGGTGGAGGATGAAATGTTTATTTCAAAAAAGAAGTATGCTTAAAGAAATTTAGTGTGTTTGAAAAACAATTGATTCACATGGATTTATGCTAAATATGTAAGTGTAATCTAGAAAACCAAATATAAAATTATTTCTTATACAAATCTCCTTTTCAATTATTCATTTGATAAATTCCAATTACAATATAAAAATAAATGATTTTAAAATATATTAGCTTCCTACAGATATAACAAACTAAGAATAATAATCCAAATATGGTATAAAAGATCAATCTTTATATGGATAAAATACTAAATAATCAGATTGAAAAAAGGCAATACAGAATTTCAAAATATAAATGTTAATTCTTAATAGGCTTTTATAAATAAAAAATGCATGAGATTGTCTGAAAATATCTTATAAATTCTAATATTTAATATTAGAAAAAATTTAATCAATAAAATTTTGAAATTTCTCTTGTGATATATCTGTAAAAGGACTTAGAAATATTGAAAATTTAGAACTTGTTGATCATAAATCTCACTTAAGTTTAAGATTAATTATAATATGAGCTAATTCGTCTGCAATCTAAACTATTCCATAAAGGATTACTCGATACAATTAATTGATCATTTATTAGAGGATAAACAAAATTATTTTTATTTAATCAAGAATTAATTTAAGATTTGATTTTAAAATAATAATATGATGTAAAAGGGTTGATAGCATTGGCAAAATTAATAAAAATGAAACAATAATTAGTTCCTCCTCCAATAACGAATTTGATGATCATGGATTGTAGATTATTGGATTAGGCATCAAAAAAGAAATATAAAAACTAAGCTCAATATTATAAGAATAAATTTAAAGAGGTTCAAAAGCTTGCCTCACTAGTTATTACTTTACTAGAGCTGAAAAGTAAATTAAAGAATCCAAGCTTAATTATAGATTTGAAAATCCTAAGCATACTAATATAAAGTTAATTAAATTCTTAAGAGAAATTTATAAATAGAAATTCGATCGCTTTGATGTATCTTCAAAAAATGAACAATTGATTAATATGTAAAATATCAAATTTATTCATCATCCTCAAATATTATTAATAGTATTTTATATAAGATTATCATTCATTATTTATTAATTATAATGTGTTCTTCTATTCATCTTCATATAGGAGGAGCTGGAGTTATGATAGGTGATGAACTATGGAAACTTTATTAAAAAGAATAAACAGACAAAAATGCAAAAATTTATATTTACAATGAAAACGATAGTAATTATTTTCCATTAGCTCTATTTATGGATTTAGATGATCGTATGGTAAATGAAGTCAAAAAGAATAAATCAATAAATTACAGGGAAGGAGGATTCGGCAAACAACTATTGTAGGGGTCATTATACAATTGGAAAAGAAATAATGGATAAATGTTTAGATTATGTGAGAAAATAAGTGGAAAGTGTTGAAAAAATAGATTAATTCATTATTACTTCTGCTTTAAGTGGTGGAACAGGATCAGGTTTTTCTTCATTACTTTTGGAAAGATTATCTGTTGATTATGGAGTAAAGGTTGAAAAAAATGCATTTTTAATATATCCTTCTCAAGAAATGTCTAACAATACAGTGGATGCCTTTAATGCTGTTTTAGCTACTCATATGACTATAGAACATTGCGACTGTGTAGTAATGTTGGATAATTAATCAATGTATAAATCCATAGATTCACAGATTGGTTTGGATTATGTTGATTATACTCACTTAAATAATTTAGTATCATAATTAATTAGTTCTTACACTGGTCTAAGAAGATTTAGTAAGATAGATAATAAGAAATTATTGTCAGAACTCTGTCCCTACCCAAGAATTCATTGTGTAATTCCCTCATATGGACCTTTGGCATCTATTAATGATTAAATCAATTAAGAATTAAATGAAAAATAACTGATATCATTAATAACAAAACCAGCTTAAAGGTTATTTCAATCAGAAATTAATCCTGAACACATTTGCGCATCCATAGTACATCGTTCTAAACATAATAATCAATTTTTTGGTTAATCTGATTTAACTCTTTAAACGATGAGAATTAAACATTAAAATATTCCTAATGTGTATCAATGTTTATCTTAAAATTACACATCTATATCAGAGCTTGCTTAATTAAAGTAAACTGGCATATTACTTTCAAATGATGCAAATTTGTTCAATTACTTTGAAAAGCTTGGAAAGAAGTATGACCAAATCTATTCGAAAAGAGCCTTTGTTCATTGGTTTGTAGGAGAAGGTTGTGAGTCTGGGGAGATGTCAGAGTGCAGAGAAGATTTAGCTGCTCTTAGCAAAGATTATGAAGATATGACAGATGGAGCAATCCATTCTTGTGAAGTTTTCGATGAAGACGATATTGAATGAAGTTTGTAGATAGACTATTTAAATTATTTTGATTTTATTAAATTCATTTAACTATTATGGATAAATAATTTGAAAATATTAATTGTCCTTTGCAAAAAAAACTATATTAAGTTTAAATAGAGAAATAATATAATCAGAATACTATTAAAAATAGAAATTTAATTTGGTATCGAATTAATAATTATTATATTTAAAGATGCAGTTAATAACTTATTAAAATTCATTATCAACATATTCTTCATACTTTATTTTTTTATCATTTTTTGATAATCAGCAATGAATTTAAGATTTAACAAAATTTCTAGATTTATTCAACAATAAAAAGAATAGGGAAGGTATAATGTTAAAGCAAAATATAAAATAAAATGTAGATAAAAAACTAACAGTTAACTACAGAGCATAAAAGTTATAAACAATTATCTTAGCTTTGATTTTACTTTTGTATAATCCTACTCATTATAACAAAAGTGTAATTAATTTTGCATGATTTTTAGCATTGACTTTATTTTATAATAACTATCATGTAGCTAGAGGTAAAATTAATAGATTTGAATAAGCATTGGAATTTTTCATTGAACTTTTCATAAAATGAGAATATTTTATTGGAAACAAAATTTAATTATTAAAGTAATTTTAAATAGTGAATAAATTCAATAATCTATTTCGAATTAGATGCAGTGTCGGGGCATTTCTAGAGGAATTTATAATTTAGTAGTGATAATCAATTCAATTTAGGCTCATTAGATAAATAAATTATGCAAAATATACTTGAATTGGTAAATGAGATCATAATATGATGGAAAGAATCTTCATTAGAATATTAAATGTAATACTCAATAATAAATATTTTTATTAATTTCATTCAATTCAAAATATTAAATTATTACAATTAAATGCAGAAACCTTTAAATAAATCTAATATTTTACTATTTTTATAAGAGTCTTTCCTGCTATTAATATTAATGATGATAAATATAAGCATCATTATTAGTAGACTTTTTTTAGCTATAAGGTAATTAGAATATAATATATTAAATTGAGTATGAATGTATTCATTTTTTTGAAAAGTTCTGAATAAAATTAAGATGAAAATAAATTAGCTTAAAAATTATTACAATAAAAATTAATAAATAAGGTTGTATTTTAAATAAAATTAGTCAATAATTAAGGTAAATTTAATTTATAAAAATGAAATGTATGCTATTCTTTTTTCTTAAGATTAAAAACTTTTCTTACTGTAAAATTATACATATTTGTTTTATTTCTCCAATTCATTTTTGGAATTTAATACTGCTAAGTTAAATGATTATATAAGGGTTCTATTTCTAATAATATTTCTTATTATTCTTAAAATGATTTTTTAGTGTATTTTAATTACACCATTAACTTTTCAAATATGCTCATTATTTATTCTTTGTCATCTCCTTATTCATCTTTTATTAAATTCCTCATGCTTGTAGAAACTTTTATCTGATCCTTGTTATTATTCATCAATTAAATCACTTCAAGTTTGAAGTTAAGATATGGCTGTGAATAGTAATGGCGCCAGATTATCAATATGGAATTAATTTAAATCTATAATCTTAGTTTTATACTATATGATCTTATTATTTTGTTCTAAATTCAAGTTTTTTTCAGCATTTAAATCATCCTAAATTTTTTGGGTTTAATATGATTTATAAAAAGTTGAGGATTTTCCATAAATTAGGGAATCGAAAATCTAATTTTCTTAATTAAACTTCAGATTACTTTATAAGCCCGTATTTATATATTTTAAGAATTCACTCAATAATTATTTATTTTTTGATGTAATATATAAAAATAAATAAAAATACCTATTTTAATATAAAAAATTTTGTTTTGAATATTTTATGTGCTTAATAATAATCATTTTCCTTCATTCTGATTATTCTAGACCTAATTTAACTATTTGTTCTATTGGGCTTTTCTGATCATTTGATATTTCTATTAAATCACCACTCATTGTCTTCTTGAATACCTTATCATACAATGTATATTCATGTTTGCGCAACTTCTCTTCCTTTTTATCCTTCTTTTGCGATTAAAGATTTTACAAAGAATTATCCAATAAGGTAAAAGTTCTTAAATTGGACCTATCCATCATCTTATATTTACTTAAACTTTTTAATATAAAACTTTTAATATTGCTTATCATTTTCTGAATTTCCTAAATGATTAAGCTTAAACTTCCTCGTCTGATTAAAGGCTTCAATTATTCTGTTTCTTTTGTTCGACACTTTTCCTCCAATTACATAAATATTACTTCCTATATTGACCTTGAAGATCAATTATAACTCTGGCAGTAAATGTTCATTATTTAATACTAATTCCTTCTTATTATTCAATGTTATAATGCAATTATTACCTTCTTTGTAAATATGCTAAAATTTCATTTGATATATTTCTTCCTGACTAATTTTCAAGGCTAATTATAAATTCATTATGATTGCAACATCATTTTAACCAGAATTTATCATATCTTATATGAATCTATAAATATTTTCTTATTCAGTCTCTTCATCTGATTCATTATTAACTGCAATTTTTATACCTGTACGTTTATATATTGATAATCTCTAATTTCATTTAATTATTAATCAGTGATCATAATCAACTATTACTTTGCGTATTATAATAATGCATTAACATTAATTTTTTTTCAACCTTCACAAAATTTACAATATCTTCTTCTTCTATCAATTATTTATCATTTCTAAGTAAATATTCAAAGAACTTGGTTGTGGTTCTTATATAATAAAATTTCTATTTTCCTTTTTACTAGGCAAATATACCACAATCTATAAAAATTTCCTCAAAATACACTTTTAGATGATTATATATTTAGATGTAGCTCCTGTTCAATTTATCCAATAATTGCTTTTCTTTTTTTCAAAGCATACTGATAATTCCAAATTTTCTTATTTTATCCTACAAATTTTTTAATGTTCATCAATTTTTTTAAACATTGAGTGAGATGAGCAACGATGTAATTCTATCTCCTCAAAAATTTCTTAACAGTAAATACAGATAATCAATTTTTGTCAATTAAACCCAAATATTCTCCCATAAGGTTATCGCAATCTTTCAATAATATTTAAGTCTTATTATGAATCACTTTTCTTCTCCTATGTAAATTAATGTATTTTATTTTCCATCAAAATCTTTTTTATTTTAATTAATGTTTTATAATTTTTAATTTATATATATATATATCTCTTTATTTACTTAATATATTTTTCAAGGTGACCGTAACTGACAGGTATACAAATAATCTTCAATAATGTTTTTTGGTGCTTATGAGGATTTTAAGACTATTCTAAATGCATCATATCATTGTATCATTTCATCTTGACATAGATTTTAAATATATATTATTTTCAAAGGGAAAATTTTATGCAGGATTTTATAGAAGATGATGATGTATAATGTTTAAATTAGTATATTCTTGTAGAACAAATCATTCTGTACTAGAATATACTACTTTTGAACTCCTTTATAATGACTTTATAGTCAAAACCACAAGATGCAGTTGGTTAAAATGACCATTAGAAAACTCTCAAGTAATTCTCGGGTTAATAACGGTTTTTAATCATTTATTTGAGTTTAATTCCTTATTTTGATTTAGAATAACATAATTTGAACAGACCATCATACTAGAGGTGTCATATTTTAAATATTTTAAATTTTTTGTTATAGGCACCTATCCTGTATAATGTGAGTATCTCAATGCATAAAACAGAGTAAGATACAATTATATAATTCAAGATATTATACTTCCAATAATATATTTTTTTTACTGTAAATTCATTTGAAACAGAATTCAATATATGAATACCCAAGCAGAGAAATTTATTAAAGTTTAACATAATTATATTTGTTGTTAAAATTTATAAATAAATGACATAAACTAATGGTAAGGAATTTGACATTAAATTTATCTAAGCTTTAAAATATATGATTGAGATATTAATAATTTAGGAACAAATATTTATATGAACTATATTTGAATCACATGCACTCTTATTTACATTGGAAGTAAAAAATAAAGTACTTAAATATAAATTTATAAATACTATTATAAGCTCAGAAATGTATTTCCAAATGTACCATTAATTTAATTAAGCTTAAAAATTATTATTTTAAGTATCAAATTTTATTTTATTTGAATATCAAACTTTTTTTTTAGTACTGGAATTCTGTTTGCTATTTACTCGACAATAAATGAATTTATTTAAGAGAGTATATGTGAATAAAGTTTAATGTAACTTGTAAATTTTAACATACTTTACATGAGCTTAAATTAAGATTTTTAACATTTATAATAATACCTGAGCAACTCTAATTATTATTGGATGAGCCTTAAAATAAAGTTTAGCTTGCCTAAATATAAACCTACAGATCTAAAATTTATAATCCATAAAAGCAAAGTGAAAATTAATGTACTTAATTTTGATGTGCTTGAACTCAAATTATAAGTACAGGAAATCAATTTTGCATTTACAGAAAAATAAATTTAAGTAAAGAATATGAAAATTTTAATAACAAGATCAATACTATAGTATGATTTCTATCAATAGAAGGTAAATGAATTTAATTTCTAGTATTAGAGCTTAATTTTTCATTCCTGTTATTTAAATTTTGTAAACTTCAAGAAACTAATATATTGACTCAGGAGAATTAAAATTTAAGATCAAAAGAGAGAATTTCCATCTTGGGGGATCTGAAATTTTAACTACTTAAGTTAAAGTGTATATATGATTACAGGAACTCTTAATTATAGGTACTGGAAGTGAAATGAAGACTATGAGAAAGTTAATTTCATTTTACCAGAGGTCTATTTATGAGTACTGAAACTCATTTCTAAATCTACAGGAACATAAAAAAATAAGTCCAGGAAATTAGATTCAAATTAAGAGAACTTTTTTTTATTCTGCAACAGACATAAAAAATTAGTCAGTTAACTTAATTTTTTCAAAAGGATACAAAATTTATATTTGTGTGAGGTATAATTTGAATGAATACCATTATAAACAATAGTTGAGTCTTTACGAACCAAATCAATTTTTCTTTTTAAAGATGTGCCAAGTAATATTAAAAAAATATTATTAGAAAGGTACTTAAGTGGTATAAAATTTGAAATTCCAAAATAAAAAATTAATTATGGTCTTCCTTTTTAATCAGAAATTCAATAACGTTTAGTTTCCTATCAGGAAATATCCCCTATTTGAATTATATCTATATTTATCTTTAATAGATATTCTATCAAAAATTTCATCTTTTTCTTTATCCTTTAAGGAATTTAGATTTTTCACACACATCTCCATTTCTTGTTATTATCAAATAATCCATAAGAATTATGTAAATCAAACGCATACATAATCCTTAAGGTACAGTCATTATATGTCCAAAGTCATATCCCTATTTCTAAAGACTAGCT